>CM040421.1:140020117-140360459 GCA_022702705.1 Papilionanthe hookeriana x Papilionanthe teres | reverse complement strand
AAAGGTTGACGATTGACTTGTGAAGATTTCGGTGTTTAGAAGTGTAGTAGAAGATTAGAATGGGACATGAAAGTTTTTCAAATCCTGAAAGATTTGATCAAAGGCTGAATGTTTGGCTAAGGATGTGAATCCATGCCATCAGAGCTAAATCAAGAATTTCTTGGTTCTGTGTCAGTAGACTCAGCGACCTTCTCAAAAGAGGGAAGAAATCACAGAGAGTTGAAAGGAATTTGAGTACAGCCGGAGGCTGGGGATTTCAGATTCAGGATTCATTTTCATTATTTTTTCTGTTTTAGTGATTTGATTTTGTTTTGATCTTTAAATTTCATTTCAATTGAAATTTCATTTTGATTTAGGTTTTCATTCATTTCTTTTGTTTGCAATTTGAGATTTTGAATTGATTCGCTTTGAGCTTTGATTTCGTGTCTTATTTAGATTTTGAATTTAAATTTTCGTTTTGTTGTCATTATTTTATTACTTTTATGGGATTTCGATGAATTCCATTTTTTTTGTTTATTATATTTCATTCAAATCATTCTTCTTTTAACTTTTCTTTAAATCGAGTCAAACCCAGATTTAGTGGCGTTTGCAGTTAATTGCACAAAACTAAAGGTAAAATATGACATTGTCTTTTCTATTGAAATGTCGAAAGTATATCATGTGATTCCATCAAAACATTTCTGATGATGTCCTCTTGAAAACAAACTTTTACAAAAATCCATGTATATTTGGACACAGACTGTACTGGCATCTTCATGTCATCTGACAAAATTGTCTATTTGATTCGTCCATGTCTGAAAATTAAACTACATAGGTAATAACATCACCTTCTAAGTCACTTTCCGGAGGAGAATCCCACGTAAGTGTGCTTTAGAGGTGTGTTACTACTAGGTAGCTTACAGCTCGTAAGGCTGCAAATTCTCTAACTCTGGATCTGGCTGGAAGTAAACTGGAATCTTGCTCTCATCCATCCTTCTGAAGGTGATGGAGATATGCTGGTAGGGAAACCCCGGTATGCAGTGCTTCGCCACATCTGCACCATTTCCTTGTAGTACGAGGACAGAGCCTATCGGTAGAGGTATCACTACTGGCCCTCAAAATTCTCCGGGGCCGACTATCTGGAGTTCTGTCTCAAACATGATGTTACATTGATTAATGAAAGAGATGGTGCAAAAGGGTCTCACAAAATCATGATGGTCCACGTGAGGTGGAATGCAATCTCCTTCTTCGTAAATGTTGATAATGCAGCTATTCGGTATGCAGTCAGTGGGTAACACTCGCCAAGCCACCATCCTCTTTATCATTTTCTTGATTAAAACTGACATTGGATCCACCTCATCATAGAGGAGTATCCCTGGAGGATTTCCTTTTTTGTCATCGGCAAAGTTGTAGCAGCATCTGAACTGGATTGTAATCCTCCCCTTGCCTTGTTTCCATTTCTGCGGCTCGGAGTATGTCTTGTTCCTTAGTCGTCCTGCACAGCCCTGCTTTTTTAGCTCAAAGACGTAGTCCACAATCTCACTCAGCTCGTAGTAAGAGAATACGTCAATATGCAATTCTAGTCCATCCAGAAAATTGACATACTTGCCCTGAATCCTCTGAAAATATTAAACATCCTGCTTCTGCACTCTCTGGATCATCTCTAACTCGTGCTCTGAGATCATCTGGTATTGTCGGGGTCTAGTGACGTACTGTGGGATGTATAGCTCTACACCGGTAAGTTCTCCTACAATCGTCACTATCTCAGTTACGGGCTTTGTAGTGACCTCCTCTGGAACAACCTCTGCTACGGTGTTCCTGAGGATTGGCCTCCTCGAGGCAACTGCCGTGATCATCAGAATTTCTTCTTTGTTTTGTTCTTCTATCAATTTCTTCAGCATTCTGTGAATACGGCGATTCTTGTTTCTTCTTTGAGTCGGGGTCAAAGTGGCTCTTCTCTCCTCCTGGATGTTGGTTGGGAAAGCACTGACAAGCTTCCCTCCTGCTACGGTTATCACTGATTTCATCTTGTTGTCCTCAATTGCATTAATTTTTCTTTTCTAGTTGGCAGTGTGTTGAATTTTCTAGCTGAGCTTCATCACTGTCTTTTCATGGAGCTCTTCGATGTCTACAGTAGTCCAAGCAGTTTCTTCATATTCTAGCTTCATCTGTTCAAAGTCTGAGTAAACCTCGATCACATGACTAGCTTTCAGTTCCTCTTTGTTAAGTGCAAGACTGATGCCATCTTTAAAAGAAAGGACCAGCCTCCTGCTCAACATCTTCCTGCGAAAATAAGGAAGGGATCAAAGGCCAAACCTAAAAGGAACAAGAATAATAAGAATTTTAAATTTTAAAGTATTTTCTTTTATACATTTATAAACAATTATATTATTTTGAAATTTTATTAAGAAAGAGAAAGATTTGATTTGGAGTTTTGAAATTATGACAACTTTTGATTTTATTTTATTTAAGAAAATTTCATTTGTATTTTGGTTTTAAAGTTTTTATTTTTATTATTTTGGGTTCGGACCCAGTTACGCATAATTATTACGTCGGTGCTTCTACGAGTGAAACTTTATTTCTAAAGTCCGCTCTTCAAAACATCACGTCGCGTAATATTTCTTGAGATATCGTCCATTGATAGGAAGCATTGGTCGCTCTCCACGACAATCCACGAGTTGGTAAGAGCCTCCCGAGTAGACTTTATCGACTACAAACGGTCCCTTCCAAGTTGATTCAAAATTACCCCCTATGTTGCGGTGTGCAAGAATAGGTCTTTTGAGAATGAGAAATGATTCACCAACTTTGGAAGTTCTTGGGCAGACTAGTTTGTCATGGGCCTGAAGAATCATAGCTTGATATAATTCCAGATTTTGTTGTGCTGAAAGCCGTCTTCCTTCCAAGATTTCTAATTCTTCTAGCCGTAATCTAACGTTCTCTTCTATAGTGATCTTATTTGTGACTGCAATTTTGAGTGACGAAAGCTGGACCTCTAAGGGCAAGACAGCTTTGGAAACGTACACTAGAGCGTAAGGTGTAGACTGAGTAACTGTTCTGAAAGTTGTCCTTAAGGCTGATCCACTTTAAAAATACCCATTTTTATGTCTTATTTATGATTCAATTCTAAAGGATATTATGCTTTAATGACAGTTATTTTTATGTTTTTGGATGTAGGACATAAAAAAAGAGTTCAAGAAGGAAAAATGAGCAAAATGGAGCAAAAATGGAGCTCAAAAAGCAAAGTTGTCGAAATTGCAGGCCTGACGCCTAGGAGCCAGAATCCGGCGCCTAAGCGCCAGTTCGATACAGTCGCAGACATAATTTTTGACGACTTTGGCCAGTTATTTTGACGGTGTTAAGCAATTATTGGAGCTTCTAGAAGACTGGAAGTTACTCCTAATGAATAGGACATGTGATACAATGCATATGGACACAGCGAATCAGTTTTAATCGAAAAGAGGTGTAACCCAAGTGAAGAGGTTCGAAGACCTAGTCAAAAGAGTCTGGCTCCTAGGCGCCAGATTCTAGTGCCTAGGTGCAACAATTACCTTCTAAAAGATACATTGTATTTGGACGTATTTTGAAGAGGTGCCTTAAGCAACCCTTAGTCAAATTCAGAGCTATATAAATATGAGCCCATTCTACAGAGAAATTTGCCCCTTCTTGCATCGTTAGTCCCCAGGCACTATATTCCATACAATTATTTTAGGGAGCCACCTTCATTTTTATTATTTGGTGAGTTTATTTTGATTGTTAAGTGTGAGATTATTAGTGTTGTTGCTGTTGAAGTCTTTCATCATTGCATTGGAGTCAGTAGGAGTCAGCGGATCACTTGAATGAACATTCCAGATAATTATTTGTAACTTGGTTCAAAGTTTTATAAATATGTGTGTGAATTCAATGTGTTCTGAGTAGTTAGATTTCTTTCTCCTTTCAACTATGAAAAGATAATAAAATAATTAATCTTTGATGGAGAATTTAACTTAAAATATTTATAAAAATTGTGATGATATTAATACCTGATCTTAGTTTACTTTTTAAACTGGCCATTTAAATTGTTAAAACCTATTGAAGAATTCTGAAACCTATCCGGAGATGAGTTCTTAACTAGTAGATATCACATGAATCCTTAGGTAATCGCAGGCTATACGCGGGTTATTTAAGGTGAAGTGCAAATAAATAGGAAGATATGATTTATTGGGCGTAGAATTCATTAGTTTTTAGAGTGACAGACTAAATTCTAATAATTTGGTTTATAGATAGGGAACGGGTCACTGGTAGGGCCGACCATAGCCACCCTTGGACATCTAGTAGTGTGAGCCTAGATTAACCCATTCTACTAATAAAACATCCTAAACCGATCTATAAATTAGTCAATGTTCTATATGCATAGACCATAGGGTAATCAATAGGAATTCTTCTATTTGGCACAATACCATAATCTACATTCTCCATAAATGGTAATTATTCTAAAAATCTTGGATTAGTTGAAAAGAAGAAAGTTGTTTTATTTATACCTGCATTAATATTTATTTTAGTATTGCTTACTTACATCTAGTATAAATTTTATTAAATCTAAAATCTAAACTTTAAAAAGAAATAAAAATAAGAAAAAATATTTTTAATTTGAAAAATATAAAAATATTACTTAATATTCTAAATATCTTCCCTGTGGGATCGATAACCAGGACTACACTAGAGCCCTTTATTACTTGATACAATACGTATACTTGCGTTTGTAATTGTGACTATTACAAATTATAATCTAAATATAAATTCATAAACTCTTTAATAGGTAAAATCGCATAAAGTGTTTGGCACCGTTGTCAGTGATTAAATCTTCTAACAGTGGTATCAAATTCTTACATTAGAAAGTATATATATAGCCCCTTTTAGCTAAGTCACGCACCAAGTTTTTGGCGCCGTTGCCGGGGAGATTAGGAAAATAAGTAAGAAAGTTAAAAAAACATTTTCAATTTAAATATAATTTATACACTTTTATATCTTTTACAATACCAAAAATATATAAAAAATATATAAATACATATAAAAATAAAAATACCAAAAATATTTTAATTTTATGCGTAGTTCTGGATAGGAAGGATTTTTACCTTTTGATTCTGAATTAGAAAGAACAGTTAAATGAATTAAAAAAGGAAAACAAGGAAAACAAATTCAAAAATATCAAGAAATGGCTAACTTACATAACCATAATCAAAATTTAATAGAAATTAATGAATAAAATATTTATAAACCATTAAGGGATTATGCAAATCCTACAGCTGATGAACTTCATATTAGTATTCAAATGCCAGCTGTAGATGCTAATTATTTTAAGCTTAAACCATCTATTATTCAAATGGTTCAAAATAATCAATTTAGAGGAACACCTAATGAGGATCCAAATTTACACCTTGCTAGTTTTTTAGAACTTTGTGCTACCTTTAAATATAATAATATTTCTGATGATGTTATTAGGCTTAGACTCTTTCTTTTTTTCTTAAAAGATAAAGCAATGATGTGTCTTAATTCATTAGCAACTTATTCTATTAAAACATTGGCAGATATGGCACAAAAATTCCTTGCTAAATATTTTCCTCCTTCTAAAAGTACTAAATTAAGAAATGATATAACTTCTTTTACACAATTTGATGGAGAAACAATTTATGAAGCTTGGGAAAGATTTAAAGAATTATTAAGAAAATGCCCTCATCATGCTTTGCTAGATTGGTTAATTATTCAAACATTTTATAATGGACTTATTGGATCACTTAGATCTATTATTGATGCTCTGGGGGTTCTTTAATGGCTAAGACATTTTAAGAAGCTTATACCTTAATTGAATAAATGGCTAATAATAATTTTCAATGGCCTTCTGAAAGGATTAATCCTAAAAGAATGGCAAGTATTCAAGATAATGAAGCCTTTTCTATTTTAGCTTTACAAGTGGCTGCGATATCTAAGAAATTAGATAATTTTGCTATATCGCATGTAAGTAATGATAATTCTGCAAATACTGATGATTCTCAAACAATGGAAACTTTACAAGCTATTGCTAGTAAAACTAATAACCTTTATTCTAATTATTATAATCCTGGTTGGAAAAATCATCCTAATTTTAATTAGAATAACGAACATCAACAATGGAGTAATAATCAAGTTAATCCAAATTGGAATAATCAAGGAAATTCAAACTTTAGACCAACTTACCCTACTAGTTTTAATAATCAGCAGAAAACTTTATCTATAGAAGAATTAACCTGGCAACTAAGTAATCAGCTACAAGGTCAAAACACTGTTATTTGTGATATTGAGAATCAGATGGGTTAAATTGGTAATTTTATTAATTGCAGACCTCAATGAACACTACCTAGAACTGTTGAAATTAATCCTAAAGAAACTGGGAAAGAACATGAATAAGCAAAAGCTATACAACTTAGAAGTGGAAAAGAATTAAAAGTGAAAATTCAGAATGAAATTGAAAAAGAGAGAGAGGTAGAAGAAATTGAAAAACCTAAAGATACTCTTTCTCCAAGTAAAGATCAGACTGTAATTCCTATTAAAGTGGAAGTTAAAAGACCACCACCACCTTTTCCTCAAAGATTAAAACAACAGAAGATTGACCATCAATTTTCTATGTTTTTTGAGATTTTTAAGAAATTTACCATCAACATTCCTTTTATTGAAGCGTTCGAAAAAATGTCAAGCTATGCAAAATTTATGAAGGATATTTTAAGAAAGAAAAGAAAGTTTGAAGCTTATGAAACTGTTGCATTAAGTGAGGAATGTAGTGCAATAATTCAGAAGAAACTACCTCAGAAACTTAAAGATCCTGGAAGTTTCACTATACCATGTGCTATTGGAGAAAAATTTTGTGGAAAAACCTTATGTGATTTAGGAGCTAGTATTAATCTCAAGCCATTTTAAATTTTTCGAAGGTTAGATGTAAAAGAGATTTCTCACACCACTGTAACCCTTCAATTAACTGATCGATCTATCACTTATCCTAAAGGAGTTATAGAGAATGTTCTTGTTAAGGTAGATAAATTTATCTTTCCTGTGGATTTCATTCTGCGAAATATGGATGAAGATAAAGAAATACCTATTATTTTAGGGAGACATTTTCTAGCTACCGGATGTGCTATGATTGACGTGCAAAAAGGAGAATTAACAATGAGAGTTAATGATCAAGAGATAACATTTAATGTTCTGAAATCAATGAGGTATCATGATAAAGAAAAATGTTATCGAATGGATATTTTTTATTATATAATTGAAAAACTTTATCAAGAAAAATGTAAGGTCATTTCTGAAGATAAAAATGATGAATCTGTATTATATAATGAGTCATTAACTGAAGAAATTGAAAAAGAAAATGAAGAAAAATTATCTGAAGAAACTCATTATATTCATGAAAACTGGGAAATTTTAGACACAACTAAAAAGGATATACTTTTACTCTCAATTGAAAAAGCCCCTAAACTGGAATTAAAAATGTTACTTGCACATTTAAAGTATGAATTTCTTGGAAATTCATTAACTTTGCCTGTAATTATATCTTCATAACTAAGCAAAGATCAAGAAGAAAAATTAATTGGAGTTTTGAAGAATTATAGGAAAGCTTTTGGTTGGACTATTGCAGATATAAAAGGAATAAGTCCTTCAATCTGTATGCATAGGATTTTAATGGAGGAAAATTATAAACCTACTATTGAACCTCAAAGAAGATTGAACCCAATTATAAAAGCGGTTGTAAAGAAAGAGATTTTGATTTTGTTAGATGCTAGAATTATTTATCCTATTTCGGATAGCCAATGAGTGAGTCCTATTCATTGTGTTTCGAAGAAAGGAGGAGTAACTGTCATTGTTAATGATAAAAATGAATTAACCCCAACAAGACAAGTTACTGGATCGCGAATTTGCATCGATTATCGAAATTTAAATAACACCACTAGAAAGGATCATTTTCCTTTACCTTTCTTGGATCAAATGTTGGATAAATTAGCTGGACACTCATATTTCTATTTTCTGGATGGATATTCTGGTTATCATCAATTACCTGTTGCTCCTGAGGATCAAGAGAAAACAACATTTACAAGTCTTTATGAAACTTTTGCCTATAGAAGAATGCCTTTTGGTTTATGCAATGCACCTGCAACTTTTCAAAGATGTATGATGTCAATATTCTGTGATCTAATCGATAAAGGAATTGAAGTATTTATGGACAATTTTTCAGTCTTTGGAACTTCTTTTGAATCTTGCTTGGAAAATATAACGAAAGATTTAAAGAGATGTTAAGAAACAAATTTAGTTCTAAACTAGAAAAAATGTCATTTTATGGTTATAGATGGAATTGTACTTGGATATAAAATTTCAAAAATAGGAATGGCAGTTGATCAGGCAAAAGTGAAAATTATTGCTGAACTTCAACCACCTTATACCATTACTGATGTGAGATGTTTTCTGGATCATGCTGGATTTTATAAGTGATATATAAAAGATTTCTCTAAAATTGCTAAACCTCTTTGCCATTCATTGGAAAAAGAAGCTAAATTTGAATTTAATGATGATTGTCTGAATGCGTTCAATATTCTAAAAGAAAAATTAATCATTGCACCTGTCATTGTTGAACCTTATTGGAATAAACCTTTTGAATTAATGTGTAATGCAAGTGATTATGCAATTAGAGCTGTACTGGGACAAAAATATGAGAAAATGTTTAAAGTTATATACTATGCTAGCAAAACTCTTAATGAAACTCAAATAAATTACACTACTACTAAAAAAGAGTTTTTAACAATAGTATATGCCTTTGATAAATTTAGACCATATATTCTTGGAACAAAATGTATCGTACATATTGATCATTCTGCTATTAAGTATTTAAAATCTAAGAAAGATGTTAAACCTAGATTGATCAGATGGGTTTTACTTTTACAAGAATTTGACTTTGAAATTGTGAACAGAAAAGGAACTGACAACCAAATTGCTGATCATTTATCAAGAATCAAAAATAATAATGAGAAGATTTATGAAGAAAATATAAATGAGAAATTCCAGGATGAATAATTATATGTTATTCAGGAATTACAAATGCCTTGGTATGCATATATAGTTAACAATTTGGTTAGCAATATTTTATAATATGGATTGAATAACAAATACATTAAGAAATTTAAGAATGATTGTAAATCATATATTTTGGAAGATCCTCATTTATTTAAAATAGGAAGAGATTTTGTGATTCGAAGATGTGTACCTTATGAAGAAAGTTATGCAATTATTCAAAAATGTCACCATTCTGAATTTGGAGGACACTTTGGAGTGGAGAAAACTGCATTTAAAATTTTAAACTCTGGATTTTATTGGCCCACTTTATTCAAAGAGAAATTAAAAAGAGAAATTAAAAGAATATTAGAGAAGACTATTAATCCTAAATGATCTGACTAGGTTGATAGACTTGATTATGCATTATGGGCATATAGAACAACTTATAAGACACCTATCAGAATGTCACCTTATCGGTTAGTTTATGGTAAACAATATCACTTATCTATTGAACTGGAACATAAAGCTTATTGGGCGATAAAGGAGTTCAATTACAATTTGAATGCTATAGGAGAGAAACGATTATTACAGCTGAATGAGATGGAAGAAATAAGAAATGAGTCTTATGAGAATGCAAAGATTTATAAAGAAAGAATGAAGAAATTGCATGACTAAAAGATTTCAAGGAAAATGATTGAGCCTGGAAAAGAAGTTTTATTATTCAATGCTCGTTTAAAACTTTTTCCTGGAAAATTATGATCTAAATGGATGGGACCATTTATAATTGAGATAGTGTACCCTTATGGAGCTGTGGATATTAAAGATCCCAAAACTGGAAAAGTATTTAAAGTTAACAGATTAAGACTAAAGCCTTATATGGGAGAATTGAAACCATATTACAAAGAGGCTTACGTACTAAGTTTACCTGATTAATTTAATTAATTAGATCGAGATGACGATGTTAAACCAAGCGCTTTGTGGGAGGCAACCCATTTTGTTATCATTGTGATTGTTTGTGATTTGAATTTATTTTTATCATGTTTGTATGTGGATCACACCCTTTTACTAGACCTATTTTTAAGACCGAAACTTTGAAAATTTGATGATAGACGAATCGGAGTCGATCGAGGTTCTAGCACCTAGGCGCCAAAATTTGGCGCCTAAGCACCAGAATAACCTGTGAGTATCGATGATCCGGCGCCTAGGCGCCAGATTCCGGCGCCTAAGTGCCACGGTTATAGATCGTGTAAAAACCAAAATTCTTCAGCTTTTACACGAAATCTCCCTATAAATTGACCTATCTTCATCCCCAATCACATAGAAACCTTAATTTCGACTAGAGCAATCTATTTTGGAGGAGTAAAGAAGAGTTTGGAAGCAATGAATAGAGGAAATCATGGAAATGAGGTAAGAAACAAATCTCCCAAAGATCCTCAACCTTATTTTAATGGTTTTATTGCTATTAGTATGGAGAAATTGTTTAGTCATCTGGAAAAGAATGAAGCGGAACTTCAAAGCATTGGAAATCGCTTACACGAAATGTATCATCAAATTGAGCATGTGGAATGGCAATCAAAACTTCAATTTGATCATATGGAGGCCTATCAAGAGGCTCAAGTAGCAATGTACGGGAAGAACAAGTGGATCCTAGCGAACTTCATTACGAAAGAGATAGTAATTGAAGATCGGTGTTGAATAGTTCTCTTATGTGTTCTAGGTGTAATTGAGTCAATTTTTAGTGTGTTGATTATCTAATTTGTGTGTGTTTGCTTTATTGTTCAATGTGTGTTGTTGGATTTGGAATTTGCTTTGAATTTGTGTTGTTTGAGTTGTTTATAGAATGATGAACCATGATATAGTCTTATTCTGGAATTTATTATGTTTGGAATAGAAATTATGAATTAAAGTTGAAGAGTTTAGTTAAATCTCGTGTTTGAAATGTGGATCTTAGTTATCATTTTAAATTGATTGTGGAAATGTTTAGAGGATATAGATTGGATTAATACTCTTATAAGAGTAATTAGGATTCAAATTTGACAAGATTTTATGAAAAATATAAAATTTAAAATGAAATTTTGGAAAGGCGAGTCTGGCGCCTAGGGGCCAAAATTCGGTGCCTAGGCATCGGTTCGGCCTGAACCCTAAACTTCATCTTCTTAAACACCCCCATGCCATTTTTTACGCCTAAGCTTTTCTTTCCTCTGGTTTTCGTGAAAATAGACCCTAGAGATCCTATTTAAGGCCAGATTTTCAAGTTTTTGAGCTTGAAACCACTCGATTTCTTCATCCCAAGGTCAGATCAACATTCTAAACAATTATTTTCAATTTTCACCATGGATTTTGCTCACATTGAAGAAAACTGAAATGTTGAGAAAAATTTTGATTTTTAAAGTTAAATCCATGGATTTTTAAGCTCTTTCAAGTTTAAGAAGCTTAAATTAGTATATTATCTGTGATCCTATGAATTTATTTTGTGTTTTTATTTCACGTTTAGATGTCACCCAAATCTAAATGAGGAAAGGAACAAGAAAATTTTGATCGTAGCAAGTTTGCCACTGCCGCTACACATTTCCAATATAATGATTTCGCTACTACTCGGAAGTTTATCTCGGAGTGAAGTTTTTACAATTCTGGAGGAAGAATTGAGGAAACGATCATTGCACTCAACTGGCAACGATTCTGCTATTTTACTGTTGTTGTTGTTATCCCTGTGGTCGAGGAATTTTATGCCAATTTCATGGATGCTGAAGAGTACGAGATTTTTGTCAGAGGAGTGGGAGTAGGATTCACTCCTGAACGTATTAACACTTTTTTCGGCCTGTCACCGAACATAGAGTGTTATTACTCCAGATTATCTCCATCTGAGGGAGATTTAGATAAGATTATTGCTTACCTGACTGATGGTACTGGAATTTGGAAGATTCAGAATGGAAAAAGGGCAAATTTATCATCTTCTAAGCTTAATGGTATTTCAAAGGCATGGCACTACTTTATTTATGCTCATCTCCTCCCATTCAATTATTTGAGCGAGGTTACCAAGGATAGAGCTATCCTTAATTATTGCATAAAAGAGAAGAAGCTGATTGAAGTAGAAAGTATCATTTATGATTCTATAGAGGTGACTGCTCGCTCTAGCACTTCTATTGGACTTAGATTTCCATCTTTGATATATTCTCTGTGTGAAAGTGCTGGAGTAGTTGTTGAGTTTTCTGAAGAAAATCTCAAGTCTACAAAGCCCATAGGAAGAGAAAGCATCAGTATCTATGATTTACTTCGAGGTAAGAGTTCTACTGCACCTTCTAGTTCATTACATGCTTTTGGTAGAGCTTCTACTTCTAGACCTTCTAGTTCTACTGCTGAGCCACCATCTAGTTTCTAGGATTCTATGCATGATCAGTTTATGGAGCAGCAGAATGAGTTATTTCTAACTCATTGTAGAGTAGATACGATCGATAAGAAGATCGATCATCTTTCTGAGTATACCCAAAGGAAGAATGAGTATGATGCTGAGTATTCTGAGTCTTTAGTTAGATTCCTGAAGGGTGAGCATGATGTTCAGTTTCCTACCTGTCCTAAATTTTCACCATATGTTGATCCGTAGGATATGAAATTTTCTATTGGAGATGACGATGACAAGGCTACAGATAGTGATTAGTAGCCAGATTTACCTCTTGAGATGTGTGATTCTATTTTTAGTTTATTTCTTGTTTGTTAATACTGATTAGTGTGATTGCATTATTGTTTGTTAGTGTTGATTTGCTTAAGTAACTTTGTGTGAACTTTTGATATTGAGATTGTTATAGAGCATCTGCTGTGATATGTGTTAAAGACTGAAATATGGATGAATTTTTATTGTCTACGATGAATGTTTATTTCCATTTCAGCCTACTGATTAGTTAGTAATTTAGCATGTTCTATATACTTTAAAAAAAATTTTAAAAATTAACTCCTGCTCTGCAAACTTTTTTATATATGCTTAATTATTTTTGTTATATTCCTATTAAAGCATGTGTTGGATTAGATATTAATTTTTCCTTTCTACATTATCAATGTACCTAAATAAATTCCTGTTTATTTCTTTCTCTCATGCTTTCGAAAATTTTATGATTTAATTATATACTAAAACTGAAGTTTGGGGGAAGGGAAAACAATTTTCAAATTTAAATATTATTTGTCCTTAATGAACTTATACTTTCTTTAAAAATATTAACATAACATGAGGAATGAAAAATCTATTTAAGATAACATAAATTTTTGGAATTTATAAATAATTTAGTAAACTTAACTAAAATTTCAATAATTTTGATTGATTTTAAGAATATAATTATTTAACTTAAAGAATAATAAGATTAAGAATTTTTCTATTTATAGTAAAGAGAATTGTATTTTAGAAATACTAAGGAATCAAGATTATTACCTGAAAAAGAAAAGATTGAAATGATTTTTGAAAAACACTCATTAATAATGTCATATTTATTAAGTAAAAAAAATGTATAAGTTTTTAAATATAAGTTAAGGATAATGAAGTTCAAAATTATTAAGAGGCTATCCAAAAATAGTAATCCTCACAAAAAAAACAAAGAGAAAAAGAGAAGTGAGGAGAAGCTTGAGGAAATGTCTAATCAAAAATTGGCTTCACTTGAATTATTTTATAGGAAAAAAACCCCATTGCATGTTTACATTAATTTTTATGAACAAATATTTTTACTAGAAAAATGTTTCATGAAATTCTTTTTCTTGTATGTATTCTATGTGACCTTAATATAATAAATTAAATTATTCTTGAAATAAATGAAAATTTTAAAGTCTTATGATTTGGTTGTTAAGTATTCTTTAAATTCTTAAAATTAACCTTAGTTAGTGAAATTTGGTTAATGATTTGCTAAAGTATTTATAAAACAAAAAATTACAAAGAATCTTAAATATTTAAACTTCATTCTAAATGTTATATATTTTATGTAATTAAAAGGATTACTTGAGGACAAGTAACGTTTAAATTTGGGGGAATTTGATCCACTTTAAAAATACCCATTTTATGCAATATTTATGATTCAATTCTTAAGGATATTATGCTTTAATGAAAGATATTTTTATGTTTTTGGATGTATGAGATAAAAAAAGAGTTCAAGAAAGAAAAAGGAGCAAAAATGAGAAAAAATGGAGCTAAAAGAGCAAAGTTGTCGAAATTATAGGCCTGGCACATAGGCGCCAGAAACCGGCGCCTAAGCGCCAGTTCGATACAGTCACAGACAAGATTTTTGATGACTTTGGGCAGTTATTTTGACGGTGTTAAGTGGTTATTGGAGCTTCTAGAAGACTGGAAGTTACTCCTAATATATAGGACATGTGATACAATGCATCTGGAGACAGGGAATCGGTTTTAATCATGAAGAGGTGCGACACAAGTGAAAAGGTGCGAAGACCTGGTCAAAAGAGTCTGGCGCCTAGGCGCGACAGTTACCTTCAAGAAGATACATTGTATTTGGACGAATTTTGAAGAGGTACCTTAAGAAACTCCTGGTCAAATTTAGAGCTCTATAAATATGAGCCCATTCTACAGAGAAAATCGCCCCTTTTAGCACCCTATAGTCTCTTTCACCCCTTCTTGCATCTTTAGTCCCCAAGCACTATATTCCATTCAATTATTTTAGGGAACCACCTTCTTTTTTAATGATTTAGTGAGTTTATTTTGAGTGTTAACTGTGAGATTGTTAGTGTTGTTGCTGTTGAAGTCTTTCATCATTGACTTGGAGTCAGTAGGAGTCAGCGGATCACTTGAAGGAACTATCCAGATAAGTATTTGTAACTTGGTTCAAAGTTTTATAAATATGTTCGTTGTGTGAATTCAATGTGTTCTGAGTAGTTAGATTTCTTTCTCCTTTCAAATACGAAAAGATAATAAAATAATTAAACTTTGGTGAAGAATTTAAGTTAAAAAATTTATTAAAATTGTGATGATATTAATACCTGATCTTAGTTTACTTTTTAAACTAGCCATTTAAATTTTTAAAACCTGTTGAAGAATTCTGAGACATTTCTAGAGATGAGTTTTTAACTAGTAGATATCACATGAATTCATAAGTAATCACAGGCTATACGCTGGTTATTTAAGGTGAAATGCAAATAAATAGGAAGATATGATTTATTGGGCGTAGAATTCATTAGTTTTTAGAGTAACGGACTAAATTCTAATAATTTTGTTTATAGACAGGGAACGGGTCACTGGTAGGGCCGACAATAGCCACCTTTGGACATCTAGTAGTGTGAGCCTAGATTAACCCATTCTACTAATAAAACATCTTGAACCGATCTATAGATTAGTCAATGTTCTTTATGCCTGGACCAAATGGGTAAAGAATAGGAATGCTTCTATTTGGCACAATAACATAATCTAAAATCTCCACAAATGCTAATTATTCTAAAATCTTGGATTAGTTGAAAAGGAGAATGTTGTTTTATTTATACCTGCATTAATATTTATTTTATTATTGCTTACTTACATTTAGTATAAAATTCATTAAATCTAAAATCTAAACTTTAAAAAGAAATAAAAATAAGAAAAATTATTTTTAATTTGATAAATCTAAATATATTGCTTAATATTCTAAAAATCTTCCCTGTGGGATCGATAACCAGGACTCCAATAGAGCCCTCTATTATTTGATACGATACGTATACTTGCATTTGTAATTGTGACTTTTGTAAATTATAATCTAAATATAAATTCATAAACTCTTCCATAAGTAAAAAGGCATCAAGTGTTTGGCACCGCTGTCAGTGATTAAATCTTCTAGCATTGGTATCAAATTCTTGCATTTAAAAGTATATATATAGCCCATTTAAGCTAGGTCATGCACCATAGGCCCATAAGGCTTCTAATAACTTCTCGTGCTAATTTCTTTTGTTGTCGTCCAAGGTTTTCTTTAGGATTTAGACGAGAGTTTTATTAGAAGCCTCGGTCAACCCGTTTGCTCTTATGTAGTAGATCGTTGAAAATACGCCAATCTATCCCATGTATTCTGACAAAATTATTAATCTTCATGGTTTAGAATGTAGACCCGTTGTCTGAGATAATTCTTTGTGGTATCCCAAAATGATAGACGACTTGATTCTTGAAGAATCCTAACATGTGATGTGCCTTCACTTCTCTGAGCGGTACTGCTTCTGCCCACTTTGAAAAGTAATATGTTGCTGCAAGGATGAAATGATGTCCTCTTGAAGAAGGTGGTTCTATCGGACCTACGATGTACGTGCCCCAACACTCAAATGTCCATGAACCAATTGTCGGATGTAGCACATTTAGAGGTTGATGTAGAACCACTCCGTACACTTGGCACTGATGACAACTTTTGGTAACTTTCATGCAGTCGGTCATCATTGAGGGCCAGTAGTACCCTAGTCATTTAAGTTTCATTTTCATCTTCGGACCCGACTGATGAGCGCCACAAAATCTTGAGTGCACTTATTTAACAATTTCATGAGCCTCCGACCCACTCAGGCACCTTAGACACATCTGATCGAAAGACCTTCTGTATAAGGTATTGTTTGTTAAGGCGTGTTACAGATTTCTTTTCTTAATCTGATGGGCTACTGACTTATCGTCTGGTAGGTTTCCTATTTGCAGGTATTATATTAATGGCTACCACCAATCTTCCATAGTTTCTGCCATTGCTGCAACTATCTCTTCATTTACCAGTCTGCGCAAAGTGTCTAAGTCAATTTGTGATAGGACCTGTTGTCCCTGCACTGTCACTTCAATTGATTCTTCCTATAGACATGCAAACTCTTTTGCAAGTCGGCCCAAAGCGTCTGCAAGGGCATTCTCTTTTCTGGGAATCTTATATATCATCATGTTCAGAATCTTCTCTAACAACTTCATTGTATACTGCAAATACTGCTCGAGTCTAGGCTTTAGAATTTTGTATTGTCCAGCGACCTGCTGTATGATCAATTGTGAATCACCGTAGATGTTGATATCTATTATACTCATCTGAATGGCTAACTCCAGTCTGGTTATAAGAGCTTCATATTCTGCTTCATTATTTGTACACGGTTCTGTTAAGTGGTAGGAGAACCTTAACATTCCACGCTCCGGTGTTATAAATATTAGTCTCATTCCTGCCTTACCGGGCACTATTGTTTGCAATTCTTCATCTCGTTGTGCTGATGATGCTCCGTCAAAGTATAATTCCTAATATTGTTCATCGAGGTCTTCTAAGCTCATTATCTGTTCGTCTAGCAAATCGTCATCGAAAGGCGATTCTGTCAGTAAAGGGTGTGCTGTGAGGAAGTCTTCTAGGACTTGTCCTATTACGGTACGAAGAGGAATGAAAGTTATATCAAATTGCAATAGTATCATCAACCACCTAGCAAGTCTGCCGGAAAGCGTCAGACGGGTCATCAAACATTGCAATGAATTAAATTTCGAAATAAGGTTGACCTTATGAGAAAGCATGTAGTTCCTGAGCTTTTGAGTGGCGAAGATCAGGGCCAAACAATGCTTCTCAATAGGAGAATACTTTACCCTCCATCGGAATTAGACGATGACTTAAGTAATAGAGAGTGTTTTTTTTACCCTCGTCATTGAACTAGGCTAGCAGGGCTCCGAGGGAGTCATCTAAAGCCACAGTATAAAGTATCAACGGTCAACCCAAGACTGGGGCTACTAATATAGGAGGTGTCATTAAATATTGTTTGAAGTCCTCGAAGGCATGTTCATATTTAGATTCCCAAGTAAATTTGGCATCCTTCTTAACCAAAGTAGAAAAAGGCTGACACCTTCCTGACAAATTATAAATAAAGCGTCGAAGATATGCCAACTTCTCTTGAAAGGATCTGTACGGCTTATTTTTAGGTCATGTGTTTTATTTCGAAAAGGGGTCGCCTAACAGAAATTGTCGGTGAGTTTTTTTAATTTAATTTAAATAGATAATTTGAAAAGTAGCATCTGATTTTGAAAGTAATTTTAAATTTGAGTATTTTAAGATATGAAATCAAACCAATCTCACATCCCAAATAGTTTATATAAACGAGCACCGCATCACAAACCGTGTATCTATCCCTAAGGATAGACACACTGCTTGATGGTGGGGCTCGATTAAATAAACTAGAAGATTTGTGACCTCCGTTTGGTCTGCGAACCAATTTTATAAGCCGACAAATTCCCCTGCTTAATATGAAAGCATTAAACAGGGTTTATATTACCTGGGTTCTTTAAAATTCCCTATAAGGGCAAGCCCCTATAGTTAATTACATCTTAAGTGACGGGAATCACCTAAGAAAACTCTCGATAATAATCGTACTTCGCTCTCAAGAATCTCAAAGTTTAAGTTTTCAAGGGATTGAATTTTGGAATTTCAATAGGGAGTGGATCAAATTTGGAACATTTTGTTTTGGGACTTCGAAGGAAGAAAAGTAGGAGAAATCACAGATTCGAAGTGAACTTCGGTAATTTCCCGACTATCTTATTGTTTGGCTTGAATTTAGGAAAGTGCTAATGTTTATTTAATGTTTTAATCTTGCCAATTTTAATTAATTAGGACTTATATTTGTATGATAAAATCACACAAATAGCCTTGAAGATGTGAGGGTTTATGTTGTACCAAACGACTACCTCAGAGTCCTAAGACCAGTTAGGGCTTAATTTCCATGACATGATTATGCAAATGCCTAACGAAGAATTGAGGATTTATGTTGCACTAGGCAAACTACCTTGAAATCCTATGGATTGGTTATTTAATTCTAGGAAAGTTTTGCTGAAGTAGACTCAGGTTTTACTGATGACGATGGCCGTGCTGCCCACCGTGTTCCAAGATCCTTGTTGTTGCAGAGGTTTAGTTATAGAAGTCATAAATCAGGAGATGAGAAAAGTGTTTTGGTTTAGAGAAAATCTTAACTTCCAAGTGTTTTTTATGTTTTATTTAAAATAAATTTTAAAATTGATTATAACAACACCGGTTAAGATCCCACGGTTCCATCCTTCTAGCATCGTTATTTTTATCGGATTCACTTAGTCCAGATGAATTTGCTAAACTCAACTAAATGAGTTCCACACTTTCATTTAGACCGTGGGAAATCCCGTTAGCAACACGTAGGTTACATCATCCGAGGTATTCCCCATCATCCAACAGGACGTTTTAATTTAGTTGTAATTGTAGTTTTGTGTTTTGTTTGTGATTAAATTTTGAGTTGTTTTATATTTTGAAATGTTGTGGCGGTGAATTTTATCTTGCAATGACTTTTAATTTAGTTTTGGTTTCAGTTTTAGGGACTATCATAAAGGTGTGGGTTTTCATGCAACAGTTGTTTATCATGCAAGAAAAGTAAGTGCGATGCGATTAAAGAAATTGCAATAATGTAAATTGCAATAAAATAAAAGCGTACCTGGAGGGTCTTCCCGTCATCCCAAGCTGCACTTAAAACACAATTAGAATATTTAAGCAAGTTCCTAGGTAAAGCTAAGGGAAGGGTTATGGTTTTCTATCAAATTCCTAATCCTATAGCTAGTCATTTCCTATGACGTCTAGGTTCTTGTGTTTTGGTTTGAGGACGATTTTCTTCATCAAAGAATAATTAAGTTCAATTGTTCTTATGAATATCCTACCATATTGAGGAAGTGCTTAAGAAGAATCTTAAACATCTTTTCAATATTGCTAGAATTGTTTTAAGTCCAAATGAATTTAATTATACAAATGAATTAATCGTCCGAGAAATCAAGTTTTGTTATCTTGCTCAGTGAACTAGGACATTTAAATATCCTATAAGGGAAATAACATTTCACTTAATGTTCTATTTAGGAGTTATGACAACAAAAGCTTTTGAGGGCAAATTGATGTTCAAATGGTTTGTGATTTAGTTTAATTTCAGTTATCGGATTTAAATTTGGAATAGTGTTCAAGTTGCTTTATATTTAATTTCTTTATGTCTTAGGTGATGTTATTTAATTCAATTTAATTTAACTTTAATTTAATTTAATTTTGGTTTAGTTTTAATTTTAATTTAATTTTTTTAATTTACATTAATTTTTATTTTAACTTGATTTTATTATTATTTTTATTTTATATTAATTTAATTTAATTTAATTTAATTATTTATATATTTTTTTAATTTAATTTTATTTAATTAATTTAATTTAATTTTAATTCAATTTAATTCAATTTAATTTAATTTGTTCAATTTAATTTAATTTATTTTATTTTATTTAATTTAATTTAAATTAATTTAATTTGTTTGATTTAATTTAATTTAATCTTTAATTTAATTTAATTTTTTTTTATTTTAATTTAATTAGAAATTTAAAAAGAGTTTAATAATTTAACTTTTTAATTGAATTTTAATGATTAAGTCCTTTAACATTTTAAAACTTAAATTTGAATTATCATTTTAATTAGGAATTAAATATTATTGAGATGATTAATTTAGGGATTTTTTAAATTAAAGAATAAATCTCTTCCTAATAATATCCCTATTTAATAATTCCAACTTTATTATTCTTCCAAATTTAATCAATTATTTAATTAAAGTTTATTTTAATTATTTTCAAATTGTTTAGTAGGTTTCTACCCTTTAATTATTTGAATTTCAATCATCCAAATCAGATTAAGATCAAATATTTTATTTGTTGATTTTATTAAACCTAAAGTTTTAATTAAGGGTTAAAATTTTTAATTACCATTTTGCCCTTCAAGCTTAATAATTTCATAACTCACTAAATTGAGCTTAAATGAACTTGAAATTTTTATGTGACTTCACTCATATGCCAATAAAGACATGAGAGGAGAAAATGTGATTTTTCTGTATTTAATTTATTTATATAATTATTTTTGGTAGAAAATAGGGATTTCCAAGGAAAATTTAATAACATGACCAAGGGAAAGTTTCTGTCCTTAAGAAAATTATGGGACATTCCTAATGACCAGAGGACCACTTGGACCAATTTTGGTGATTTTTTAAATTATATTATTTTTATTATAATTATTTTAAGTTTTGGAGTATTAATTAATTTAAAAATAAAATAAATGTTGAAAAAAGAAATTTATATTTTTCAAAAATCTCTCTAATATCAAGAAAATCAGAGAATCAATTTTTGCAATTTTCTGATTTTTCTTTGATTTATTATAATTATTTTAGTGAAAATGCTAGAAAATACATTTTTTTAATTTTAAAATTACCTTAGGGCTTTAAAATTTAATATCTCATTAAATAGACCTAAGAAAAAATATGGGATTTGTTCCTAAGTGATTAAAATTCAAAATGTGACATTTTGGTGAATTTTATTATTTTTATGATTTTTATTATTTTTTAATTATTAAAATATTAAAATAATGCAAAAAAAATTAAATTTTTTAGAAAATTGAAATTTTAATTTCCTTAAATTCCCCTGATATCAGAGAGGCTCCAAAACTTATTTGGTGAATTTTTGAAAGGTATTTTGAAAGTTATGAATTTTTAAAGTTTAAAATGGCTAAATGGCTTAATCAACCCATTTAGTAGGGCTAACCAAGTCCAATTGACTTCAAATTTTTATGGTGGGTTCCTCTGATCCTAAAGGTCAGTGGAGAATTAATTTCAAGTCAATTTGATGTATGGTTAACTCTAATTAATTAAGGAGCTATTTTGGGTATTTAAGCCAATTAGGGTTATTTCAAATGAACTAATTCAAAACCTATTTTTTCTAGGGTCCTCTGGTCATAAGAGACATCACCAAGATTTCCTACAATTTATTTCACAACATGCTAATTATTAGATTTAAAATACTCAAAACAGCAACATGAATTTGAAAAATCAATAACTTCTCATAGGGATGGCCTCTGACTTTGGAAAATTCAGGAAATGTTCCCAAATTCAGAGGCTTCAAAAGCCCTATGGTCTCATGCCATGGTGAATTTCCTATATGCATGGAGAATTAAAACATTGCAGAAGGGAAAGAAATCATTAAAAATAAAATACTTGATGAAATTAAATGATTTCTTTTCCACATTATTCTCTTCTGTTCACTGAGCAAGAGGGTATTTTTATTTTATTTTTCTGATTTTTCTACACAAAGTTATGGATTTTTGAAGTTTAGGGAATTAAATAAATAGAAAAATACCCTAATTTTCTATTTATCCACGCGGCGCCCTGTCATCCTCGGCATCTCCGAACGGCCACGCGGCGCTCCCCCATTCGCCGCCGCCTTCCGACTCAGCGGCACGCGTCCCTTGGTTCACGTATCATCTCCTGGTCCGACGCCATCTGAGCCGTCCATCCGCGCTTGTATTGAATGAACGGCATCCGTTCATCGTCCCCAAGCCTCCTAGCCCGAGAACCGTCCATCTTCTAGGCCTAAGATCTCACTCGATACTTGACCAAATTTAACGTTCTTATGCTCTATGGATTCGTCTCGAGAAGACGAACACATCCATATGGTTTATGTGGCATGAAATTGACTCAATAAAAATGGAGAATGTTTAGAAGCTCGGGAAGAAGAGTGAGGCCATACCTTTGCTCAGAGAAGTGTGGCTTCGATCTGAGGGTTGTGTCACCTTCGATTGGATCCCAGCAAGCTCCAGATGAAGTCTCCTGGTCTGGTGAATTACCTAGCTATGAAAGTGACCACGGCTCGATCACAAAGCTTGGAGTCCGGAGCAACCGGGTGGCCCGGAGATGGGGCTTTCGGTGGAAAACTTCTCCTCTTGGTCCGAGTGAAGGTGTAGGACCGGTCAATTTGAGGATTGGCTCACTCGTGGCAAAGTGTCCTGGTTTTGGGTGAAATTTCAGTTGAGAAATTGGATTCTGTTGGTGGGGATTAGGGAAAATTGACACTGGGGATCAACTGCTCTAAGTATGGAGAAGGGTTTGGAACAATTTTGGCAGAGTTTCGGCAAGGTTTGTGCAACTCTCTTCCATGGCCGTGAGGGGGTCGAGTTTAAATAGAGGTGGCTGGAGAGCCTCACGGGGATGGCCAAGGGCCGGGATCGACTGCTCCGGTCATGGGAAGAACAGCCATGGTGGCCATTGGGCATGGAGCGAGCTCGGCGAGGTGGAATTCCAAAGTTGGCTCACATGTGAGCTCTCGGGTGTGGTGTTTTCCGGCGACCAGTGCGGCCGGCCGGCGGTATGGGTCACCCTTAGGGTCGGTGAGGTCGAGCTTGATTCCTGTGAGTTCGATTGATGGTTTCCATGTGTAAAGGTGGTGAATTGAAATGGAATGGGAAAGGGGTGATTTTGGCTTAGTTTAGGTCAACCCAAGTATTTGTGCTTGGTTCACCATCCAAGGCTTGACCTTGGGCGAGGGGAATCATTTGGGTCAGCTCGAATTGTGGTAGTGAAGTCCCCATCCATGTTGAGGTGGCTAAACATGGTTTAGAGTGTATCATGCTTAAGGTAAAAAGGGCTTAAAAAGGGTTTAAGAAAGAGACCCTCTCTCTTACCATTAATGGTTTGGTGAGGTGGAAAGTGGATTCCATGGATCTCATGGCTCCTATGGGGCTCATGCATGGCTTCATGGCTTGTCTTTGGCTTGGGGAAAAGCTTGGTCAATTTCATGAAAATGGATCTTAGAAATTTTTGTAATTTGATGGGAATTTGTATGGAGCTCAATTTGGAATCATTTGATGATTGATTTGAACTTAGGGATGATTTTAATTAAGGGTATGATGAGAAGAATTTGTCATATGGGCTTTAGCATGAAATTTGGGCTTTTAGGAAGGTTTCATGTAAGTGGGCTTTTGGTTTAAAAATAGATTTATGGATGGGAATTTTGTAGAAGTTTGGGCCAAATAAATATTGGGTTTAGCTCATGGATGTGTCATGAGTGACTTGAAGCAAATTGGGAGTGATTTGGGTTTGAATTGGGTTGAATGTGGGCTTCTTTGGTGAATGGGCCAATATAGGTCAAATTGGGCTAGCTTGGGACAATGTTGGGCTAGGGTTGAAATTGATGTAAAATAAATGTTGGTAAATGTTTATGGGAGTGTTTCAAAGAGGTTTTGGCTATGGTTGGGTTACGATTTTGGGGTTTGGGCTTATTTGGGTTAGGTTTGGGTTTAGGTCAAAATTGGGCTTATTGGTTTTGGGTTAAATTTAAGTGGGGTTTGGGTCTAAATGTTGGGCAAATCATGTTAGTTTTTTGTTTGTAGGGATGTTAAGGAAGGTTTAGAAAAGATTTGGGGTTAATTGGAGTTGAATTGGGTGAGTTTGGGTTAGGTTTGGGTCATGGGTCCAAATTGGGCCTTAAGGCCAAAAGTGGAATTGGATCCAAATGTCAATCAAATTGAACTTGGATTTGGTCTAGATTGGTGTTGGGAATGTTGAATTGAAGTTTAGAATTGAAGTTTAGAATTGAATTGGACCAGAATTTGGGTCAATTGGGTAGGTTTGGTTTGACATTGGGTTCACTTTGGGTTAAAATGGGTCAAATTGGGGGTTTTGACAAAAGTAGGGTAAATTGACAAAATTGGCCCATGGTGTAGTTTAACAAAATGAAATTGGGAATAGTTGGGATTTTGTGGAGTTTTCTGGGAATTTTCTGAATTTTTGAATTTTTTGGTCAAGAGGGGTATTTTTGGTATTTGGAGGGTATTGGGAGGTATTTTTGGGTATGGATGATCAATTTGAGTAATGTGGGAATGCTTGGGGTTAATTTTGAGGAATTTTGGGTAATTTAGGTGATGTTGGAGGATTTCAAGGGTTTTGGGTAGGCTAAGCGGGTGTAGGGTCCCGGGGGTCAAAAATTAAAAATTTGGGAAATTGAAGATTGGGTGAATGTAAGTGGAATAAAATCATTTTGGTTGAGCCATGAAGCCATATCAAGCCCACATGAGCCATGAAGGGACTCATTTGAGGCATCCACTATGTTGTTCCTAACCCTCTTAGCCAAGGGCTTAGGGGTTAAGGACCATCCATGTGAATCACCTTTATGAGTCAGGAGGTCAAGTTGGGTATAGGTGTGGTTTTAGGAGGTGTGTGAAAGTGTAGTGTATAAGTGTAGTGTGTGTGTAAGTCAGCCCTCACCAGACCAGACCACCCAGGGCAGTCCTAAGGCCAAAGAGTCCTATAGGAACTCATCCTTTAAACTTCCACATTTGATTTCAACCCTCTAGGTGATTAGGGGTCTACAGTCAAGTTTGTGGAGTTTGCAGAGAGTTAAGAAGTGGTTTGAATTTCTAAGTGGTGGGTTCCACTTCTAGTCCTCTAAGATAATCAAAGGAAAAGCCTAAGGCTAGATCCTAAGTATTAAAGGGAAGAAGAGAAGACCTCATAAAAAATGAGGTCAACTGGATCGTAGTTGTTTTAAAGTTTTGAGAGGCGGCATTTCTAAGATAGCTTTAACCTTCTCCGAATTGATTTCAATTCCACGTTGCCGGACAACAAATCCTATGAATTTCCTGGAGGTGACACCGAAGGCGCATTTCAAGGGATTCATCTTAAGGTTATATTATCTTAATCGCTTAAAAATTATTTTCAAATCATACAAGAGATCTTCATTCAATTTGCTTTTGATAAACACATCATCCACGTAGCACTCGACTTGGTTATGAATAATATCATCAAAAATCCTCGTCATTGCTCTTTGGTATGTCGCTCCTGCATTATTTAATTCAAAAGGCATCACTCTGTAGCATTATACCCTGATTGGTGTTCTGAATGCTGTGAGCTTTTCCTCTTCGGGTGTCATCTTTATCTGATTGTATCATGATGATCCATCCATAAAAGAGAAGATTTCGAGCATCGAAGCAATGTCGATCTTTAACTCTAGAATTGGTAGCGGGAATTCATCCTTTGGGCATGCTTTGTTCAGATCTCTGAAATCCACGGAAATTCTGATCTGACCGTTCTTCTTTCTGACTGGTACCACGTTGGCCAACCAAGTCGGGTATTGTTCTTCACGTTCAAATTTAGCGTTGATTATCTTTTTAACTTCAGCTATTACTTGTTGTTCGATTTCTATACGCATTCTTCTCGGAGCTTGTCTGACTGGAACGGCATTGTGATCCACTCCTAGCTTGTGAGCTGCGACTTCTGAAGCTAAACTCAGCATTTCATCATAACTCCAAGCAAAATTGTCCTTGAATTCCATTAATAGCTTAATCATATTTTTGAAGTTTTCTTTATTGAGTAAGGAGCTAAAAAAGTTTAGCCTAGGCTCATCGCTAGTACCTAAGTTAACCTCCATTAACTCTTCTATTGTAGATTTAATCTCTTCTTCAAATTCTGGTGAAGCGTCTTTGACTGGCAAGTCCTCAAGATCATCAGAAGCTTCCAGGCAATCTTCATTAGGTTCGCAAGTGACAACCAAGCAAAATTTTGTATCATTAACTGGCCCTACCGTGCTGAATCCGAGACCATGCTTTGAATTGGGAGGTCGACTGGCATTATTCCATAACTTTTCGAAGCAGTGTGATTGATCTTTTGACCACTTCCTAGGTAAAACACTACGTTGAATTAAATTTTGGACATAGGGAGAATAACAATCAAAAGGCAATTCCATTAATTTAGATGAAGCAACATCTTCAATTTTTACATCACTTTCAGGATTGGGAGAAGAAGAAGCACCATGGTAAAACTTAATTGGCTTAGCACCCCCACCATGTTCTTCCTTGACCACCATACCCTCAACTTTACTAGGGTAGATTGGGGTTAGGGTCATAGTCTGTACACAGTGGTTTATCCTATCGTACATTGCTTTATATTCTTCATTCTTTTCATCTTCTAGTGAGATCTTGAACTGAGGCTTCATCTGACTTATCGTTGCTGCTTCTTTGTTGGTTTCTTTTACTTCTTCGGAACTATTTTCCTAATCAACATTAATCACCAGATTCTTTTATTCAAATATTCCACAGTTTCTTCCTCGACCTTGTCCTCGTCCTCGACCTCGGATGCGAGTTCTAGAGAAACCTTCACCATCTCACCTTAAGGGAGTGGTGAGTAATTGTTGAACTAGAATTTGAGGATCTTCATCATCTTGAGTTTCTCTTGCTTCATTTGGAAGGGAATTTCTGGAGAAGATTATTTTCTTCAGAGGTGCGTAGTAGGCAGCATCTTCGTGAATTCTAATTTCATGCACGGAAAACGGTTGCAAGTCACCTTTGATACATTGTTCTTGTCCTCCATTGTAGTATTTTATGCACTGGTGTAGAGACGACGGTACCATCCAGTTTTCATGGATCCAAGGTCAGCCTAGTAGAGCGTTGAATGTTTTTTCAGAATTAATTATGTAGAATTTTGCGATTGTCCTTGTTAAGTCACAGATCCTCATAGACAGTATTATTGATCCAAGAGCTCTTTCTCCTTTCTGATTGACAC
The DNA here is from genome assembly GCA_022702705.1 of Papilionanthe hookeriana x Papilionanthe teres. Taxonomy (NCBI): domain Eukaryota; kingdom Viridiplantae; phylum Streptophyta; class Magnoliopsida; order Asparagales; family Orchidaceae; genus Papilionanthe; species Papilionanthe hookeriana x Papilionanthe teres. The sequence goes on along the minus strand of CM040421.1, from coordinate 140,333,147 downwards.
CTTTTAGTAACATTTTATTTGCTTGGAGCTCGCAGGCGTGAATTTCCAAATATGCTAAAGTTCAAAGGTTCATCACATTGATTGATGCTCCAGAATCAACTAACACCCTGGAGAGCTTGAACTTACTGATAGTGACTGAGATGTACAAGGGTCGGTTGTGATCAGCTGTTCTAAGTAGCAAGTCATTATCTGTGAAAGTAACACCGTACTGTTCACTTAACGAGCAAACCTCATCTAAGGAGTTACCAGCTATTTGAGCTAAGCAGATCTCTGGATCAAGTAGGGCCTTGATCAGAGCTTCACTCATCTCCTTTGAAAGGATCAGAGCGTCGTAGATGCTCAGTTTGGGGCTAACTTCCAAAGATGGACTAGCACGTTATATTCCACTTTATTTCCTGGTCCTTCGACTTCTTCCCGGATGGGTAATTCTTCTGCTAGGGTTGGCTCTTCCTAAAAAAACACCTTCTTTTCTTTATCTTTCAGACCCATTCTTGGGGATAATACTTTTCCACTTCTTAGATTGACTTATGTTATATCTTCCAAGTCTGGTACTGAAATAGCTGGCACTTCCTCTTTCTGAATTGGAGTAATAGATTCTTCTTGAGTCACTTCGAGATCAGAGAACTCTAGCTCACATTTGAAAGAAGATCCTTGGAATTCACAGACGAGTTCGTCATTTCCCAGGCCATCACAATCGCTTTCTTTGACGTCTTCATCTTTATCGCTACTATCAAGGTTTTGTATGGTTTGAGAATTATTATTTGGATTGAAATTAATATCCGTATTAGGTTGGTTATCGTTAGTTACGTAATCGATCGAAATAGTCAAAACGTAGCCAACACCATAACTCTTATCATTATTTTATTCCGCTGGGGCCAGCAAATAATCATACAGAGTCAGAGGTTCGAGAGATTTCTCCCCCAAATCAGAAAGAACCATCCAAGGAAAAGCAGCCCCTACTCTACTCTTCCAAGCCTCGGTCTTCTCTTCTTCTGCCATCTTCTCCTCCTTTTGGGGCGGTTCCTCGATTGCAATTGATAGTGCCAGCTTGGCGGGTTTCGAACTTTGAATTGAAGCACGCACTAAATCAACCTGAATTTGTTCCAATTTTTTCTTCGAAGACTTCGTCCAAACTGTACTCCATCCATCGTTGGTTGTGTGCGGGTATATCGAAACAATAGGATCTGCCAAAATAACATTAACAGAACCTCCTCTCTGGGGTTCCTTCATGTATTCCTTAGGGATCGTTATGCTCCCTTTCCGAAGGTTGTTCTCGAGCCAATTCTTGAAAGTGAAGCAATCTTTGATCTTGTGTCTGATCATTCGGTGGTAAGGGCAATACGTCGGGTGATCTTTCTTGTCCACATCCTCTTGCTTCTTGGGCTCTGGTAACTGGAATTCATCCTTCTTGATAAGACTACGAAAAATCTTGCCAACTGCTTCATTCTTGAAGGGGTATTCTTTATTCAAAAGTTTTGCCAGGCTGCGCTTCTGCTGAACTGGCTGCTGGTTATACTGCTGAGATGACTGCTGGCCATACTGATGTGCCTGTTGATAATTCTGCTGAGGCGGTTGATAACTTGGCGAAGGCTATTGATAACTTTGATGAGGTTGTTATGTTCATATTTACATTGGCAGTTTGCCCTTATCTACTACTGCGACACTCTCGGACTTCTTCTCGAAGGCTCTAACTGGTTTCTGCTTATCGATCTTGTCGGTGAAGTTGAGTTGTTTTGCTTCCTCTTGTAGACAGCCTTGCTGAGCAATTTTTCGAATGTCTTAATTGTAAATCCCTTAAGGAGAAATGCTATCGGGCCGTGAATGCTCTTTACCAGAATCCCAATGGCATGTTGTTCCTGGATTTGTGGTTCACATTTCATGCTTAAATTCCTCCATCGCAGAATGTAGTCTACCAAAGTTTCATTTGGTTTCTGTTGCTCAACCACAAGATCACTGATGGAAATGTTGAGTTGAGCTCTAACAAACCGTTTCATGAATAGGTTTTCTAATTCTATGAATGTTTTGACTGAGCTGTTGGGCAGCTCCGCATACCAGTCAAAGGCAATTCCTGAAAGGCTGCTGACAAACTGGCGGAACAACAAAGCGTCGCTACCCCCTGCATTGCAACAACTTGCTTGGAAGTGTGCAACATGCTGTCGGGGTTTCCCATTCGATCAAAAGTCTTGAACAGAGGTGTTACGAAGCCCTTAGGGTATTGCACGACATCAAATTCTTTGCGGTATGGTCTACCCTTTAGAATCAATGCCCCGCCTTTGGATTGGGCTAAGGCCTCTTGCACCTGTTGTTCTACCATATTTTTAATGTCCTTTTCTGGTACTAGACTTTGAGTGGAGTCCTTCTTCGGCTGCTCGTCTCCATTGACAACTGTGATTTCCTTTCCTCCGTTAGCAATGTAAATGACTTCCAGGGGTGTTTCTTTCTGGGGCTGAGGCTGACTCTTAAGCGTGGCTCGGGCAGCCGCCATCTCCTCTATTTTCTTCTCCATCCGATAAATTGTATCTTCTTTTTCCCAAAGATGGAGCCTCATTACTTCTGGGTCATCTCTTTCTACAGTTGCTGGAGCTCCTAATAGAGCTGATGATGCTCGGGTCTCAACCACACTAATTTCGAAAAAATCCTTATCCATGTACCCTGACAGGTCTTTTCCATTCTCTGATCTTTCTTTCCGCTTTTTAGCCAACTGCTGAATGTCTGATCTTAACTTCTCCAAAGTAACTTCAAGTGACTTTCCTCTGACGGTCCTATGACTGGTAGACTATAGTCGGTGAACCTCGTCCTCCGGAGTCATCTCTGAGACGGCAGTACTCCTTTTAGTCCTGGACTCAACATCAGAACTCCTCATTTCTGGCTGCTCTACCAGTATTGGCTATGTGACTTTAGGTCGCCACACCATCCTTTTTGCAATTGGGTTCCTAGAACCGGATGGCTCACGAGCGGTAGGTTGGAAGATGGTGTGCTTACTAAGATGTGGGCTATGTACCACGACAGGTAGCTTCTTGCTACTCAGTTTCCTCTTCTTTGGCAGAAATTCCATTCGAATGGTAGGGGAAGCACCCTCGGTCCGAGTCGTGCCTTGGCAGGTATTCTTCCCATCCTTCTTAAGATCTTGGGCATAGAATAATTATCCTTTCTCGCCAACTTCTCAATTATCGTCCGTAATCGAGTAAGTGGTGTACTTCTTGCCTTCTGTTCCTTATGATCATAATATGTTGGTCGGGGTAACGCGACAGCAATCCTCTAAGCACTTTCTTCCTTAGGGGCAGCAGAAAGTGGATAAAATATGTTTCCTTCCAACAGGGGTGAAAGTTCTGGCACTTCTTCTTCCTCTTCTAGGATTTCCTCAGGAATGACAATTTCAGCAGCCTTGGTTTTCCTGACCTTGGTCGTTCTTTTGTTCTTATTCCTCCCTTGGGATCTAGTCAAGGGCACAAACTTCGAACTAGAATCAATCTCAAACACAAGCAGTATTGCAGTAAAATTTGTACCATCCACGGTAACAGGCTCATCACTCATCTGGACTTCCTTCCCTTTCCATTTGGCGGGGGTAGGTGGAATGATGACCAGACCAGTGGATGTAGCGACAACAGTTCTGCGGGCAGTCCTATCAGTTTTGACAGCCAATCTCTTACAGGCAACAGTGTCTCCTTCAATGGGGACCCTCTTTACGGGAAGGAACTCCTGAGCCAACTTCAAATTGAATTAAATGACAGGCTTTGCAGATTCCAGTACATTGAACTTCTGTAAAGCCACAGTAACGTCTCCAAAATTAATGTCCGTCTGATCAAACCTTTGTCCAAAAAGGATGACTGCGTTTTCGTGCAGTTCATTCCTGTTGACTACTAAATCCATCCCAACGGTGAAGGAAAAGATTAACTTCGGTGCAGACATCTTCTGAAGAAAAGATTTGGATTTTCAGAGTTGCCTTACTTCCTTTCTCGTCATAACGATCTTTAGGACGAAACAAAAAATATTCAAGGAAAAGTCTGAACAAGTTTTCATTTATTTCATTTTGATTTTGTTTGTTTTGCTTCGAAAAACTTTTCAGATTATATTTTTATTTTGTCTGTAGTTAATAGAGGAATTCGGGAAATAGAAAGTTAATAAAGATTTGATTAAGAGCATGATCAATCACAAGAAGATAGAAAAAGCTACCAGACCTTTATCCTGAATTCAGGAAAGGTAAAACCCCGTAGGAATCTCGATTCGATAGATCGGTCTCACCTCACTTCGGGAGGTGAAAAAGAGGATTTTGAAACTTCTCTACTTAAAAGTTTTTAAGTAGTGGCTCCAAAATCAAAAAGGAGTTGACTATACTTGTTCAAGACAAAAATGAACAAGGTATGCCAACGGATGAATAGTAGTTTGGTCCATTAGGGGCATGGACTTACTACAGATTTATGAAACCAAAACTATCTGATCAAAATGGAGTGATGAACCCATCCCCAGCGGAGTCGCCAGAAAGTTGTCGGCCGCTTTTTTGTATTTTAATTTATATATATATATATATATATATATATAGTTTTAAATAGTTTTAAAAGAATAATATTTTGATTTTTGAAAATATGGGACCAAACCGATCCCACATCTTTAACAGTTTAAATAATCGAACGCCGCACCATAAGCTATGCATTTATCTGAGGAATAGACACATTGCATAATAATAGGGCTCAATTAATTAAACTAATAAATTTATGGCATCTGTTTGGTCTGCGAACCATTTTTATTTGTTGACAATTCCCATATTTAGTACAAAAGAAATAAATAAGGTTTATGTTACCTGGGTTGTAAAGTTCCCTATAGAGGCAAGCCCCTATAGTTAATTACAACTTAAATGACTGGAATCACATAAGAAAACTCTCGATTACGATAAGTGGTTCTGTTTTCAAGAATTTCAAAGTTTAAGGTTTTCAAACAAATTGATTTTAGAGATTTTTATGGAGAATGGATCAAATTTGGAACATTTTATTTTGGGAATCCAATGGAAGGAAGGTAGGGGATGTCATGGATTCGAAGTGAACTTCGATGACTTCCTAACTATCCTACTGTTTGGCTTTAATTTAAAGAAATATTATTTGATGTTGCAATCCTGCCAAATTTATTTAATTAAGACTTATATTTGTATGATATTATCATACAAACAGCCTGGAAAATTATGAGGGTTTATGTCGTAACAAACGACGACCACAGAGTCTTAAGAAGAGTTTAGGGCTTAAATTGCATAAGATGATTATGCAAATGCCTAAAGATAAGTAGAAGATTTATGTTGCACTAGGCAAACTACCTCGAAATTCTATGGTTTAGTTATTTAACTACTAAGGAAAGGAAAGCTGACAAAGTCGACCGTGCTGCCCACCGCGCTTGCTCCGAGCTTCCTTGTTATTGTAGAGAGTTTAGTTTAAGAAATGACAATCAAGAGATGAGAGAAGTGTCATGGTTTAGAGGTTGAGTTTCAAATTGAATGTCTTAAGTTTTATTAAGGGAAATCTTAAAGTTGATTAAGCAGAACCGGTTAAGATCCCACGGTTTCATCATCCCAGCACCACTATTTTCATCGGATTCACTTTGTCCAAATGAATTTGCTAAACTCAACTGAATGAGTTCCGCACCTTCATTTAGACAGTGAGAAATCTCGTTAGCAACACGTGGGTTATATCATCCGAGGTATTCCCAATCATCCAAGGAGACAATTTAAGTTAGTTGTAATTTTAGTTTTATTGTTTTGTTTGTGATTAAATTTTGAGTTGTCTTATTTTTTGAATGTTGTGGCAATAAATTTTAACTTGTTTTGATTTTAATTTAGTTTTGGTTCAATTTTGCGGCTATCCTAAAGGTTTCAATTTTCATGCAGGGTGACATTGTTGTTTAACATGTAAGCTTACAGGAATGGAAAGTAAAGTACATCACAGGTAAGTAAATTGCAATAAGGCATACCTGGCGGGTCTTCTCGTCATTTCCAACTGCACTAAAAACTCATGTTAGGGCATTTGAATATTTAAAATAAAACACCTAAGTAAAGCTAAGGGAAGGTTCTGGTTGTCTACCAAATCCTACTCCTATCACTAGTCAATTCCTGAGGTGTGTTTAAGGATGATTTTTTTCATCAAAGTAAAATGAAGTTCAATTGTTCTTCTAAAACATCCCATTAGGTTGAGAAAGTGCTTAGAACCAGTCCTGAACATCTTTTCAATGCTTCTGGGATTATTTTTTAGTCCAAGTGAATTTCATTATGTGGGTGAATTGATAATCCAGGGATTTAATTAAGTTTTGATTCTTGCTCAATGAACTTGAATGTTTGATTATCCTATGAGTAAAGTGACATTTCATTTGATACTTCATTTAAGAGTTATAAAGGTGAAAACCTTTAGGGACAAATTAGTTTATTAAAGGACTTAACCATTCTTAATTGAAGTTGAATTAATGATTTAAAAAATGATTCAATTTAGTTATAAATGTTTCAGGTTGATTTTCAAAAGTTTTAAATTATTTAGGTTAAAAAGGTGTTTTAAATTATTTGATTCAGTTAAGTTTTAATGATTTAAGTTTGTTTTAACTTAATCATAATGTTTTAGATTAATTTTAATTGGTTTAGTTTTAATGTTTTGATTATAAATTGTTTTAAATTAACCTTAATATTTCAATTTTATTCTAACTTAAGTTTTAAATAATTTAAGATTAGCTTTAATGTGTTGGGTTTGTTTCAATTTGATTTAAAGTCATTTCAAATTAACTTCTTAATATTTTAAGCTTTAATTTAATTAAAAGGTTTCAAGATTATTTCCTTTTTTAATTACTAATTTCAATCATCATTTTTATGGTTTCATTAATAAAACTTAAGTGATATTTGATCAATCTATTGGTTAGGGATTCAATTCAAAGAATTAGAATCTTCCTATGTTAAAATCCCTTAACCTTAATAATTCATGCCTTAATTAACTTCCAAAGTTTAATGATTTAATTAATTGAGATCCCTTCTTTAATGTTAAAGGTGATTAATGGGTTTCTACCCCTTAACTCCCTAAGTTTCAATCATTCAAGAGGAAAATTAAGATCAAATGTTTTACCCTTCTCTTTGGTTAAGCCTAAATATTAATTAAGGTTAAAGCTCCTTAATTACCTTTATGCCCTCTTAAGCTTATTCATCTCATAATTCATTAAATTAAGTTCAATTGAATTTGAAATTTTTATGTCACCTTACTCACATGTCAATTAAGACATTAGAGGAGAAAATGTGATTTTTCTAATTTTAATTTAATTTATATAATTATTTTAACGTAAAATAGGGATTTTTAATGAAAATTCAACAACATGACCAGATGAAACTTCTGTCCTTAGAAAGATTATGAGAGGTTCCTACTAACCAGGGGACCACTTGGACCAATTTTAGTGATTTTTCAGATTTTATTTTATTTATTATATTTATTTTAAATTTTGGAGCATTAATTAATTATAAAATAAAATTGAGGTGGAAAATTAAGTTTAATAGTTTTCTTAAATCTATCTGAGGTCAAAGAACTTAGACAGATAAATTTTATATTTTTGTGATTTTTCTTTGAATTTTTAGAATTATTTTAGTGAAAAGGTTGGAAAATCCATTTTTTTTAATATTAAAAATTACTCTAAGCCTTTATAATTCAATATTTTTACATAGAGACTTAGGAAAAAAATTTGGTTGGTTCCTAAGTGATTAGGAGACCAAATATGACATTTTTATAAATTCTAATATTTTTATGATTTTTATAATTTTTTAATTATTAAAATACTCAAAAATAGGTTGAAAATGAAAATTTTTGGAAAATTCTAATTTTAATTTTCTTAGACTACTCTGATCTCACAGGGACCTCAAAATTGATTTGGTGAATTTTTGAGTTATATTTTGGGTTTCATTAATTTTTTAATTTCAAATATAGTCATGTAACTTAAATAATTCATTTAATGGGTTAAATCATTTGCAATTGACTTGAAATTTTTATGTGGGGTTCCCTGACCCTAAAGAATAGTGGAGAATTGATTTCATGCCATTTTGTTTTGTGGTTATTCAAAATTAATTTATTTTTAGTATTAGGATTTTAGCCAAATTAGGGTTTATTTAAGTGAATTAAATCAAATTGAAATTTTCAATGTTCCTCTAGTCATAGGGAAACTACCCTAATTTTTCTAGATTTTTTCAATCAACATGCTAATTTTCATAATTAATTCATTAAAACAAACGCCTAAACTTGGAAAATATGGATCTCTGTCTAGAAGTCTCCTCTGACAATGGAAAATTCAGGGAATGTTCTCAAAGGCAGAGGGAACAAAAGCCCCATAGTCCCAAGCCATGGTGATTATGCATGCTAATGGAGAATTCATATACTCAGAACAGTTTTTAATTAATTAAAAATTAAAGACTCAACAAAATGACTCAATACTTTTTCCACATCATTCTCCTCTATTTACTGAGTAAGAGGGTATTTTTCTTTTAATTTTTGGAATTTTTTATGCAAAGTTATGCATTTTAAAGTTTCTGTAATTTAAATAAGAAAAATCCCTAATTTGCTATTTATCTGACTCATCACTGATTGCATCCTGCAGCGGATTGAAAGAACACGCAGTGCTGTTTGATTCGATGCCGCCATCTGAGTTAGTGCGCTTTACGTACCGAACTCCCATGTGAGTTGATCTCCATTGTCCGTTCGTTACACGTGCCATCAGACGGTGGCTGGTCATCATCCCCGTCTGGTTCAACCCGAGAGCTGTCCACACTAAAACCCTAAGATCTCGCTCGAGACTCAACAAAATTGAGCGTGGTTGGTCTCTATCAACGCGTCTAGCCTAGATGAACACATCTATATGGCTAACAGGCATTGAAATTGAACTAAATGAAATGGAGAATTGTTGGAAGCTCGGAAGGAAGAAAGATTCAATACCTTTACTCTGAGAGGTGAGGCCTCGATCACAGATGCTCGGCACGTTCGTTGGAGTTCCAGAGCCTACGGATTGAGCCTCTGGTCGCGGTGAATTGCCTAGACCCAAGTTCATCCAAATCTGATTTGGAGCTCTGGCTGATAGAACAAATGGGTGGCCTGGTGAGGGCTTTCACTAGGGAACTTCATCTCTTGATGTGGGTATGGTGTGGGTGCAGTTAATTTTAGTTTGGTGGAGTTTCTGAGAATGTCCTATTACTGGCCTGAATTTCGACTGAGAAATTGGGCTCGGGTAAAGGGTTTGAGAGCTGGAGAATGGTGGGAATCAAGTTCTCTTGGCTAGGGCTTGATTTGGGAGCAATTTGGGAGGGATTAGTTAAGAAATTTTCAGCACCTAAAACTTGGCTGTGAGGGGAGCATTTTATAGTCATGGCTGGAGAGGGGAGCTCAGGGCTAGGTAATGAGTGCCCTGGGCCTCTTAGGGTGAGGGCTGAGCAGGTCAGGTGGCTGGTGAGGGGATGGCTCACTGCTAAGGCTCAATTTTGAGTTTTAAACCCTCGGGAGGCGCTCGGCCGTGGATATTCTTGTGGCTAGGGCGGCTGGCAAGGACGGGCAGGCGGCTGGCAGACTGAGGAGGGGTGGAGAAGGAGTTTAGTGCCTTAAATCTGGGCAGGAAGATTGCTTAAGTGGGAGTTTAAGGATGTGACTTAGCCTTAGCCAAGCGGCTAAACCCATTGGTCCAAAGTGGTGGACCATTGGTCCATGGCTCATGAGGCTTTGGTTGGGTCAGGTCAAACCCATCCTAGGAGGTCTAGGGTTGGTTGCCATGGAGATCTTTTGGTCCAATTTGACTTGGTTTGGTTTAATTTAGGCCATATGTTCACATAGGTTGGTTTGGGTTTGAATTGGGCTAGGCTGAGTTTGGGTTTGATTTAGACCAAATTGATTGATCAAAATTACTTAAACGATTGTCACAAAGTTTATGGAAGAGGTTTAGAGTGAATTGGGGTTGATTTAGGAAGTCGCTTTTATGGATTTTGGTGGTTTGGTAAACTTGGGTCACCATGGGTTAGGTTGGATTTAGGTTTGGCTAGAGCTTGGTTAGAGCTCAAATAATGGTTCAAAATGATGTAGGTGATTGTCATGAAAGGTTTAGGATATAAATTGGGTCGAAATTTTGGGTTAAGAGATTCAATTTGGAGAGTTTAGGCCATGTGGTAATTTTAGGACAAATTTAGGGATTTTGGTTTCAGGTGATTTTGCATAGCATTCAATCAAAGTTTTGACCAAATAATTGTTTTCTTTGGTATAGGGATGTGTTATGAAGGTTTTAGAACAATTTTGTGAAGTATTTGAGTTGAATTGGATTGAATTTGGGCACACTTGGGTTCATGGGTAATTTAGGGCAAAAATTGGGCATTTTGGTTTGAATAGGACTTGACTGAGGTTTGAGTTTAAATTGGGGGTAAATTAATGTTGCATTTTGTTTGTGGAGGTGTTAGGAAGAGTTTAGAATTTGTTTTAGGGAAAATTGAGTGGCTTTGGGTCAATTTAAGGATTTTGGCTCATTTAGGTAAAATTAGGGGTTTTGGGTTTAAGTTGAAATTGAATTCAAATGTGAACCAAATTGGGCTTGGATTTTATTTAGATTGGTATTGGGGATGTTTAATTGAAGTTTAGAATTGAAATTGGGCAAATTTGGGGTCAATTGGGTAGACATTGGGTTTAATTTGGGCTCTTTTGGGTTAAATGGGCCAAATTGGGGCTTTTGGTTAAATTGGGTTAAATTGATGAAATTGGGGTAAGTGATAGTTGAAGAAAATGAAATTGGGAATATTTGGGAGATTTTTAAATTTTTTGGGTTTTTTTGGAATTTTTGGAATTTTGTGCTAAGAGGAATATTTAGGGTATATGTAGGTTATTTGGAGTGTATTAGAGTATTTTGGTGGATTTAAGATGTGAGAATTGTTTTGAAATGATTTTGAGTAATTTTGGGAATTTTTGTTAAATTTTGGGGAATTTTGGATGATTTGGTAATTATAGGGACAATTTATGTAATCTTGGGTAAGTTTAGGAGCATGAGCCATGGACTTAGCCAAGTCCAACCACTTTGCCAAATGGTGACCACTTTATGACCCTTCACATATTGACCCTAGCCATCTTAATCAGAGACCAGTGGCTTTGGTTCAATCATGTGAGTTTCTCAAAGGGTAGAAGGAAGGGGTTTAAAGTTTAGGTCAAATGGCTTAGGGGTGTGTGTGTGTGTGCAAGAGAAGCTCAAGTCACTCAAGGTTACCCTAAGTCCAAGCATTACAATGGGAATTCATTATTAGTTTTCCATATGGTGGTTTTAACCTTCTAAGGTGATTCAGAGGTTTGTAACCAACCATGTGAGGTCTCAAGAGGAGTTAGGAAGTGGCTGAAAATTTCTAAATGGTGGGTCCCAACTCTAGTCTTCTAGGATAGTCCAGGAGAAGTCCTATGGATAGGTCCTAAGCACTAAGAGGAAGATCAAACCTCACCAAAAATGAGGTCAACAGCTACAAATAATTTTCAATGGCCTTTAGAGAAGGCAAATCCTAAAAAAGTAGGTAGTATTCATGAATCTGAAGCTTTTGCCATGCTATAGAATCAAGTTGCTGCAATTTCAAGAAAAATAGACCAATTTTGAATGAATTTTTCTCAACCAATTCTAACAATTGAAGAAAAATAATTAGGCCAAATGGTAGATTCTCAATCATCTTTAGAAACTTTGAATGCCATAAATAAGTCTAATAACCCATATTCTAATTATTATAACCCATGTTGGAAGAACCATCCAAACTTTAGCTGGAATACCAATAATCAGGGTGGTAGTACTGAACAATGGGGGAATAATGAAGCAAACCCATTGGGGAATTGGAATAATCAAGGGAATAATAATTATAGACCTATTTATCCTCTATGTTTTAATAGTGCTTAAAAATTTAAGGAGAAGAAGTTGTCTATAGAAGAAGTGTTGTTACAAATGGGAAATCAATTGCAAAGTCAAGGAGCTACAATTAGAAATATTGAGAATTAGTTGGGGGAGGTTGGCTATTCATTAAGTAATAGAACTCAAGGAATGCTTCCAAGTAATACTGAGATAAATCCAAGAGATAAAAATAAAGAGCAAGAAAAATCTATTCAATTAAGAAGTGGAAGAGAGTTGGATGGTAGAGTTCAAAAAGAGATTGAAGTAGAGAAAGAAGAGATTGAAGAACCAAAATAGGATGCTCAGAAAGGTTTGGAAAGTTTTATTTCTCCTACAAAAATTGATTTAAAAAAGCCACCAGCACCATTTCCTTAGAGAATTCGACAACAAAAGTTGGATAGACAATTTTCAAAGTTCTTGAAGATTTTTAAGAAGCATATAATTAATATTCTATTTATTGAAGCCTTAGAACAAATGCCATGTTATGTAAAGTTTATGAAGGATATTCTAAACAGGAAAAGGAAGTTTGAAGATAATGAGATTGTTGCACTTAGTGAAGAATGCAGAGCAATAATTCAAAAGAAGGTTCCTGAAATGCTTAAAGATCTTGGTAGCTTCACAATTCCATGTGCAATCGGAGACAGATTTTATGGAAAAACTTTATGTGTTTTTGGTGCAAGCATTAACCTTATGCCATTATTTATATTGAAAAGACTGGGATTAGGAGAAATAACCCCTAGTACTGCAACTCTGCAGTTAGCAGATCGTTTGATGTGTTAGTGAAAGTGGATCAATTTATCTTTCCTAATGATTTTAATGTACTTGATATGGAGAAAGATAAAAAAATACCTATTATTTTGGAAAGACCATTCCTAGCTACAGGAAGAGCAAAGATTGATGTGCAGAAATGGGAATTAACTATGCATGTGAATGATCAAACTGTTACATTTAATATTTCAAAGTCAATGAAATATCCTCGTAGAGGTAAATATGATGAATGTTTTAGGTTGGATGATATAAAATATTTGAGTGAATGACATTTCAAAATAACATATGAAGAAAAATCTTAAAGTGAATTGTTATCACACGAGCAAGAAGAAGAAAGACAATATTCTTAAATTTTATTGAGGAAGATTTAAATTATATTCAAGAAAGTTTTGAAGTTTTAGACATGACAAAGAAAGAAGAATCTTTTGGTTCTTTAATTGAAAAAACTCCTGAACTTGAATTGAAGTTACTTCCTAAACATTTAAATTATGCATTTTTAGGTGATTCCTTAACTTTTCTTGTTATAATTTCCTCAAAGTTAACTATAGAAGAGGAAGAGAGTTTGCTTGAAATTCTAAGGAAATATAAGAAAGCTTTTGGATGAACTATAGCTGATATTAAAGGAATCAGTTCTTCAATTTGTATGCACAGAATTCTTATGGAAGAAAATAGTAAACCTAGGGTTGATCCACAAAGGAGATTAAATCCTATTATGAAAGAAGTTGTAAAGAAAGAATTTTTAAAGTGGTTGGATGATGGAATTATCTACCCTATTTCAGATAGTGCATGGGTTAGTCCTATTCACCATGTTCCTAAGAAATGAGGAGTCACTATAACTTTTATGAAAAGGAATGAATTAATACCAACAAGACAAGTTACAGGATGGCAAATATGGATTGATTATAGAAAATTAAATGTTGCCACCAAAAAGGATCATTTTTCACTTCCCTTTCTTGATCAAATGTTGGAAAGACTAGCTGAGCATAATACTTTTGTTTACTGGATGGATATACAGGTTATCAACAAATACAAATTATTTCTGAGGATCAAGAGAAAACAACGTTTGCCAGTCCTTATGGTACTTTTACTTTTAGAAGAATGCCCTTTGATTTATGTAATGCCCCTACTACATTTCAAAGATGTATGATGGAAACTTTATGTGATCTAAGTGAAAAAGGAATTGAAGTGTTTATGGATGATATTTTAGTGTCTGGAATTTCATTTGAATAATGTTTAGAATATATATCTAAAGTTTTGAAAATCTTTGAAGAAAAAAAATTTAGTCTCAAAATAGAAATTTTTTTGGTAGCAGGAGGAATTGTTTTGGAACATCAAATTTCATAAAAAAGGTATGGAAGTAGACTCTGCTAAAATTCAATTTATCGCTAATTTACCTTGCTTAACAAATGCAAGGGAAATTATAAGTTTTTTGGGACATGTTGGATTCTACATACGATATATTAAAGACTTTTCAAAAATTGTTAAGTCTCTATGCTAATTATTGGAAAAGGATGTCAATTTTTATTTTAATGAAGACTGCCTAAAAGCTTTTGAGTTATTAAAAGAAAATTTAATCACTGCACCAGTTATTATTTCACTAGATTGGGAAAAACCTTTTAAATTAATGTGTGATGCAAGTGATTATTCTATTGGAGCTATTTTAGGACAGAAATATGATAACATTTTCAAAGTGATCTACTATGCTAGTAGAACTCTGAATGAAGCTCAAATCAATTATACCACAACTAAAAAAGAGTTACTAGTTGTAATATATGCATTTGATAAATTTAGATCATATTTGATTGTGACTAAACGTGTGGTGTATACTGACCATTCTGCTTTCAAGTATTTAATGAAAAAGAAGGATGCTAAAACAAGATTGATAAGATGGATTCTTCTTTTATGAGAGTTTAACTTTGAAATAGTTGATAGGAAGGGTGTCGATAATCAAATTGTTGATTATCTGTCCAGGCTTGATAATGAAAAATCTTTATTTTCTGACGAAGAAACCAATGAACATTTTCCTGATGAAAAACTATTCACTATTAACAAGTTACGAGCTCCATGGTATGCAGACATTGAAATTTATTGTTAGTGACATATTACCCTATGGATTGACATACCAATAGAGGAAAAAATTTTTATTCGAAACTAAAAAATGTCTTGATTCTAATTTTGGGGAACATTTTGGTGTTGATAAAACTTCATGTAAAATTCTACAATCTAGATTTTATTGGCATACAATTTTTAAGGATGTAAATGCTTATATTAAAAATTATGATCGATGTCAATGTGTAGACAATATTTCTAGAAGGAATGAAATGCCCCTCTATTATATGTTGGAAGTTGAAATATTTGACGTTTGAGGATTAGATTTCATGGGATCATTTATACCATCTTTCAAAAATTTATATGTTTTGATAGCAGTAAACTATGTATCTAAATGGATAAAAGTTATTACTTTACCTCGATGTGATGCTTGAAGTGCTGCAAAATTTTTAAGAATGAACATATTTTACAGATTTGGAATGCCAAGAGTAACCATAACTCATGGGGGAAGTCATTTTAAAAATACAATTATGGAAAAGTTAGTAAGGAAATATCATATCATCCATAAAATTGCTACTGCTTATCATCCTCAGACAAGTGGCTTGGTTGAATTATCCAATCGTGAAATTAAAATAATTTTGGAATAATTTCTTAATCCAAATAGAAAGAATTTGTCAATCAAACTGTATTTTGCTTTGTGGATTTATAGGACTGCTTACATGACTCTTATAGGAATGTCCCCATATAGACTAATTTTTGGGAAAGCTTTTCATTTACCAGTTAAGCACAAACATAAAGCCTATTGGGCTATTAAAGAGTTCAATTATAATTTAAAGGATGCTTGTGAGAAAAAAATAATTGTAATTAAATGAGCTTGAAGAGATAATGAATGAATCATATGAAAGTGCTATGATATATAAAGAAAAGATGAAGATATAACAACAACGTAAGATTCTGTATAAAAATATTGAGCCAGTACAACAAGTTTTGCTATATAATTCTAGATTGAGATTATTTGCTGGAAAACTTAAGTTTAGGTGGATGGGCCCGTTTATTGGAATGAAAGTTTATCCCTATGAAGTTGTGGACATTAAAGATCCTAAAATTGAGAAAATATTTAAAGTAAATGGTCATACACTTAAATCTTATTCTTAGTTGATCAA
The DNA here is from genome assembly GCA_022702705.1 of Papilionanthe hookeriana x Papilionanthe teres. Taxonomy (NCBI): domain Eukaryota; kingdom Viridiplantae; phylum Streptophyta; class Magnoliopsida; order Asparagales; family Orchidaceae; genus Papilionanthe; species Papilionanthe hookeriana x Papilionanthe teres. Next base: position 140,317,290 of record CM040421.1, on the reverse strand, counting down.
CATAAATCTGAAGAGAATTTGATGATGGGTCACCCAAATTAATTATTTTTGTATGTCGGGCTGATGACTTAAAATCAAGTGCTTTGTGGGAGGCAACCCTTAGTTAACGGTGTGCTTTGCAATAAGTTTGTTTTGTGTGTTTTATTTGGTTTGATGTGAGTGTTATATGGTAGTATTTTACCTTCATTATGTTAGTGCAGTTTAATGCGACCTAAACTGACCATTTGGAGGATTTAAAATGAGTTTTTGAACGTTTAACAAACCTGTGCTAAAATGAGCACTGGCGGCTAAGCGCCAGCAGTTGGCGCTTAGCCGCCGGAGTTATCAAAAATGTGAAAAATGTGTTTCAAGAAGCCATTATCATGGGGAAGTTGCATGGCACATTATGGGATGGTTGATGAACGCGGAAGGATGTTTTAAGCCATCTAAAGTCTGTAAATAGAGTAAGGATTAAAAAAAAATCATCCCATTACAAATTTCTATCTAAAAAATCTTAAGAAAGAGTCTAAGTGAGAAAATGTCATCCTGGAAGAACGAAGTTAAGAAGAAGGAGAATGCCAACAAGATGAATTTTGTGAGTGAGAATGAGCAAGAGTTATATAACGGATTTCTGGTCGTTAGTATTCAAGGAATAGCACAAAAGGATGGAAAGATCGAGGTTAATCTTGCATCAATGGAAGCAAAGGTAAACAATATAAATGCACATTTAGCACATATTGGATGGCATTAGAAAATAAAATTTAGTCATATAAGTTATGTTGAAGAAGCTGACAGAGAGATGTATCTGAAAAACAAGTGGATTGAAGAGGATTCTGTCAGATGTCTTCATCATCGTTTGTTCTATCAAATCTATATACCAAATGGTTTTGATGGAACAAATGAAGGTACTGGATATGTTCCACCTAATGGAGACTGGAATTAAGTTATTTGGTGTGTTATCTGTTAGATATTTGTGTTTTATGTTTAATTAATTGTGTTAAGTGTTTGATGTTTAATGTTTATATGTGTTATTTGTTTTATGTTTTATGTTTTATGTGAGTGTTTAGTGTTTTGTTTGAATGTTTTATTGTGAGTAGAAAGATACGTTCTTATCAAAATATTTTGGATTAAAGTCTTATTGTTTGTACTTGTAATTTGTATGAGTGAATTAAGAAAAGTTTGTGTTTGTATAAAACTTGTTCTGAATCTAAAGTAAATGTTTGGAGATAAGAAAAATATAAAGTGTTGAGATACTTATTAAATCAATTTAGGTTGATTAGAGGAGATATAATATTTATGTAATGAAAAAATTGAAATTGCTAGTTGGCGGCTATGCAACGAGACCCCGCGCTTACGCGCTAAAGCTCTACGGCTAAGCGCCATACTTTCGCGCTTAGACGTCGGTTTGCAAAAAATCAATTTTCAGGTTTAAAAACCCGAAAAATCACAATATTTTCACCACTGTCATCTTCTTCCATCAGCATTTCACAATTTTGGAGGCTAGGGCATCCCTACATATGCTAATCTCAAGTCGTTTCAAGCAAAATTTGTTAGATTCGATCTTCTTAAGGTAAGAGAGCTTCTCCTAAGTAAAAATTTTTTATTTTCGCCATATATTTTGAGTGTATTTTGGAGAAATCTAAAAATCACTATTCATGGTAAAAATTTGAGAAAAAGCTTGAGAAATTACTTGAATTTAGTAGTTTATACCTTTAGGGGTTGAGTTTAGTGATTTTAAGTCGAATGTGGAATTACATTCGATTCAAACAAGTTCGTCAGTTCGAAAGCTCAAGATTGATACGTGCAAGCGTTGCAATCATGTAAATTGATCCAGGAGCGAGGTTTCGATAAGTCAGGAGAGAAATTAAAGATATCATTTTGAATTGCCTTTGGGATAAGTTCTGTTGTTTACTGTTGTTGTTGTTTCTTCTGTTGTGCAGGAGTTCTATGCGAACCTCCGGAGTCAGAGAATAACTTTATCTTTTTTCAAGGGCAGCTAATACACTTTTCTCCAGAGGTAATTAATAGTTTTGACCTATTGCAGCCTAATATGTTTTGTTTTTATTTAAATTACAATCCTACAGAGGAAGAGTTGGATGAGATTATCACCATGGAAGGGGGTTATGGAAAACTACTAATGAAAGAAGAGTTAACTTGCCTGCATCGAAGTTAAATGCCAATTCTAAAGCATGGCCTTAATTTATGTCATCCAAGCTGCTTCCTACAAATCATCATAGTGAAGTGACTGGAGAGAGAGACACTTTGAACTATTGTTTTCAGCAGAGGGAGGCGATTAACATTTGGAAAAGTAATTTATGATTGTATCTGGACTTCTGCTAGATCTTCCACCACTGCAGGCATGGGATTTGCTTCTTTGATACATTCATTGTGTGAGCAGGGTGGTGTTAGTTCTGAGAATTGAGAAGAGATTCTTCAACCTCTTAAGCCAATTACCAGTTCAAATTTGAAGACTTATGCTAAGCATTAAATATTTGGCTGGAGGGGATGATTTTCTAAAGGTTCCAGTGCATCAGCTTCTACTGCTTCTACATCTCGTGCTTCTACATTCCAGGCATCTTCAGGTCAGTTCACTGATTCGTAAACTGAGCTTTTGAATAGGATAAGAGATAATATAAACTATATTGCGGATCAAGTGCTTGATTTAGAGGGGAAAGTAGACCGTATGGGGGACTATCTTCAGAAACACGGTGAGTATGAGGGGAATTATCACAGCTATATGGATAGATTGATGAGAGGAGATTTTAGTGATGTGCTACCTACTCATCCAAAATATAACCCATATGTGCCTACCCACACCTAGAGTAAAGGGGATAAGGATGGTGAAGAGGAGGAGGGTGATTAGGATTGTTATTTTGTTTGTTTTATGTTTGTTATGTGATGTGTTTGTGTACTATTTCTATATTTTATCTTGTGTTGTCATTGTCAATTGTGGATATTATGGAGGACTACTTTATGTATTTCATGTTGTTGTAGTAGTTGTTGAAACAGTTTAGATTGTGTTTATTTTAGTTATGGATGTTATATTTCATTGATATGTGATGTGATTTTTTGTGGTAGTAAATGTGTTAATGATTTGTTAGTGTGCTTTGTTTGATGGTTCAGAAATTTTTCTAGAAATATATAGGAATGTTTTTAAATGCTATTAAAATCCATCAATTAAATTTCATGCTTAACTTTTCATTTTACTGTCATATATATTTCTTAATTTGAATTTTTGTTTAAGTGTGTGAATTTACTATTTTGTATCCTCCACTACTTCAGAAGCCTTTTGAATATCTTTTTATTAAATGAAAATTTTAAAAAAAAATTGATCTGGATATTTTCATTCATGTTTTTAATACCTCCATAGTTACGATATTAAAAATTCCAGCAAATTTAACATTTTTTGTTTTGTGTTCCTACTCATGTATGTTGTTACTATGCTTAATTGTTTCATTATAATGATAAAAATTAATGTTTGATGGGAATAAGAAATAATTTTCATAAACATAAAATTTTATTTGTTCTCAAATTAACTAAAAATTTAATTTTGAATGAAAAATAATTATGTGTATGAAGTTATATTAGGGGAGTAAAATTTTTAATATAGGAATGAATAAGAGAATTTAGTTAAAATCTATAGTAATGATGAAAAATTTTAAGTTTAAATTTTCTTAGTAAAGAAATGATGAATATTTTCTAACTATCATTAGTAGGAAAAGTTATGTTTTTGAAAAAAATAGAAGGATTAGACTTGTATTTTTAATGCTTAAGTTTCTTTTATTAAAAATAATTTTCAAAAATTTTATTATATTTCTAAGTTAAAGATATATATCTACCTTATACTTTAGGAAATGAAGGATGGAATTCAAAATCATTAAAGACCTATCCAGATACACTAATCCTTGCCTTATAAAAAAGAAAAAGAAAAAAAAAAGTGAAAAATGAGTATATGAAAAGAGGAAGGAGATGTTTGAGGATTTAAGGGCCTAATAAAAAATTGGTTCAACACTTGTGTTTTTTAGAGTATAAGATTTAATGAAAATCTTGAAGCTTATAAATATAATATAGTGAGTATAATTATTTTTAGTAAAGATTTTTAAGTAAAGAAAATAAAATGCCTAAGCCCTATATTTTGAAGAATCTATAAGTATTTCTAAATAAGATAAGAACTAGTATTTTTCATTAACCTTTACTTAAGAGATTTCTAAACTTTAAATTGGTCTCATTTACTAAAATTTTTTCTAAATTAGACTACTAAATTTCTACAACAAAGTTTTAAAAACTCCTAAGAAACTCATCACATAATTTAGTTGTATGATTTTTATATGATTAAAGTGTCACTTGAGGACAAGTAACATTTCAAGTTTAGCGGATTTTGATACACCTAAAATATATAATATTTTTAAAAATATTTTTATACCTAATTTTGATGATATTGCACTTTAATAGAAGGTATTTTGTGTGTTTTTCTTATAGGTATGTTTAAATGGATGATTGTGATGAAAGGAAGGAAAAAGGATCAAATTTGGAGCAAAAATGAAGAAAATTAGAGAAGTGATGAGTGGCGGCTAAACGCCAGAACTTGCACTTACACACCAAGGCCCCACGGATATGCATCAGGATCTGGAGCTTACACTCCAGCAAGCTCGTGGCTAAGCTCCCGTACCCCGCGCTTACGCACGGCAGTTGTAAAACAGAGTTATTTTAATATTGGTGCCATTTTGAAGTGGTTTTCGAAGCACCTCTTGGTGAGAACGTGGGTAACTACCTATTGGCACCAATTTTCATTTAAATTACTCTTGAATGGATGCATCTCTTAGAAGATACGTTGAATCAGGACACAATTTGAAGAGATACGAAGATACCTTTTGGAAAAATATAAAAAGAGGACTTGAAGTTCAAAAAAAGGTTGTTGTTGGAGGGTGTGGTTAGTTTTTAAGAGTGAGGTTAATGTTATAGAGTTGTTTTAGAAGACACCCCTCCACTTTACCATATTTACTTCATTTTCTATAGTTTGTATTAGGAGTAGAATTAAGATTTGGAGTCTACTGAGTTTGGCGCCAACCTCTATAGAGTATTGTAAGGGAAAATAAATTTTTCAAAGGAACTTCAAGAGTTTTATAGAGAGGATTTACAGATAAGTCTTTATCTTTATATCACATTTGGTTTTTAATTAAGACTTGTTGTGTTTACACTATGATTTCTACTTTTAAACCAAGTTGTGATTGTGTTTTATCTATGAATTCTAAGTAGTTTTCTTTGTTTTTCCTTAATGTGATGATGTAATTAAATTATGGAAATATGTTGTGTGAAGTATAGGAATTCAATGTTGGAAGAAGTTGTGACGATTCAAAACCTTGCACTTCATTTACTTCTTGATTTGGCCAATTAAGATGTTAAAATATGTTGTGAGAACATGTAAGATCTAGTGTGGTATTCTCAGTCAACAATTGAAATGAATCACATGAGATTGTGGTGAGAATGTAATCCATATGGTTGAGTGCAAATAAATAAAGAGATATACTTTAAATGGGTGTAGTAGAGGACTTTAGAGTGACAGGCTAAAGCCTCCAATTCGATTTATTGCTTTATGTTTTGATACGAGATGTTAGCCCCTAGGTGGAGGGAATTGAGGAAACTCTAGAGTGAGAGCTAGTTTTATTCCTACCTAACCCGTCTTCAAGATTTTTATAATAGTGAATTAACCTATATTCTTTATAGCATCTCTAGTAAGGGTAAACAATATTATTACTCCTATTTGACATAACACATTTTAGATACATTCACAACAAATGTTTTCTATAACTTGTTACTGATTCATATAAAGGAAAAATATATTTCATTTGCATAAGTTTTTATCTTACAAAAGTTTAGTCAAAATACTTGCTTAATTTCATTTCAAATTATAATATTAACAAAAAGAATTGAATTATGTTTCCTAAAATATTATCTTTAATTTAAGTTAGATCATTTCTAAAAGTAGAAAGTTAAATTTTTGTGTTCTAAATTACAAAATATTTTCGTTGTTATAACTTTTCTTGTGGGTTCGATATCTTGGGGTTTAATCAGAAAGTTCTATATTACCTGATAAACGATACGTATACTTGCGTAGTATCCCATTTTATAAAAATATCATTTAAATCGCTCATTTGCATCGGGTGGATCAAGGTTTTTGGCGTCGTTGTAGAGAAAGAGATATAATTAAAAAGAAGTATAAAGTATAAACTCATATATTAAATATAAGCATAAATATACGAGGATCAACTGATGCGTAGGTGCCACCCTAGATGATGCCAGACTGTCGTGTTCTTGAAAAATGATGGATTTTAGCCATTGTTGGGGGCCTTGGTGCTGAGGCGCCAAGAATGAGTCCAAATGTCCAAATCAGGTGCTAGATCTCCAAACATTTAAGCTCGATGGTTTGGAAAGGTATTTTGGGGGCCAACGCACCCAGAGTCTGTGTCTGGGCGCCGGTTTAGCCTAAAACCCTGATTTTTGGCTGGAGCGTTTGACAGAGTAATATTTCTATTCGTAAGTTATGGAAGAATCCGTATGATTAAATTAGTCCCATAACTTTGAAATGGAGTATTATCTTTGGTCATTCAATGGAGAAATTGGTCCCAACGGCCAACCTAGGCAACGACACGGGTAGGATCTCCCTGGTGACGATGGAAAGAGAGGTGTGGATGTTAATATTGAGGATTCTCCATTTTGTCTAATATTAGCCTAATTTTATCCCTATAAATCTTATGAAGGATTTGAAGAATTTAAGACTAATAGTAGAAAAGGATGTTTATGATAATCCTTATATGAGAATATTCTTAGAAAAACATATCGTAGAATTTTCATATAAAGAAAATCAAGAAAAACCAGAGATTTCTATCGTAGGTTCTTTTAGATCTCCTATAGAAGCAAGCTTCTATAGTTAATTACATCTTACACAATTTTTAATTGTTCAAGAAAACTTCTGATTATTGTCGATCATTTGTTTTCTAAAATTTTATTTTTAAGGAGAGATTTACCCACTATCACTCCTGAATGTCATGTCATATTTATCATTTTTTTTGTTTTATTTTCCATGTCGTTGTTTCGTTTTGTTGAAAATATTATGTTTGGTGACTTTCCTAAAAGTTTTGGTTTTGTTTTCCATGTCGTTGTTTTGTTTTGTTGAAAATGTTATGTTTGGTCACTATCCTAAAAGTTTTGGTTTTGTTTTCCATGTCGTCCAGCAAAACAGAGTTAGCACACCCTATAACATGCAAAGGAAACCTAAACGAAACTTGTCTTCATCCTGCAAAGAAAATATTGTCAGAAATAGTCTCACATTCATTATCTCAGAATTCTGTAGGATGTTTTGATTTTGAATGTCAGTTTATTTTAAATCATATTAATTATTGTCAAATGTCGTTTGGAATATTCGATTGATTTCGATGTTTGTCAAATTTTGTCAATTTTATGTCAAATTTTATTTGAAATGTCAAATTTATGTCGATTTTGTCAATTCATGTTTGCAATATCAAATTTATGTTGATTTTGTCAATTAAGTGTTTGGAATGTCAAATTTATGTCGATTTTGTTGATTAAATGTTTGAAGTGTCAAATTTATGTCGGTTTTGTTTGATGAGATGTTTTAAATATCAAATTTATGTTGATTTTGAGTTTATGTTTGTCTAAACTTAAGTTAGAAGGTTGAAAGTTAGATTTAATATTAATTAAATTAACTTGGGTTATGTCTAATTGAATCTACGTTAGATTCAATGTTAATTAAATCAAATTAACTTCAGTTCATGTCTATTTGAACTTAAATTAGAAGGTTTGGTTTAGAATAGACCTACATAAGTTTTAAGCCTTGTTTAAACAGGACTTAAAGGTTAATTAAGTCTATAAATTAGACTTAATTAAAATTGCAGACAATTTAAGTCCTTTTTAGGTAAGGTTTAAGTTTAATTAAGTCTAATTTGGTTTAGCTGAGGTTTGTTTAAATATTAAGTCTACTTAATCACGGTTTGCTAATTTAAACCTTAGTTAATTAAGGTTTAATGATTTAATTAAAGTTGACTTAAGTTCAATATGATTTGAACTCAAATTAGGATTAACTTAAGTCAAGTTAGGTTTAAGTTAGGTTGATTCTTGAATTAAGGTCTACTTAAGTTCAACACGGGTTGAACTTAAATTAAAGTTTGAGTTTTAGATTAAATTAGATCCAGGTCAGGCTGAACTTTTGTTTAAAGTTGACTTAAGTTCAATATGGATTGCACTTAAGTTAAGTTTTTGACTTGGGTTAAGTTAGGTTCAAGTTAAATTGAACCTAGACTTAAAGTTGACTTATGTTCAACATGGGTCGAACTTATGTTAAGGTTTGATTTAAGTTCAAATTAAGTTCAAGTTAGGTTGAACCTAGACTTAAGATTAACTTAAGTTCGATGTGGGTTGAACTTAAGTTTAGGTTAACTTGAGTTAAGTTAGGTTCAATATGGGTTGAACCTAAAGTTTAGGTTAACTTGAGTTCAAGTTAAGTTGGACCCAAGTTTGGTTAAATTTAGGTTAGATTCAATATTGATTGAACCTAAGGTTTTAGTTTAATTTGAGTTCAAGTTAGGTTGGACTCAAGTTTGGTTAAGTTTAAGTTAAGTTAGGTTCAATGTAGGTTAAACCTAAGGTTTTAGGTTAACTTGAGTTCAAGTTAGGTTGGACTCAAGTTTGGTTATGTTTAAGTTAAGTTAGGTTCAATGTTGGTTGAATCTAAGGTTTTAGGTTAACTTGAGTTCAAGTTAGGTTGGACTCAAGTTTAGTTAAGTTTAAGTTAAGTTAGGTTCAATGTGGGTTGAACCTAAGGTTTCAGGTTAACCTGAGTTCAAGTTAGGTTGAACTCAAGTTAGGTTAAGTTTAAGTTAAGTTAGGTTCAATGTGGGTTGAACCTAAGGTTTTAGGTTAACTTGAGTTCAAGTTAGGTTTGAATCAAGTTTGGTTAAATTTAAGTTAAGTTAGGTTCAATGTGGGTTGAACCTAAGGTTTTAGGTTAACTTGAGTTCAATTTTGGTTAACTTTAAGTTAAGTTAGGTTCAATGTGGGTTGAACCTAAGGTTTTAGGTTTACTTGAGTTCAATTTAGGTTGGACTCAAGTTTGGTTAAGTTTAAGCTAAGTTAGGTTTATTGTGGGTTGAACCTAAGGTTTTAGGTTAACTTGAGTTCAAGTTAGGTTGGGCTCAAGTTAGGTTAAGTTTAAGTTAAGTTAGGTTCAATGTGGGTTGAACCTAAAATTTATGAATTAATTAAACATGATTTAGTTATGTTTAATTAAGGTTGTTGCATTACTTAAACCTATTATAAATAGAGCTTAAGGATTATTTAGACTTAATTTGAGTTTAGAGGTTGCTTAAGCCTAATTTAAGTGAAGCTTAGGGGTTAATCAAGTCTAATTTGATTAGACTTAATTAGGGTTTAGATGTTACTTAAGCCTAATTTAAGTAAAGCTTAAGGGTTAATCAAGTCAAATTAGATTAGACTTAATTAAGGTTTATGGTGTTAAACCTAATGTGATTAAGGTTTAATAAGGTTTAATGGGGTCTGATTGATGTCTTAGCATAATTGGGGTTTATTAAGTTAAACTTAATATGATTAAGGTTTAACTTGGTTCAATTAGGTCTAATTGGTGTCTTAGACCTAATTGGAGTTTATTAAGTTAAACTTAATATGATTAAGGTTTAACTTGGTTCAATTAGGTCTAGTTGGTGTCTTAGATCTAATTGGGTTTTATTAAATTAAACTTAATGTGGTTAAGATCTAACTTGGTTTAATTAGGTCTAATTGGTGTCTTAGGTCTAATTAGGGTTTATTAAGTTAAACCTAATGTGGTTAGGGTCTAACTTTGTTTAATTAGGTCTAATTTGTGTCTTAGGCGTAATTAGGGTTTATTAAGTTAAACCTAATGTGGTTAGGGTCTAACTTGGTTTAATTAGGTCTAATTGATGTCTTAGGCCTAATTAGGGTTTATTAAGTTAAACTTAATGTGGTTAGGATCTAACTTGGTTTAATTAGGTCTAATTGATGTCTTAGGCCTAATTAGGGTTTATTAAGTTAAACCTAATGTGGTTAGGGTCTAACTTGGTTTAATTAGGTCTAATTGGTGTCTTAGGTCTAATTTGGGTTTATTAAGTTAAACCTAATGTGGTTAGGGTCTAACTTTGTTTAATTAGGTCTAATTAATGTCTTTGGCCTAATTAGGGTTTTATTAAGTCTAATTTGTCATTTTAAACATACTCATGGTTTAATTAGTTAAGCTTAATAAGATTAAAGTTTAACTTTAATTAAGTAGGTTTAAATGGTGTCTTAAACTTAATTAGAATTTATTAAGTCTAACTTTCATTTTAGACTTAATCGAAGTTTGTCATAAGTCTAGTATGGACTAGACTCATTTTAAACTTAGACTATTAAAGAAAATAAAGCTAAGTTATAAAAAATGATTTTTAGGATTAAATTTATTAATTAATAATGAATTTTAATCCTAAATTTTGAAATATAATTTAAAATTATTTAATGATTTAAAAATTATTTTCCTAGGGTTATTTTCTCGTTACCCTAAGATTTCTAGACATTTTCAAATTTATTTTCCTTAATTTCAAATTTTTATAATTATTTTTATAAATAATTACAAAGTGGCTTAGAAATTAAAGAAGAATATCCTAAAGACTTTTTCTGTCCTTGGGAAAATTAGGAGATGTGTATCATAACAGGAGGATAATTCTGTGAAATTTAATTTTTGGAATTATAATTAATTTTTAATAATTAAATTACCTCACAGAGTAATTAATTATTTAAAAATTTTTTATTGAGAATAAAATTATGATTTTGGTCTCATAATTTTTCTCTCTTCAAGAGCTTTTCAGAGGTATTTTTATTTTATTTTTTTGACTGGATCAAAAGATATTAATTTTTGAAGTTTCTAAGGTTTTCTGGAATTTATTAATTCCAGAAAATCGGCTGAGCGACGCGTGTCCTCGTAAGCGTCGAAGAGTGGGAAGATCCCATGCACGGATCCAAACAACGTACACCGGATGGTGCGATCAGCACCGTCTGTTCCAAAACATGGGAACGGACGGTGGAGATAAATCCCTTATTAATTCAGAAAAATTCCAAACCGTTAAACTTCAAACTTTAATATCTCACTCATTTCTCAACGAAATTGAGTGATTTTTGAACCTATGGAATCATCTAAACATGTTGAATGTATCCATACGGTGATGATACATTTATGGGCTAGTATAACACATGATATTTCAAAAACATGAATTATTTTGGAAAAAATTATTCCATACCTTGGCCACATGTGTACCAAGCTTGATCAGACCTTATGGTTGGCTTCTAGGTCTTCCAAGGAAGATATTTGCTGCTCCAATTTGGTTTTAAACTTATCTTTGGAGGAGAATTTTTAGAAAGTGGCTAATTTGGGCTGGTTTTGGATTGTGATCAAATTGTCCTGATTGGGCTAACCCTATGGCTTGGGTTTGGTTGGGATAGATTGCTAAGGTTCTTGGGAAGAATTTTTGTGTTGGGGACCAAGTGGTTTGAGCAGCCTATGAGTCTCTACCAATTTTTTTCTTCTTCTATGAGGGTTCGGGTATGTGGTTTTTATAGCCATGGGGAGTTCATGGCTGGCTTTAACTTGTTTCCATTCACTTGGGGAAGGCTTTAACTCTCCTATTATTATTTTAGTATAGTTTTTAGGCTAGGGTAATGATAGTCCTAGCCTAGGCCTCATAGGTTTAACTATGGTGACAATTTGGAGTTGGGCTCTTGTCTTGCCCCCATTGGGTGCATTGTGAGGTGGATTTGGCTGGGCAAATCATATTGAATCCACCTCCCCTAGATGGCATTCATGGTGATTTGCTCTATTTGAGAAAATGGTGACACATAAGCCCCTTACTCATCTCATGCAAGCCTTAGCCATGATGGCTCTTAACCAAGGTGTGGGATGGCTTAGCTTTGTGTCTCCCCTCCATTGGGTGGTCTAAGAGGTGAAGGATGAGTCAAGAGAGTGAGCCCTCCCCCTTCCAACATCTCATTTAAGGTTTGGATGAGAAGGTGACACATATTTTTCTCATGCAAAATTCTTAAAATTTGGTTATAACCATGGTTAAGTAAGTTACTCATGTTAGTTTAATTGGTGTCTAATATTTATTGGTGAGTTCATGAGGATGAGCCACCTCAAATTTTAATTTCATGAGAGGATGACACCTCATTTCTTTAATGATTATTCTCTTTAACCATGGTTTTATAAGTTATTTTAATGTATTAACCTACACTTAACAAGTCCCATGAGTCATGAATAATCCATGGATGAGGTCATTTATTATGTAATAAAGAGATTTGGAATTTTTTTAAAAAATCATGGTTTCATGGGTTAAAATTCCATTTTATGCCCTTCTTAATTTTAATTTCCATTTTAATTAATTATGTCATTAATTAAAATTTTGAAAATTATTCTATTAATCAATAATTTCAAATTAATTATTTGATTAAACTTCATGTCATTAAATTTTGTCTCATTTTATGTCTTTTAGTTATATTTTAATTTTAATTAATTATTTAATTAGTTAAAATATTAGAAATTATATTATTAGTTGATTAATTAATCAAAATAATATTGGGGTAATTATTTGATTAATTTTTAAGTCATTTTGGATTTGAAATTGAATTTGATGTCCTTTTAATTTAATTTTTATTTTAATTAATTATGTTATTAATTAAAAAAAATTAAATCATTAGTCATCTAATCAATCAAAATAAATTTGAAATTAATTATTTGATTAATTTTGTCATTTTTATTTCATTTTGGTGTAATTTGTCATTTTATGATTTTTAATTTAATTTTCATGTTAATTAATTATGTCATTAATTAAAATATTGAAAATTATTCTGACCTAAAAAGTCAACTTTGGTCAAAATGGTCAAACCAGACCCAATGACCAACCCTAATGACCCAATAGGTCACCCTTTTGACCTTAAAAGTTAACTTTGGTCAAAATTGTCAAACTAGACCCAATGACCAACCATATTGACCCAATAGGTCACCCTTTTGACCTAAAAAGTCAACTTTGGTCAAAATGGTTAAACCAGACCCAATGACCAACCCTGTTGACCCAATAGGTCACCCTTTTGACCTAAAACAAAATGGTCAAACCAGACTTAATGACCAACCCTGTTGAGCCAATAGGTCACCCTTTTGACCTAAAAAGTCAACTTTGGTCAAAATGGTCAAACCAGACCCAATGACTAACCATGTTGACCCAATAGGTCACCCTTTTGACCTAAAAAGTTAACTTTGGTTAAATGGTCAAACCAGACCTAATGACCAACCCTGTTGACCCAATAGGTCACCCTTTCGACCTAAAAAGTCAACTTTGGTCAAAACGATCAATCTAGACCCAATGATCAACCTTGTTGACCCCACAGGTCAACCTTTTTGCCTAAAGGGTCAACTCTGGTTTATTTTTGACTAAATAATCAATTATTGAACTAATGACTTGATTAATACCCCAAAATGTCAAGAATTAATCAAATAATTAACTTTAAAATTATTTTGATTAATTAAATTGACTGACCTATTGGGTCAACAGGGTTAATCATTGGGTCTGGTTTGACCATTTTGACCAAAGTTGACTTTTTAGGTCAAAGGGGTAACTATTGGGTCAACAGGGTTGGTCATTGGGTCTGGTTTGACCATTTTGACCAAAGTTAATTCTTTAGGTCAATAGGGTGACCTATTGGGTCAACAGAGTTGGTCATTGCGTCTGCTTTGACCATTTTGATCAAAGTTGACTTTTTAGGTCAAAAGGGTGACCTATTGGGTCAACATGGTTGGTCATTGGGTTTGGTTTGACCATTTTGACCAATGTTGACTTTTTAGGTCAAAAGGGTGACCTATTGGGTCAACAGGGTTGGTCTTTGGGTCTGGTTTGACCATTTTGACCAAAGTTGACTTTTTAGGTCAAAAGGTATTGACTCATTAAAAATGAGGTCAACACTCCCAAACCCTAATTATTTTGGAGTGCGCGTAGCATGACACTGTGGATTCCTTTGGCCATAAGAGGTTCCAGACTAATGTATGGTGACTTCAATTTTAGTCACTAAGAATGTCTCACGTCTCTCACAAACCTTTCCATAGGGGGTTTTACCCGGTAGGGCAGAATTGCAGCCAACCCAAGCTACTTTCCCCGAACAAGTGCTAAAGAGTACCATGTGGGCATTTGAACTACCAGATGCTACAAATGAGACTTAGACTGCCCTAAGTCATGCAGGTAGACAACCTACACTCGTGACATCAAAAATTGATTCCAATAATCATTTGTATTAAGTCTTCAAGGTCATTCAAGAATTTTTCGTTAGAACTTACATCTAAACTTACTTAGGGAGCATAAGTACTTATAATGCTAAATGTCTTAGTATCAAAAGTAATTAAGGGTTATAATTTATTTCCAATTTTATTAATATTTTTAACATTATCTTTTAAACTCTTATCTATAGTTACATTTACATGATTTGGTCCATTTCTAGTGCAACTCTTACTTGAATACCAAAGCTTAAAACCTAAGTTATCAATCTCCTCGGCCTTTTCTCCAACATATTTAGTTTTTTGAATTTATAAAATATTTGTCTTTCTATTAATCATAATATCAACAAATTTTATTAATTTATCTATGAGAGTAACTATATGACAAGATCCTATCTTAATATTAGTTTCATGGACTAAATTTTTTACCTACATCCGTCCATAATGTGAGAACACTTGCTTATTTGACACTACACATGGGCACCATGTAGCCGCCCTTCCATACTTTTCATTATATTCAGATCATACAATGCATCACTTCTAGGGGAAGCTCTATTATTTACACAAAGATCAAAAGAATTCTTGTCATGATTTTTGAATAAATTTTATGTTGGCTATCGAATACCTAACGCGACCTTCCACTTTTTACATCTTAGACTTGGGATCCAGCAATGGCTGTGTTAATAGAGAAAAAATTGATAAAATAAAAAAAGGATGGAGTATTAAAAAACACAATTCAGTTAAAAATGCTCTCAATATCATATCATACACAAAAAAAGAAAAAAATCAAGAAAATAATCTCCAAAACATCTAGCATGATAGACCCCAAGGCCTCTTAACTGTCTCAATAATTATTATAGTTTTTATTTACCAAGATAGGATGAAACAAACAATGAGAATTAGAAGGCTGGTTATAATATTGCGCTAAACTAATGGAGCTGCCTTGAATTAACTACAAGTAGAATATACAACTCAAGTAGGAGTTAATAAATCCATAAAAAATTTATTTGAAAATATTTTCAGAATATTAATTTTTAGAATACTCTGATATTTTATGTAACAATTTAAGATTTCAGCAATATTAGATTTAAAACAACTGAAATTATAAACTGAAAAACCATTGCATCTGCAAAATCCTGCTTACCCCTCCATTAAACAAATCTTCTATTGTCAGAGAAGGATTTTGAAGAAGACGATCACAGCAACAAACTTACAAATTTCACACAAAAAGATCAAAAAAAAAAGCCAAGAAAATAAGTAGTACATAGCACATAACTGTATGCATATTAACTAAGCACCACAGTAAGCTTTTAGGGAATCATCAGCTTTCTCTCCTTCCTCTGAAAAACAAAACTTTACATAATCATAATACTTAAAAGCCTTGAAAAGTAATGGATGTTGTTCATCAATCCATTCTTCTGGAGCATTTATCGTATCATTTGTGATTGTCGGTAATGTGCTAAATATCACTGCATATCGTCTTTCAGTCTCATTTTTTAAGATTACTCGATGATTAGGAGCATGAAGCCTTCCATTACTTCATGCCTGAGTTATAAAAAAATAAAACAAAAAAATAAAATAAAATAAAATATTGTTCAACGTTAAATAACAATTTTTCACAATAATAATAATAATTATTATTATTCATTAAATATACTAACCATAAATGCTTCTATCATTGCGAAACCATGACGTGTTTAGCGATGTGGAAGCGCTGAAAAGATTAGTTTAAATATAAGCAAAGACCATTCCTCGTGAAACTTTCAAATAAAGAATATATTTTTTCTAATTTTTATCAATTTACATAATTTAAAAAATTATAAATATCCGAATAAAAAAGAAAATGTTATAAAATGTCACATGACCTATGGTAATTACTTTAGAAATACCGTATAAAAATTTCAATGTCAGAAAACATATTTTTGATATCAAAATATATTTTTTAAGAAAATTTTATTTAAAATAATTATGAAAAATAAAATATAAATAAAAAAGTGAAATCAAATTAAATATTTTTCTAATTTAAAATAATTAAAATTGTAGAAGTACAAATATATTTAAACATGTCATAAAATTTTCTTGGGTTAGAAACAACAACTCTAAAATACTTCCACAAATTTTTAAAGATAGAGAAAATGTTTTGATAAAAAATAAAATAAAAATAAAATTTCTATAGAGAACATATTTAAATATATTTTTTCTATATTTTTACAAATTATTTACTAAAATAATTATAAAAAATAAAATAAAAATAAAAAAATATAAAATCAAGTTCTCTATGTTCAATGAAGTTAGAGAGATTAAAAAAATAAATAAAAATGGTTTTCAAAATAAAAAGTATATTTTCTATTTATTTATTCATTTAAACAAACTAAAAAATCATAAAAATTAAACTATAATCATAAAATTTCTGAAAATTTGTCTAAGTGGTCCTCTAAATTTTAGGGATATCATAAATTTTCCTAAAGATAGAGAACATGTTTTGAATAATAAAAATAATTAGCATTGATAAATCATAATCATGGATTAAAAATAATTCTAAAAATAAACAAAAAAAAGTATAATTTCTCTCTGATTTATTAATTGGTCCATAAGTAAGAAGTCAGCAAAACTCCATGGCCATTTGAATTCAAATATAAGAGTTATAGGGTGTAAACCCTAAGGGTATAATTGTAATTTTGAGATTTTACACCTTAGCCCTGATTTAATCCAAATTTTAAGTTATAACGAAGAGGTAAAGGTATTAAATTATGATGATTAGTCGACTAAAATGATTAAAAGGCCAAGAGATCAATATGGTAGTAACTCATTCATAATAATTTCTAAAATGGTAAAATTCTAAATATTATATAGGAATAGATGATAATTTAGATGATCCAAGAGTTAGGGGAACCAGTGAGAAGATCAATGTTTCGCCAAATTAATGGTTAAGTAAAATTTAATCCATTTAATGAAGATTGAGCATACTTTGTCATTTTTTTCAAAATTACAAGTTCTCCCCTAAGCCTTAAGAGCTTGATGGTGAATTAGAATTAATGTAATATCATTTGAGGAGTAGATAAAGAAAAAAAATATAATGACAATGAACATTTGTTGATCTCACTTTTGTTGAGGCCCAGTCTTTCTTTAGGTGTCAAAGATCTAGCCATAGGATTTCCTAGTGACTATGTAAGAGGACTAGTGATGGAACCCTCCCCACTTGAAATTCAAAATGCTTCTTTGCTTCACTTAGAGTTTCATATGCTTGCTACCAACCTCTAGTACTTAGTAGGATGGAGCCAAGCATAAGGAAACTCAAGAGGAGTCCCCTATAAGATGGTCAAGCCTTAGGACTAACCCTGGGTGGTTTGGTCTGGGTCAGGCTTGCACACACACACACACTTGAACCTCACACTTTCACTCTTAACCCAAAACTCTAAACCAAACATGCCCAACCTTGGTTCCTTACTCTTTTGGAAACTCATGTCGGTGGTTCCCCAAGCTCTTAGCCCTAAGCTAGGGTTTGGCTAGGACCAACACATGGAGGATCCAAAACGAGAATTTTTCTTTGGTCCATGGCTCAAATAGGTTAATATCATTATTAACATTCTTAAATAATCCCAATTTTACCAAAATTCCCAATTTTGACCCATTTAGCCCAAACTTCACCAAAATTACCAAATTCCCTTACAACCCTTATTTTTCCCAAAATTTCCAAAATTACCCATACTCTCAAATTTCCCTCAAAAATTATTTTAAAACATTTCCCAACATTCAAATTGACCAAAATCTACGAAAATATCCAAAATCCCCAATTCAGCCATACCCTAAAATTCCGCCAAATTGAACCCCATAATCAATTCAATTTCCCCAAATTTGAATTCTAAATTCTTCATAACATTTTCCAAATTAAAATTGAGCCACCAATTGACCCAATTTTAAACTCAAACATCACCCAAGCCCAATCTAAGCCAAAACCCCTAATTTTAACCAAAACTCCAAATCTCACCAAAGCAAACTCCCTAAACCCAAAATTTCCATCCAACTGATATCAAAAACTCTTCCTGATAATCACCCGCATCAAATTGAACAATCAATTGAACCATATCCAAACCCTAGCCCAATCCAAACCCATGTCTGGCCCAAATACCACAAAATTGACCATTTGACTAAATTTCACCAAATTGACCTTCCAAATCAATTCGAAATCACATAATTTCTTTTCAAAACTTCTCAAGAAAATTATTCAAGCCTATTTGATCAATCGTTTGACCCAAAATTTAGCCCAAACCCAACCTAGACCTCCCTAATTTTAACCCAAACTCCTAATGTGACCAGACCATGCCAAATTGACCAAGCCAAGTCCACCACAACTGAGTTGTGAACCCTAGGACCCAACCTAGACCCACCTAGCCCAACCTATATGAGCCATGGACCAAGGGTCCCATTGTTTAGGGGTTTTTCTCTCATATATGGCTAAACCAAGTGGATCATTGCCACTAGCCATCAAACCTCAGTGTTATTCATCATTAAGCTTCCTCTGGCTCACCTAACCACCCTAGCCACAAGCTCAGGTCTAGATGGCCGGCCTAGTCGGCGGAGAACCTGATGCACCAAAAATATATATGGTTTATGCTATCAAATTTTACTTATTTTTATTGATATTGCACTTTAAAGAAAAGTATTTTTCATGATTTATTGCAGATATGATGATTTTAGGTGATTGGAGCGAAAAGAATAAAAAAGGAATGAATTTGGAGCAAAAAGGAGAAAAAAGGAGCAAAATGGTGGAAAAGGTATTTTGGCGCCGCCGGCGCTCAAATCCAGAGAGGTCAGAAAATATTATGGATGATAGAGCACCGCCGGCGCCCTATCTGGCGCCTAGTAGTGGTGCTGAATTCTTGTATTTTAACCAATTGCATCAGAACCCCAAAACTAAGAGCTACCCCATACCAAATCAAACCCAATTGCACCCCTTGAGCTTTCTCACTCTTATTGGACATTTGTACCTTTCTACCCTCCATCAAAGAAATTGATTAAACCCATTAGCTAGCCATGGTAGCCACTCTAAGCCCTTCAATTTAAACACCAAACTCTCATGATCAAGAGGGGAGAGTGCATAAAACCTAAACAAAACTTTGCCAAATTGTTCCCAGGCCCTGTAGCAGCTGAGAAGCTCATCCCTACCATTTTTTCAGCTCTAATTCTCATTGTCTGAGCTCAATATCAGAGCTTAAAATCATTCCATAAATAGGACACTTTACCCCACTCCACCAAATATCAAATTGACCATTCTCTGACCTTCACTAGATCTAGAGAAAATGTTATCCATAGAATGCCCCATCCCCCTGCACCTCTACACCAAACCTTCTCCTCAGCCTCTCCACCTGCAGAAGGAGTTCTGAATTAGACCTTCTACTAGGAAAAACCAACACTTTCTTAAGGTTTAATAGACTCCACTAAAGCTTCTATAAGCACCTGATTGAGGCCACACCTCTCAGGTAAAGTTATAAACCATTTCCCCCATTTCGAGCTCAGTTTGAGACATTGTGAAGAAAAGTTTAATTTCATAGTTGATAAACTGTATGGATGTGTTCGTCTGGACTAGATGAAAGTGTAGGAACAAAACCAAAGTGATTTGGTTGAGTCTAGGCAGAGATCTTATGGTTTTAGTGTGAACGGTTTATGGGTTAAGTCAGTTGGGGACGAAGACAGGGAGCCGTCCGATCGTGCGTGTATCGGACGGATGGCCAGGATTGTGCCGGATGAACTCTTGATGCGTGAACAGCATGCAGACTCAGCTGGCAGTGCTGAATGGGAAGAGGACACATGTAGACTTCGAAGCTTCCTAGGATGACCTAATGCCACGCTAGATAAGTAGGAAAATATGGATTTTCTGTATTTATCTAATTCCAAAACTTTAAAAATGCATAACTTAGTGTAGAAAATTCACAAAAATAAAAGAGAAATGCCTCCTTGCTCAGTAAACAGAGGAGAACAATATGGAAATAAAATCAGAGTTATTTGATTTGTATTTATTTTTAAATTAATTAAATACAGTAATTTTTTTTAAAATCATAACTTATGACAAGCATTTCACCATGGCTTGAAATATTGGGGTTCATTTCTCAAGTTATTAAGGATCTTCTTTGACTTTTCCAAGGTCAGAGAGCATCTTTAGCTAGAGATTCCTAATTTTCAAGTTAAACCTCTCTACTTTGTTTAAAAAATTATAGTAATTAAAATATAAGTAAAAAAAACACAAAACTTATTTTGGTAGGTTGATTGTAGTTTGAGAACCCTAAGAAAAATATAAAATGGATTTAATTAATTAAGAGTGGCACTAATTATAATTAATTCATTAAACCCTCAAAACATTAAATGAATAAAATGTAAATAGAAAAATTAAAAAAATTATTTCACACTGTAAATAATAATTATATTAACCCTCCATAAAAATTTGAAGCTAATTGGAATTGATTTTCTCACTAAAATGGATTTTCTAAGGCAAATAGCCTTTTTGGCACTAAAAAAATTACGATAATTAAAATATAATTAAGAAAATTATAAAACTAATTTTGGGAGTTCCTAGTGATCAGAGGAACTTAAGAAAAATAAAATTGGAATTAAAATAAAAAATTTATCTTTAGGTTATATTTTAAATTTAAATAATTAAAAATATTTTAAAAAAATTATTAATCATAAAAATCACAAAAATTTAAAACATACACCAAAATGTCACATTGATTCTTGGTCACTTGGGAATGATTAAAATATTTTTTTTATTTTATAAATAAAGTTATAAATTTTTAAAATGCTAAAAATAAATTTTCTCTGATTTTGCATTAAAATAGTTATAATAAATAAAATATAAATCATAAAAATATGAAATTTAATTCATAGGCTTCTCTGAACTTGGAGAGATTTATGAAAAATTTAAACCCTAATTTTCCATTTAAATAATATTTTATATTTAATTAATACTGAAAACAAACAAATAATAAAATAATTAAAATAAAACTATAAAAAATGAAAATTAGCCTAAGTCGTCCTCTAAACTAAATGAACCTCTAATAATTTTCTTAAGAACAGATGATTTTTTTTGCTAAGTTAATGAATTAACACTAAAAACACCTATTTTTGTATTAAAATACTTTTAAAAATAAAACAAAATTTTGAAAAACCACATTTTCTCCTAAAATATTTAAATTGACTCATGAGTAGGATAACATGAAAATTTAAAGTCGTTTCAGTTTAATTTAATGAATTATGAAGTGATAGGCCTTAAAGGAGCAATATGGTTATTATCGAATTTAAGCTTTAAATTAATATTTAGGCTTAATCAATGGAATTAAAATAAAAATTCTATTTTTAGGTTATATTTTAAATTTTAAATAATTTAAAATATTTAAAAATAATTAAAAATCATAAAAATCACAAAAATATAAAAATATACCAAAATGTCAAATTTGATTCCTGGTCACTTGAGAATGATTGAAATATATTTTTTCAATTTTCTAAATAAAGTTATAAATTAAAATGCTAAAAATAAATTTTCCATGATTTTGCCCTAAAATAGTTATAATAAATAAAATATAAGTCATAAAAATATGAAATTTAATTCTTTGGGTTCTTTGATCTTAAAGAGATTTATAAAAAATATAAGCCTTTATTTTCCATTTAAATAATATTTTTTATTTAATTAATACTCAAAATAAAAAGTAATGAAATATTTAAAATAAAACTTAAAAAATAATTAAAATTAGCATAAGCCGTCCTCTAACCTAAGTGAACCTCCAATAATTTTCCTAAGGAAAAATGATTTCTTTTTGCTAAGTTAATGAATTAACATTAAAAACACCTATTTTTATATTAAAATACTTATAAAAACAAAACAAAAATTAGAAAAATCACATTTTCTCCTATAATATTTAAATTGACCCATGAGTGGGATAACATGAAAATTTCAATATCATTTGAGTTGAATTTAATGAATTATGAAGTGATAGACCATAAAGGCGCAATATGGTTATTATGAAATGTAAGCTTTAAATTAATATTTAGGTTTAATCAAAGGGGTAAATGGGTAATAAATGATTTTTATCAACTTTTTTAGATGATTGAAACATAAGGGGTTGAACGGTAGAAACCAATCTCACCTCTCCATAACAAAGGTATAATGGTAATGTTACTTTAATTATGGTAATTTGGAAGTTAATTATATTAAATGATTATAAGGTGCAGGTTTGATTTTGGAAGATAATAATTCACTAATTTGAGACCCCAAGCTAATGGCTTGATGATAACACAATGATAGATAAAGAATAAATAACATTTAATTTAACATTCCTATAATTACAAATTTAGCCACAATCCTTAAAGGCTTAATAGCGAACTAGGATTAATAAAAAATTTTGTTTAATGAGGTTCAGAAAGGAAAACATAATTGATTAAGAATATTTTGAAAACACTACTAGCCCAACTTTAAATTAACTGGCTAAATTCCTTAACAAATCAATTTACCCTTAAAGTTCTTCACCTACATAATTTTTAAAATGAAAAATCAAGTGACAGTTACCCCGCTTATGGGATAATTAAAACATTAAAGTTTACTAAGCATAGAGTTAAAACACACTCACTAAATCTCACTAAAAATGGATGAATGATTTAGCAACATAAAAAGTTCAGTGGAACTCGGGACCTTCCACAGGGTCTTAAAAGCCGTTTAGGGTCATACCCAAACACTTTTTTGGTCTTTTGGAGGAAGACAACTGAACCTATTATGCCTTGCTCAAGAAAATCATCCATTACACAAATGAACAGGAAGTAATGCCTTAGTGCTCGGTTGGCACACCTTAAACCAATCTTTCTGTCTTCCTTACATGCAACATATTTTAATTCCCTGCAATATTATACATATACAATGCAAATACTGACACTTCAGCTGGAGTGAGAGAAGAGGACCGGTATTCTTTTATAGTTTAATTACAGTACTTTCCTTTACTTCACTTTACTTTTAGTACTTTTATTTTCTACAAATTATGCCACCTTACATGTTAAACCAAAATTGAAACCAAACTAAAACAAATTTCACAACAACAAGATTAGAAATCTCTCATAAACAAAAGAAATAAAGACAATTACAACTAAATTAATAGGTCCCTTTAGATGATTGGGAATCTGTCAGATGAGGCAGCCTACTGCTACTAACGAGATTTCCCCCAGTCTGGATGAGCTTATTGAATTCATTCATTTGAGTTTGGTAAATTCATTTAAACTAAGTGATTCTAAAAAGAAATAGTGGTGCTGGAATGAGGGTACCGTGGGATCCTAATCAGTGTCGCTCTTATTAACTTAAATTCCCCCCTAATAAGAAATTTAAATAATCTCTACAACTACACAATAACATGAACTCTAGATCCGATACTTCTCTCAACCATCTCAATTTGACACTTCCACACTTAAACCTACTAGAACGAGTTATTTGGCGCAAACACCTTGGGCAGCACGATGACAACGAGAGGAATATCTTCGAGAGAACAAACATGTATACAACAACAAACCTTCTTAGAAATAAAAAACAAGTCATAGGACTTTGAGGTAGTTCATCTAGTATGAGGTAAACCCTCACCTTATCTTTTAGGCTTTTGCACACCCTATTGTGCAATATAAGCCCTAACTTGTCTTAGGACTCTGAGGTTGTCGTTTGGTACAACATAAATCCTTCTATCTTCCAGGCTATCTGTATGATCAGTAACGTGCATATGTAATTCCTAAATAATAAAAGTGGATGGACAAAATATTAAGTAATATCTCTTCTAAATTAAAGGCAAACCATAGGGTAGTTTGAGAATCCACTGAGGTTCTCCTCAGGTTCTGTGGCATCTCCTAGCTTTCTTCCTTTTGATTCCAAAAAAACAACTGTTCTAAATTTGCACCTTTCCCATTTAACATTTCCCACTCACAATCTTCAAAATCCTAAATCTTTGAGTTCATGATAACATTATTTTTTGATTTATATCGAGAGTTTTCTTATGTGACTTCAGTCATTCAAGATATAATTAACTATAGGGGCTTACCTTTATAGGAAACTTTAAGAACCCAGGTAAGATAAACCCTATCGAATCTTGTATATTAGATAGAGGAACTTGTCGGTCAACATAAATGGTTCTTAAACTAAAACATATGTCATAGATTCATTAGTTTATTTAAATGAGCCTCATCATCAAGTAATGTGTCTATTCTTCGAGATAGATGCATAACTTGTAATGTTGTGCTCGTTTATTTAAAATATTGCATATATAAGATTAGTTTGATTTCATATTTTCAAATTAAAATAATATTTTCTAATACCATATATAGTTTATTAAACTAAATAAAAAGACTCTTTAATGGCTGACAACATTGTAAGACATCACGAAATAAAACATAATGTAAGGGCAGGAATGTAAATTTCCTAATGCCTTATGAATATACCCTTAGGGTTTAGCTCATATGGTCAATATAATTAACCAATGTCTTTACTCTTGGGCTAATTAAGACATTAAGAGCACACCAAGCACAATTAAAACATGAAAAATTCCTAATTTAATTAGGTTGATCAACTCAATAACATAAGCACGGCCAAATGAACTTAAAATGGTCCAGGAGATTATGAAGTGGTTCAGGGTCAATCCCTGAACACCTTTGTAATGTTTTGGACATTTTAGAGGACATCTAGGTTTGTTATAATTTGTTGGAAAAATCATCCACAAAAATTGAGTGACTCGTCAAGATATGATTTGAGGCCCTTCAACTTAAAAATATTAATGATAATTACCCCACTATAGCTTAACCTATAGTAAAACCCAATGCTCAAAGGTATGAGTCTTTGATAGGGTTTTTAGACCCTTGCGGGCAACTGGGGATATTTAAAATGTGGTTGTATGTGGAAGATCGAGTGAGTCTACAAGTTGGAAGGTTTGGTGTTAAAGGCGATGATGTGAAATGCTTCTGGTGCTAAAAGTGGGGTATTAGAATGATTTTCTTTTAGCTGAAGGACCTTAGAGAGGGTGCAAGATTGATGCTACTATTCACCAACAATTGTTGAGAGGTTGCCCTTGCTTTCTTAGTTTGTCGGTTGCTCTAGCCCAATCAGTGTGATTAATTTGTGGACTATCTTATTTGCTAAACACATATAAAAAGACCATTTCTCATGAAACTGTTAATTTTGACTTCTGAGTAAAAGTTTAACTATTAAATACCTGACTAATTATGAATTTTGAATGGTACCTTATACAAGTCCACTGGTTAATCACTTTCAGCGTACTAGAAGTTGCCCTCTTGTGATTGTTTTGTTGGTAGCTTCTACCGGAGGTTGGACAGGACAAAGCACATAGGACGATTATGGTTGCCTATGGATGTCCCTTGAGAATATGAGTTTGAGCCTACTCCAAACATGAATTCTTATAGCAAGTTCTGATCTTTCATATACATCATAATTAAATTTCTTATACATATATGAATTCACGTCCTCAAATAACTTATTAATTATATTACACATTATTATGCTATGTTTGTGGTACTAATCCTTTTTAGTAACAGCATTGGAGGTAGCAAGTACATGCTCTACTTTTCTTTTCTTGCACTTTTAATTTACCTTGCTTTACCGCGTGCTTCATTTGTGCATAATTTATGACTATTTTAAAGACCCCTATGGTAGAGAATAGTAAGCCATATATTTAGGAGGAACACTATTTTAGCCCCTAGAACTTTGAACATAATCACAAGTATAAACACAAAACATAAACCCTAAACCCAAAATCATACCTGCAAGGAGTTCGGGACGTGCAGGATGAAGATGCAAGCAGACAAATAACAACTTTAGATGATGGTTAACATTCAAAAATGGAGCAGATCTACCTCATCAAAACTTTGCTTAGACTGAAATAACATAAACCCTTCAAACTTTGAGGTCATTCGTCTAGTATGGCGTAAACCCTCACACTATCATTAGAATTTTGTTTAACATGTTGTACAATATAATTCCTAATTTTTTTATGCTTCCAAGGTTGTTGTGATATAAATCTTCTTATCTTGCTAAGCTATTTGTGTGATCAGATATTATGCAAGTGTGAAGCCTAGATTTTCATAAAAGTAATGGTAGGAGTAAACATCAAATAACTTCACTTCCAAGATTTAAAGGCAAACAATAAGAAAACATGGGAAGTCACCGAGACTTGCCTCGAGGTTTCTCGCATCCCCTACTTCTCGCTCTTTTGACACATAAAATAATTGTTCCTATTTGGTCCATTACCACTTGACTTCCTTATAAAAAACCTTGAATACTCAGTTTTGACTTCTTAAAAATGAATCCTCTGATTATTATCGAAGTTTTCTTAATTGACTTTAGTCATTTAAGTTGTAAGTAACTATAGGGGCCTACCTCCATAGGGAATTAAGCACCTAAATAATATAAATTGTACATAATCTTTATATTAGATAGGGGAACCTTTCGGTTACACAAAAGGTCTGAAGACCAATCGGATGTCATGAATTATTTAGTTTATATAATCGAGTTAACCCCCATGTGGTATGCATATTTCCGGGATAGTGTACTACTTGTGGTGTTACGCTCGATTACTTAAACTACTAAATATATGTGGTCTTTCAATCACATTTTCCAAAATTAAAATATTATTTTAAAATTAAAAATTATATATATATATATATATATATATTAAATTAAATGCATCTGACAAATTCTAAGTGAAGACCGAGAGATTCTAGTGACTCTGTAGGAGTAATTCCTCTTTTTATTTTTGATCAAGAGGATTTATTATCATACATCGGTAGTGTGTCCATGTCGCTTATGGGCCAAACTACCTTTTTTCCATTGACATGCCTCGTTCATTTCTTCATTGAGCAGGCATAGTCAACTCCCTTTTCTTGATTTCAGAGCCATCTATTTTACCATCCTTAAACAGAGAGGTTTTCAAACCTCTAGAGTATAATGCGTGTAAGACCCCGAATAGGTGTGGTATGTTAGGAGTGGTGAGCAAATCTTATACCCTATTCCTAACTTATTAAGAGTACGATGTGAAGCTTAACCCTTTCCAATTTTGGATTGGGTCCTACACATCATCCTCACTTTATTTCTTTCTGAGTTTGGCTTGTTGCTAGTAAGCTAGACTGAATTTCACCCTCATAATCCTACATATAAACATCGAACTCATAAACAAAACCAATGTTCATTGAAATTTAAAAAACCACACCAGATCATCAAAAAGAAATAACACCGATGTTAAAATTCAAAATAAAACATATCCTGGATGCGAAACAAAAAAAAAAAATCTTAAGATTCAAATGAAACAAAATTTCCCTCCAAGCATATAAATAAAATGAAAAGTTCAAAATGAAAAGAAAATTAAATACAATCATATATCAATAAACACCAAAACAACTCCCAGTTCACAAGATAATCAGTTAATTTCAATATTCATGTTGAAATTATAAGGCCTAAGATGCACTTGGAAATCTTCAAATTGCAGAAACAACATCGTTAGCAAAATTAATCTTCTCATTCACCAGGGGACTACCCCATGACATGATTGCCCATTACTAGGGTTCTTTCATCCAGTTCAAGGCTGGCTTCGATGCGATCGAGGTGATACTCGAGAAGGCACCCTATGTTATCCTGAATACAGCTGTTCTGGAGGTAGAGGAGCCTACGGTTAAATTTGACCTTAAATGTGAGCAGGTGTTCCCTACACCCAAGAAGCCCCAGGTTGAAGGGGCTCTTGCTAAGTTAATTGTCTTAGCTCCTGTCATGCTTGCCGAAAGAAGATTAGGCACCACCACCTCAATAAGATTCACTACTACTACACCAATTGTTCTATCAGCCAGAGAAAAGGAGATTCTTCATGAGGGAGAATCCGTCAATGCTCTTGTACCTCCATTTTATGTATTTGAGGTTTGGGTCCAACTCGAAGTACGTGCCATTGACTAAGTTACAAAGGAGGAGACATAACTAAAAAATTTTGAAATTCAATGAGGCGAGTGCCACAGAGTCGGCCTCTATCAAGACAGTCCCTCAGTTGGAAGAGACAGAATTACTTGAGACCTCACCTCTATTTAGAGGAATTTGGTTTCACTTGTTGTCTGCAACTTCCGGAAAGGAGGGCATCTACATGATTTCCACTACTTTACCGCCACCATCTCTCCATAGTGGTTGGGGTAAGAAGAAAGAGAAACGTACACCCCTTACCCGAGTCCGCTAAGTTTTTGAGAGATTAGCCAAGAAAGAACATTGTTTAATTTCTGGGCTATTAAAGAGGATGGGATGTGTCATGTCTCTACAAATGAAGGCTAAAATTTTAAAGAAAGGCAACCTCGCCAGATAGTTTCAAAAATAAAAAAGAGTGTTTCCACCTCGTATTCCTGCCAAGCTCCGGTTTGAAGACCGCATAGCTACTGCAACCATTGTCACCGACACTGTTAGTAGTTCCATGAAGCCAACAGAGCATAAACTGTTTAGGTCTCATCTTGCTTTGAGAGTTTCATCTGCTACTGTATGTGGAGAATCCTCGAAGGCGGGCAATGGCAAGAGATCACCTACCATGGTATCTTGTCCGTGCATTAAGGACTATGCTTCCTCCTAACAAGTCGATGTTACCAACGAGGCATCACGTCTGTTAGCACTGGAACCTAAGGAAAATTCATGGAGACCTAGGGTTACCGGCTCGATGCTTTCAAAAGAACTTGATAATCATTGTGTTGAGATGGATTCTAAGTCTAGTGCTATGATCGTTGCATCTGTACTAGAACTAGATACGAGAGGGGATGTTCATCAGGAACATCCAGTTGACCTTAAATCGGCCAAAGGTAAGTCAATAAAAGTTGCACTGGAGAAACTCAAAGCCGACATCACACAGTTATCCAAGGAACAAGAGAGAGATAACGATGGCGAATAATATGACCTATCAGATTATATGGAAGAAGACTTTATAGAAATTCATGTTGTTGAGACATTGGCCTCTTCATCACTATAGGATACTTTGTCACCTGCTGAGGAGAATAATGCTAATGAATTGCAAAGGACCATTCAACAAAGGGATGAACATATTAACTGGATGGAGAATAGGCTAGAGGAGATGATGACCACTATAACCACGCTTCAAAGTCAACCTCAGTCACAAAAGGTAGAAACTCTGGAGGTGAACCAGTCTTAAATTATCTATATCACAAAAAAAGAGAGAACTCACTTTTGTCAATAAAGATGAACAACAAAAGAAGATTCCAATCCAGGTTATGATGCCAAAGAAGGATATCAAACAGTTGGATGAACAACAAGTAGGCCTTAGTCTTTTCCAAAGGAGGGGCATCAGTCCTTAAGGGTAGACCTTACTCAAAAAGTTTGATGTTGTCTAATACTTGAAGGGCTTTGTGTCACAGACGTTCAAGACCTTTGATGGAACTAAAAACCCTCGACAGCATGTTGCACACTTTCAGGAAAGTTGCTGCAACACGGGGGGGGAGGGTAATGAACTGCTATTATTTCACCAGTTTGTGAGAAAACTCTCAGGAGTTGCATTTGATTGGTACATTAAATTACCTAATGGCTCAGCAAAGACATTTGTAGAGTTTGAAAACCAACTCATCAAGAGGTTCACTAGAGCTGAGCACCACATTGTTGTATGTCATCTTATGGTTGAGAGATAAAAGCTAATAGAGACTTTGATAGAGTACATTAGACATTAGAGAAATCTTTACATGAAGTAAAAACAACAGTTGTAGGAGAAGTACACAATTGAAATCTTGCTTAAGAGCATCCATGGTCCAATAGCTTTCTTACTCAACAGGTTCACAATTAAAACATTCGAGAAGCTACTCAACAAGTCTACAAGCTTGCAAGAAGAGGCCAAATAACTTGGATTTCTGGAGGAAGTTCAGAAATTGAAGTCAGTGAAGGCATTTGAGAAGAACTCCAGAATAGTGGCAGTGGTAGATAGAGGTAAGCAGCTGATCCTCGAATATTCTGAATATTTATGCTTACAATTTAGATATGAAACTATATTATATTTATTTATAATATGGGATACTACACAAGTATAAATGTCATTTATCAGGTAATATAAGACTTTTTGATTAAGCCCTGAGATATCAAATCCATAGGGAAATGTCTAAAATTTTAAAAAAATAAGAAAAATAACTTTTTACTTTTTAAAATGATTTTGTAAAGAATGTTTTAAGATATAAAGCTTTTCAAATTTGTTTTTGATATTTTCTGAATAAAAAGTAAAGCAAACAACTAATGTTAACACAACTATAAAATAGTATGAAAGCAAATGAGAAAAAAATATCTTTTTCCTCTTTCAATGAATCTGTAATAATTATAGAATTTCATTATGGAAGTATCTAAATGTGTTGTGCCAAATAGAAGCAAATATATTCTTTACCCTTACTTGGTTCTATAAAGAACATTGGTTAATTTGAAGTTTTGAAATCATGTAGATGGGTTAGGCAGGGAAGATGCTAGCTCTCACTCTAAAGTTCCCTGTATTCCCTCCACTGGGGGCTAACATCACATAACAAAATTTTGAAATATTAAACTAAATTAGGGGGCTTTAACCTGTCACTCTAAAGTCCTTTAATTTTACTCCCCATTAGAAATATATCTTCCTATTTATTTGCACCAAACCATATGAACTACAATTCTCATCCATACAATTGCATGTGATTTTTTCCAATTGTTGATTGAGACAATACTGAATTGGTTCTTACATGTTCTCAAAACAAATTTTAACATCTTAATTGGCTAGATCAAGAGGTAAATGAAGTGTAAGGTAATGAATCATCACAACTTCATCCAACATTGAAATCCTATACTTCACATAACTTCCTTCCACGATTTAATTACGTCGTCATTTAAATGGAAACAAATTATAGAAAACTACACAGAATTCATGGAGAAAACACAATCACAACTTGATTTGAAAGTAGAATTCATAGTGAAAACACAATAAGCCTTACTTAAAACCAAATGTAAAACAAGATAAACACTTATCTGAAAATTCTCTCCACAAGACTCTTAAAGTTCCTTTTAAACTTTGCTTTCCCTTTACAAGATACAATAAAGTTTGGCGCCTAACTCCATTGAATCTGAATCTCTATTCTACTCTTAATAAAAGCTAGATACAATTTATAATAAAAGTGGTGAAGTGGAAAAGTGCGCTCTCAATAACTCTCTAACATAAACATTACTGTTAATACTAATCACACCCTTCAACAACAACCATTCTTCTGATCTTTAAGTCTTCTTTTTAAAATTTTTCAAAAGTTGCCTTGGTGTCTCTTCAAATCATGTCCAGATTCAATGTATCCACCAGAGAATGCATCTCTTCATTCAAATCTACTGCCCAAAATAATTTAAGGATGTAACCATCAAAAGTTACTTCAAACACCCCTTGAAAATGATGCAAATTTGGATTTAATTTGTATTTTTTAACTGCCACACCTATGCCAAAGAGTCCGGCGCTTAGCCTCCACAGGTCAAATTTTTTAGGCTTTAATTTTTTGCTCCAAATTTGATCCTCTTTTTCTCTTTTCATCATAGTCAGCCATTTTAATCATACCTACAAGAAAAGTACAAATATACCTTCCATTAAAGTGCAATATCATCAAAAATATGTATAAAAATGTATTTAAAAATACTATATATTTTAGATGTATCAGCAGCCAAAGCAGATTCAAACCGCGCAACCTTAACAGATTTACCAACGTTCGTAGCAACACAACCAGCAACATAGCTAGCAGTGCACCCATAAACAAAACCAACAGTAAAACCAACAGTACAGTTAGCAGTTGTTTCAACAAAAACCGTACCGAATGGATGGGGGGCAGTGTCCATCTATGGCTAATCTATTGAGTCGAGTGTATTCTTTCAAGGATGAAGCAATAACAAAGCTATTTCAGAATTTGTTAATAAGTTTGAGTTCAAATTTCCTAAGCTAAAGAAGCCATAAGATTTTCACAACAAGGATCACCCTAGATATTGTATCATAGATTGCTTGGGCACACCATAGAGGGTTGTTTCAACTTCGAAATGTGGCTCCATAATAAGTACAAGGATGGGAGTATAATGATCGTGATAGACTATTTGAAAGAACCTCGGAAATATTATTTCAATATGATTTCAATTGATCCGAATGATCCAATTGAACCCTATGCAATAGATGATGGATGGAGTATAGTTTTGACCAGATATGCCAAGAAGATATTGGATTAGATTCAGATTGCCTAGGTACAAGCCTCCGTTTAGAACCTGAAGTCTGCCAAGACAATAGTGTCTATCACGCCAGAGAAGCAACAACAAGAGGCAAGGAAATAGATCACTTAAAGAGTAAAGATCAATGGAAAGAAGAGTATACTAGGGGCAGGTTATTCTTTACTAGTTGTTTGGAATTGGGGGAGAAATTCGTCAAACTGCTGACTCTGTATATTAATCTTTTTGTTCCTCTAGGAACTTATAATGTAAAGAGTTATGATTTATGATACGTTTTGATTTTATCTAGTAATTACATAACTGATAACCAATCTAATTCAAATTTTAATTTTTGTGACAATCCTCAAATCAAACAAAATCCCAGTAAACTCGTCAATGTGACCAAGGAAGATAATATCGATATGGGTTGTGATAACTCAGGAAGTAGGGCACCAATCTTCGAATTCTGGGGAACACCAATTACAATTGATTTGGAATTCTCAGCTTCAGAAGAAAAAATTCTAAGAGAGCTGACAATTGACTCGGAAGAGAAGTGTCTGGATCTGACCTATGAATTTGAAGAAATAATGGAAGTGAACTTAAGAAACAACAAAGTGTTACCCCTAAGGATAGGTCTAAAAGATAAGGGGAAGTAAATAACTATTTTAGAAGAGTCGATTCCACTGACAGAAGCAGTACTTGCTCAAAAAGGAACTAGAGGAATTAAGAACAAAGTGGAATATAACATATTTGCCCATCTTTGGAAGTTGCATGCAAAACTAAACATTTATGATGCCCTGATCCTGTCAAAGGAGATGATAGAAACTTTTAACAAGATCCTACTTGATCTAGAAATTTTCTTGGCTAGATTGTCAGTAGCTCCATAGATTAGGTTTGTTCATTAAAGGAACAATTCAGTGCAAGATTTACAGATGAAGACTTTTTGCTCGAAACTGTTGACTAAAACCGTCCTCTATACATTTCAGTCAACATTGATAGATTCACGCCCTTGAGAGTATTAGTGGAACTAGGAGCATCAATCAACATAATGAATCTACAAACATTAGCCTACTTCGACATAGAAATTCCCAGGCTCACAACAGAAAAATTGATGTTAATAGGATTTAATCAGAAGGAAGAAACAACTCTTGGATTGATAACACTGTCAATGAGAATCAGTGATCTAACAACAAAAGTAAAATTCTACATCATTGATTCAGAAACTTCGTTCAGCGCCCTACTTGGTCGACCATGGATTCATGAGTATAAGTTGGTCCCCCATGAGTATAAGCATCTCTATATTAGTTCATAAAATACTATGAAGAAGGTTAAGAACAATGCATAAAAGGGGACTTACAACCATTTTAAATGCATGAGATAGGCATTTAAAATGATGTCTGTCGGCATATTTTTAGGTTTGTGGTGTATTTTGAAAAGGAGGTTGCCTACAGAAATTGTCGGTAAATTTTAGATTTTAAATTTAATTTAAATATGTATATATGGTTTAGAAAGTAGTATTTGATTTTTAAAATAATTTTAAGATATGAAATCAAACCGATGTCACATCCCAAATAGTTTATATAAACGAGCATCGCATCACAAACCGTGTATCTATCCCGAAGAATAGACACACTGCTTGATGATGGGACTCGGTTAAATAAACTAGGAGATTTGTGACATCCGTTTGGTCTGCGAACCAATTTTATAAGCCGATAAATTCCCCTGCTTAATATTAAGCAGGGTTTACATTACCTGGGTTCTTAAAATTTCCTATAAGAGCAAGCCCCTATAGTTAATTACATCTTAAATGACGGGAATAATTTAAGAAAACTCTCGATAATGACCAGTAGTTTTGCTCTCAAGAATTTCAAAGTTTGAGGTTTTCAAAGGATTGGATTTTGGAAATTCAAAAGGGAATGACCCAAAATTTGGAGCAATTCATTTTTGAGGATCCAAAGGAAGAGAAGTAGGAGAAGCTGAGGATCTAAGAAGAATCTTGGCAACTTCCCAAACTATCCTATCGTTTGGCTCGGTTTTAAGAAAATCCTAATATTATTTGATATTTCAATTTTTCCAATTTTAATTAATTAGGACTTATATTCATATGACATAATCATACAATCAGCCTAGGAAATGTGAGGGTTTATGTCGTCCCGAACGACTACCTTGGAGTCCTAAGATCGGTTAGGGCTTAATTTACACGACATGATCATGCGAATGCCTAACGAACAGTTGAGGATTTATGTTGCTCTTGGCAAACCACCTCGAAGTCCTATGGCTTGGTTATTTAATTCTAGGAATGTTTAGCTGATGTAGAGTTATTTTGCTAACGAAGATGGTCGTGCTGCCCACCGTGCTCCGAGCTCCTTGTTGTTGCAGAGGTTTAGTTTTAGAAGTCATAAATCAGGAGATGAGAGAAGTATTTTGGTTTAGAGAAAATCTTAAAATCCGAGTGTTTTTTTTAATATTTTAATTAAAACAAATCTTAAAGTTGTTTAAACAGAACCGATTAAGATCCCACGGTTCCGTCATCCCGGCACCGTTATTTTCATCGAATTCACTTTGTCCAGATGAATTTGCTAAACTCCACTGAATGAGTTCCACACCTTCATTTAGACCATGGGAAATCCCGTTAGCAACACGTGGGTTACATCATCAGAGGTATTCCCGATCATTCAATGAGACGTTTTAATTTAGTTGCAATTGTGGTTTTGGTTGCTCTGTTTTTGATTAAATTTTGAGTTGTTTTATATTTTGAAATGTTGTGGCGGTGATTTTTATCTTGCGGTGTCTTTTAATTTAGTTTTGGTTTCAGTTTTAGGGACTACCCTAAAGGTTTTGGTTTTCATGCAACTGTTGTTTATCATGCAAGAAAGGAAAGTGCAATGTGATTAATTAAATTGCGAGAAGGTAAATTGCAATAAAATAAAAGCGTACCTGGAGGGTCTTCCCGTCATCCCAAGCTGCACTTGAAACACATGTTAGAGCATTTAAATATTCCAACAAGTACCTAGGTAAAGCTAAGGTAAAGGTTTTGGTTGTCTATCAAAGTCCTAATCCTATAGCTAGTCATCTCCTATGACGTCTAGGTTCTTGTATTTTCGTTTAAGGATGATTTTCTTCATCAAAGAACAATTAAGTTCAATTGTTCTTATAAACATCCTATCATATTGAGGAAGTGCTTAAGACGAGTCTTAAAAATCTTTTCAATACCTCTAGGATTATTTTAAGTCCAAGAGAATTTAATTATACAAGTGAATTAATCATCCGGGAGTTTAAGTTTTGTTCTTTTGCTCAGTGAACTAGGACATTTGAATATCCTATAAGTGAGATAACACTTCACTTGATACCTCATTTAAGAGTTATAATAATAAGAGCTTAAAAATGGCAAATCAAATTATTAAATATTTTGATGATTTAAACTTAATGATTTAATTTCAATTTTGACTTAATTAAAAAAAATTAGTTTAAGTTTGGAATAGTGTTCAAGTTAGTTTAGGTTTAATTCTTAATGATTTCATTTAGGTTTGTTATTAAATGATTTTAATTTAATTTAATTCAATTTTAATTTAATTTTTGATTTAATTTAATTTAATTTAATTTAATTTAATTTAATTTCAATTTAATTTTAATTTAATTCAATTTAATTTCATTTTAATTTAATTTAATTTAATTCAATTTAATTCAATTTAATTTTAATTTCAATTTAATTTTAATTTAATTCAATTTTATTTTATTTTATTTTAATTTAATTTAATTTTAATTTTAATTTAATTTCAATTTTAATTTAATTTAGATTATCCTTTTAATTTTCTTTTTAAGTATTATTGAAGTGATTTACTTAGGGATTTTTAAATTAAAGAATAAATATCCTCTTAAATAATATCCCTACTTTAATAATTCCAATTTCTATTATTCTTCCAAACTTTCAATTAATTAATTAATTAAAGTTTTATTTTAATTATATTTGAAATGATTGGTGGGTTTTTACCCTTAACCATTTAAGTTTCAATCATCCAAAATCAGTTTAAAATAAAATATTTTACCCTCCCCTATATGATTAATCCTAAAATTTTAATTAAGGGTTGAAATTTTTAATTGCCTTTTTACCCTTCAAGATTAATAATTCTATAACTCACTAAATTAAGCTCAAATGAACTTGAAATTTTTATGCAACCTTACTCACATGTCAATTAAGACATTAGAGGAGAAAATGTGATTTTTCTGTATTTAATTTATTTATGTAATTATTTTTAATGGAAAATAGGGGTTTTCAAGGAAAATTCAATAACATGACCAAGGAAATGTTTCTATCCTTAAGAAAATTATGGGATATTCTAATGACTAGAGGACCATTTGGACAAATTTTGGTGATTTTTTGAATTATATTTTATTTACTAGAATTATTTTGAGTTTTGGAGCATTAATTAATTTTAAAATAAAATTAAAGTTGAAAAATGGATTTTATATTTTTATTAAATCTCTCTAACCTCAAGGAGTTCATAGAAACAAATTTTATATTTTTCTGATTTTTTCTTTGATTTATTAGAATTATTTTAGTGAAAATGTTGGAAAATACATTTTTTAATATTAAAAAATTACATTATGCCTTTAAAATTCAATATCTTACCATAGGGACTTAACAAAAATATTTAGTTTGTTCCTAAATGATTAGAATTCAAAATGTAACATTTTGGTAATTTTTAATATTTTTATGATTTTCATTATTTTTTAATTATTAAAAATATTAAAATAATGATAAAAATCAACTTTTTTAGAAAATTACAATTTTAATTTCCCTAAGTTCCTCTGATATCAGAGAAGCTCCAAAACCATTTTTGTGAATTTTTGAAAAGTATTTTGTGAGTTATGAATTTTTAAAGTTTAATTTTACCCATTTTTGATTAAGAGGCTTAATCAACCCATTTGGTGGGGCTAATCAAGTCCAATTGGTTTCAAATTTTTATGTGGTGTTCTCCTATACCTAGAGGACAGTGGAGAATTGTTTTTAAATTAATTTAATGTGTGATTAACCCTTATTAATTAAAGTTCAATTTTGAGTATTTAGGCCAAATAGGGTTATTCCAAGTGAACTAACTCAAAACTATTTTTCCTAGGGTCCTCTGTTCATAAGAAACATTACCAAATTTTCCTAGAATTTATTTCACAACATGCTAATTATTGGAATTAAAATACTCAAAATAGTATCATGAACTTGGAAAATCAATAACTTCTCATAAGGATGGCCTCTGACCTTGGAAAATTCAGGGAATGTTCCCAAGTTCAGAGGCTTCAAAAGCCCTATGGTCCCATGCCATGATGAATTGCCTATGCAAATGGAGAATTAAAACAATGCAGAGAGTAAATAAATCATTAAAAATAAAATACTTAATGAAATAACTTGATTTCTTTTCCACATTATTCTCCTCTGTTCACTGAGCAAGATGGTATTTTTATTTTATTTTTAGGATTTTTCTACGCAAAGTTATGCATTTTTCAAGTTCTAGTAATTAAATAAATAGAAAAATAGCCTATTTTCCTACTTATCCACTGTCGGCATATTTTTAGGTTATGTGTTTTATTTTAAAAAGCGGGTCGCCTAACAGAAATTCTCGGCAAATTTTTAATTTAATTTAAATAAATAATTTGAAAAGTAGTATTTGATTTTGAAAATAATTTTAAATTTGAAAATTTTAAGATATGAAATCAAACTGATCTCACATCCCGAATAGTTTATATAAACGAGCACCACACCACAAACTGTATATCTATCCCGGAGAGTAGACACACTGCTTGATGATGGGGCTCGGTTAAATTAACTAAAAAATTTGTGACATCCATTTGGTCTGCGAACCAATTTTATAAGCCGACAAATTCTCCTGCTTAATATAAATGAATTAAGCAGGGTTCATATTACCTGGATTCTTAAAATTCCCTATAAGGGCAAGCCCCTATAGTTAATTACGTCTTAAATGAAGTGAATCAATTAAGAAAACTCTCGATAATGATCAGTGGTTTTGCTCTCAAGAATTTCAAAGTTTAAGGTTTTCAAAGGATTGGATTTTTGGAAATTCAAAAGGGAATGACTCAAAATTTGGAACAATTTATTTTTGAGAATCCAAAGGAAGAAAAGTAGGAGAAGCTGAGGATCCATGAAGAATCTTATCAACTTCCCAAACTATCCTATTGTTTGGCTCGAATTTAAGAAAATCCTAATATTATCTGATATTTCCATCTTGCCAATTTTAATTAATTAGGACTTATATTCGTATGATATAATCATACAAATAACCTCGAAGATGTGAGGGTTTATGTCGTACCGAACGACTACCTCGGAGTCCTAAGACATGGTTAGGGCTTAATTTGCATAACATGATTATACAAATGCCTAACTAAGAGTTGAGAATTTGTGTTGCACTAAGCAAACTACCTCGAAATCCCATGGCTTGGTTATTTAATTCTAAGAATGGTTTCTTTGAAGTAGACCCTAGTTTTGTTGATGACGATGGCCGTGCTTGCCCACCATGCTCCGAGCTCCTTGTTGTTGCAGAGGTTTAGTTTTAGAAGTCATAAATCAGGAGATGAGAGAAGCGTTTTGGTTTAGAAATCTTAAAATCCAAGTGTTTTTAATATTTTAATTAAAACAAATACTAAAGTTAATTATAACAGAACCGATTAAGATCCCACGGTTCCGTCATCCCGACACCGTTATTTTCATTGAATTCACTTAGTCCAGATGAATTTGCTAAACTCAACTAAATGAATTTCACACTTTCATTTAGACCGTGGGAAATCCCATTAGCAACACGTGGGTTACATCACCTGAGGTATTCCCGATCATTCAACGAGACGTTTTAATTTAGTTACAATTGTGGTTTCGTTGTTCTGTTTGTGATTAAATTTTAAGTTGTTTTATATTTTGAAATGTTGTGGCGGTGTCGGCATATTTTTAGGTTGAGTGTTGTATATTTGAAAAGAGGTCACCTACAGAAATTGTCTGCGAATTTTTAATTTAATTTAAATAAATAATTTTAAAAGTAGTATTTGATTTTGAAAATAATTTTAAATTTGAAAATTTTAAGATATGAAATCAAACTGATCTCACATCCCGAATAGTTTATATAAACGAGCACCGCACCACAAACTGTATATCTATCTCGAAGAGTAGACACACTGCTTGATGATGGGGCTAGGTTAAATAAACTAGAAGATTTGTGACATCCTTTTGGTCTACGAACCAATTTTATAAGTCGACAAGTTCCCCTGCTTAATATAAAGGAATTAAGCAGGGTTTATATTACCTGGGTTCTTAAAGTTCCCTATAAGGGCAAGCCCCTATAGTTAATTACATCTTAAATGAAGTGAATCATTTAAGAAAACTCTCGATAATGATCAATGACTTTGCTCTCAAGAATTTCAAAGTTTAAGGTTTTCAAATGATTGGATTTTGGAAAATTCAAAAGGGAGTGGATCAAATTTAGAACAGTTTATTTTAGGAGTCCAAAGGAAGAGGAGTAGGAGAAGCTGAGGATCCAAGAGGAATCTTGGCAACTTCCCAAATTATCCTATTATTTGGCTTCGAGTTTAAGAAAATCCTAATATTATCTGAGATTTCAATCTTGCCAGTTTTAATTAATTTGGACTTATATTTGTATGATAAAATCATACGAATAGCCTTGAAGATGTGAGGGTTTATGTCGTACCAAACGACTACCTCAGAATCCTAAGACTGGTTTGGGCTTAATTTACATGATATGATCATGCAAAAGCCTAACAAAAAGGTTGAGGATTTATGTTATACTAAGCAAACTACCTCGAAATCCTATGACTTGGTTATTTAATTCTAGGAACGTTTAACTGATGTAGAGTTGTTTTGCTGACGAAGATGGCTGTGCTGCCCACCATACTCCAAGCTCCTTATTTGTTGCAGAGGTTTAGTTTTAGAAGATTGTAATCAAAAGAGAAGAGAAGAGTTTGGTTTTAGGAATCTTAAAGTCCAGGTGTTTTTAAAACAAATCTTAAAGTTATTAGAACAGAACTGATTAAGATCCCACGGTTCCGTCATCCCGGCACCGTTATTTTCATTGAATTCACTTAGTCCAGATGAATTTGCTAAACTCAACTGAATGAGTTCCACACTTTCATTTAGACCGTGGGAAATCCCGTTAGCAACACGTGGGTTACATCATCCAAGGTATTCCTGATCATTCAACGAGACGTTTTAATTTAGTTGCAATTGTATTTTTGTGTTCTGTTTGTGATTAAATTTTGAGTTGTTTTTTATATTTTGAAATGTTGTGGCGGTTTATCTTGCAGTGACTTTTAATTTAGTTTTGCTTTCAATTCAGAGACTACCCTAAAGGTTTTGGTTTTCATGCAATAGTTGTTTATCATGCAAGAAAGGTAAAGTGCATTTGCAATAAAGTAAATTGCAATAAAACAAAAGCGTACTCGGAGGGTCTTCCCGTCATCCCAAGCTGCACTTAAAACACATGTTAAGGCATTTAAATATTTCAACAAGTACCTAGGTAAAGCTAAGGGGAAGGTTTAGGTTATCTATCAAAGTCCTAATCCTATAGCTAGTCACCTCCTATGACGTCTAGGTTCTTGTATTTTGGTTTAAGGACGATTTTCTTCATCAAAGAATAATTAAGTTCAATTGTTCTTATAAACATCCTATCATATTGAGGATATGCTTAAGACAAATCTTAAACATCTTTTCAATATTTCTAGGATCATTTTAAGTCCAAGAGAATTTAATTATACAAGTGAATTAATCATCCGAGAATTTAAGTTTTATTCTTTTGCTCAGTGAACTTAGGACATTTGAATATCCTATAAGTGAGGTAACACTTCACTTGATATTTCTCCTCTAATGATTTTTTGAATTATATTTTATTTATTAGAATTATTTTTGAGTTTTAGAATATTAATTAATTATAAAATAAAATTAAAGTTGAAAAATGTATTTTATATTTTTCTTAAATCTCTCTGACCTCAAGGAGTCCAAAGAAGCAAATTTTATATTTTTCTGATTTTTCTTTGATTTATTAGAATTATTTTAGTGAAAAAGTTGGAAAATATATTTTTTAATATTAAAAATTACATTAAGTCTTTAAAATTCAATATCTTACCCTAGGGACTTAGGGAAAATATTTGGTTTATTCCTAAGTGATTAGGCATCAAAATGTGACATTTTTATGATTTTATTATTTTTTAATTATTAAAAATATTAAAATAAGCTTAAAAATCAACCTTTTTAGAAAATTGCAATTTTAATTTTTTTAAATTCCTCTGATATCAGAGAAGCTCCAAAACCATTTTTGTGAATTTTTGAAAAGTATTTTGTGAGTTATGAATTTTTAAAGTTTAATTTTACCCATTATTACTTAAGAGGCTTAATCAACCCATTTGATGGGGTTAATCAAGTCCAATTGGTTTCAAATTTTTATGTGATGTTCTCCTATCCCTAAAGAACAATGGAGAATTGTTTTTAAGTTAATTTGATGAATGGTTAACCCTAATTAATTAAAGTTCACTTTTGGGTATTTAGGCCAATTAGGGTTGTTCAAAGTGAATTAACTCAAAAATTATTTTTCCTAAGCCTCTCTGGTCACAAGAAATATCACCAAATTTTTCTAGAATTTATTTCTCAACATGCTAATTATTGGAATTAAAATACTCAAAATAGCAACATGAATTTGAAAAATCAATAACTTCTCATAGGGATGGCCTCTGACCTTGGAAAATTCAGGGAATGTTCCCAAGTTCAGAGGCTTCAAAAGCCCTATGGTCTCATGCCATGGTGAATTTCCTATATGCATGGAGAATTAAAATAATGCAGAGAGTAAATAAATCATTAAAAATAAAATATTTAATGAAATTACATGATTTCTTTTCCACATTATTCTCCTTTGTTCACTGAGCAAGAGGGTATTTTTATTTTATTTTTAGGATTTTTCTACACAAAGTTATGAATTTTCAAAGTTCTAGTAATTAAATAAATAAAAAAATCCTAATTTCCTATTTATCCACGCGGCACCGCGTCAACCTCGGCGTCTCTGAAGCTCCACCCGTCGTCTTTTGATTCGGCGCCGCCATCTGACTGAGATGCCACGCAGCCCACAGTTCATGTCCCGCTGCTCCATCCGGATCGATCCTGACCGTCCGCTCGATATACACGCGATCCGACGGCTCCTGGTCATCGTCTACGACTAGTGTGAACCCATGACCGTCAACCTTCTAACCCTAATTTCTCACTCGATTCTCAATGGATTTTTGTGTTCTTATGCTTTATGGATTCGTCTTGAAGAGACGAACACATCCATACGGTAAACATGCATTGAAATTGATTCAAACTAAATGGAGAATCTCTGGAAGCTCGAGAAGAAGAGTGAGTCCATACCTTTGCATAGAGAAGTGAAGCTTCGATCTGAGAGTTGTGTCACGTTCGATTGGGTCCAAGCAAGCTCCAGATAAAGTCCCTTGGCCTAGTGAATTGTCTAGGTATGAAAGTGCCCACAGCCGATCACAAAGCTTGGAGGCTAGAAGCAATGGCTGGCCTAGAGAGGGGACTTTTGCTGGTAAACTTCTTCCCTTGGTCTGGTGAAGGTGTAGGACCAATCAATTTGGGGATTGGCTCACTGTGGTGAAGTGTCCTGGTTTTGGGCTTGGATTTCAACTTTGAAATTAAGCTCACAGAGAGGAAATGGCAGGGGGATTTCAGTGGGGATCAAGTTCTCTATGTGTAGAGAGTGGTCTGGGATGATTTTGGCAGGGTTTCAGTAAGTTTTGGTTCAGCACCTCCTTTGGCCGAGAGGTGGTGGTGTTTAAATAGGAGAGGGTGGAGGGCCTCCCAGGGGGGTTTGAAGGCTGGGATCAGCTGCTCTGGTGAGGAGAAGAAGAGCTATGTTGTCCATTTGGGTTGAGACAAGTCAGCAAGGTGGAATTCCAAAATTTTGCTCCTCCCAAGGTCTCGGCCATGGTGTTTTGAAGCTATCCAGGCG
Organism: Papilionanthe hookeriana x Papilionanthe teres; assembly: GCA_022702705.1. Classification (NCBI taxonomy): domain Eukaryota; kingdom Viridiplantae; phylum Streptophyta; class Magnoliopsida; order Asparagales; family Orchidaceae; genus Papilionanthe; species Papilionanthe hookeriana x Papilionanthe teres. The sequence goes on along the minus strand of CM040421.1, from coordinate 140,273,753 downwards.
GCTGGCCGGCAGACATGGGTCACCCTCAGGTCCAGGTGGGTCAGGGCTGGAGGTTTGTGCAGTCAATTGGGCTTTGCCATGTGTAAAGGGGATGGCTTGGAGTGGAATGGGGATGAGGCCATTTTGGCTTGGTTTGGGTCAACCCATGGAAATAGGCTTGGTGCACCTCCCCAAGACCTGATTTTGAGCCGAGGAAATCATTTAGGTCAGCTTAGAAGGGGTGGTGAAGTCTCCATCCATGGTGAGGTGGCTAAGCATGGTTTAGACTGTGACATGCTTAAGGTAAATAAAGGTTTAAAAGGGTTTAAGAAAGAGATCCCCTCTCTTTCCATTAATGGTTTGGTGAGGTGAAAAGTAGATTCCATGGCTCTCATGGCTCCCATGGGGCTCATGCATGGCTTCATGGCTCATATATGGCTTGGGAAAAGTTGTCTCACTTGCATGAGAAAGCGTATTGGAATTTTTTATGGATTTAAGGAGAATTGTCATAAGACTTGATTTGGATTTATTTGGTGATGGATTTTAGAACTTAGGAAGTGTTTTAAATCAAATGGATGATGATAGAGGATTGTCATGTGGGCTTTGGGCCTTTTGAAATCATTTTTGATGGGCTTTTAGGAAGGCTAAAGGGGATGAGCCTTTAGGTTTGAAAATGGGCTTTTGAATGGAAAAAAATTGCAAAGGTCCATGCCAAATAAAATGTTGAGTTTTGTTTAAGGATGTGACTTGAATGATTTGAAGCAAATTTGGGGTAGTTTAGAATTGAATTGGGTGGAATTTGGTTTCATTTGGTAAATGGGCCAATTTAGGTCAAATTGGGCTAACTTGGGCCAAAGTTGGGCTAGGGTTGAAATTGATGTAAATTTAATGTTGGTAAATGTTTATGGGAGTGTTTCAAAGAGGTTTCAATTTTGGTTGGGCTTTGGTTTTGGGACCTGGGCTTATTTGGGTTAGGTTTGGGTTTAGGTCAAAATTAGGCTTTTTGGTTTTGGGTTGAATTTGAGTGGGTTTTGGGTCCAAATTTTGGGCAAATCATGTTCGTTTTTTGTTTATGGGGATGTTATGAAGGCTTGGGAAAGATTTGGGATCAATTGGAGTTGAATTGGATCAAATTGGGTCAAGTTTAGGTCATGGGTCAAACTTGGGCTTTAGGCTCCAAATTGGAATTGAATCCAAATGTCAATCAAATTCGACTTGTATTTAGTCTAAATTGATATTGGGGATATTGAATTGAAGTTTAGAATTGAATTGAACCAAAATTGGGGTCAATTGGGGAGGTTTGGTTTGACATTGGGTTCATTTGGGTTAAGAATGGGTCAAATTAGGGGTTTTGGCAAAAGTGGGGTAAATTGAAAAAATCAGCCCATGGTGTAGTTGAAAGAAATTAAATTGGGAATATTTGGGATTTGCTGGAATTTTCTGGGAATTTTCTGAAGTTTTGGATTTTTTGGCTAAGAGGGGTATTTTGGGTATTTGAAGGGTATTGGGGGGTATTTTTGGAATCTTTGGTATTTTCGGCTATGGATGATCAATTTGATTGGTGAGGAAATGTTTAGGGCTAATTTTGGGGAATTTTGGGTGATTTGGAAATTTTGGAGGATTTGGGCAATTTTAAGGGCTTTTGGTAAGTTTGATAGGTATAGGGTCTCCAGGGTCAAAAATTGAAATTTTGGAAAAGAGAAGATTGATCAAATATGAGTGAAGTGGAATCACTTTTATTGAGCCATGAAGCCATATTAAGCCTATATGAGCCATGAGAGGACTGTTGACCTCATTTTTGATGAGGTCTTCTCTTCTTCTCTTTAGTACTTAGGATCTAGCCTTAGGCTTTTCCTTTGACTATCTTAGAGGACTAGAATTGGGACCCACCTTCTAGAATTTCAAAACACTTCTTAACTCCCTGCAAACTCCACAAACTTGACTGTAGACCCCTAATCACCTAGAGGGTTGAAATCAAATGTGGAAGTTTAAAGGATGAGTTCCTATAGGACTCTTTGGCCTTAGGACTGCCCTGGGTGGCCTGGTCTGGTGAGGGGCTGACTTACACACACTACACTTATACACTACACTTCCACACACCTCCTAAAACCACACCCATACCCAACTTGACCTCCTGACTCTTGTAGGTGATTCACATGGATGGTCCTTAACCCCTGAGCCCTTGGCTAAGAGGGTTAGGAACAACATAATGAATGCCTCAAATGAGTCCCTTCATGGCTCATATGGGCTTGATATGGCTTCATGGCTCAACCAAAATGACTTCTTTCCACTTACATCCACCCAATCTTCAATTTCCCAAATTTTCAATTTTTGACCCCGGGCCCTACACCCGCTACTTACCCAAAACCTCGAAATTACCCAAATTTCTCAAAAATTTCCAAATTACCCAAAAATCTCCAAAATCATTCCCAAACATTTCCACATCACTTAAATTGATCATCCATACCCAAAAATACAAAAAATTCCAAGAAAACCTCCCAATACCCTCCAAATACCCAAAATACCCTTCTTGGCCAAAAAATCCAAAAATTCAGAAAATTCCCAGAAAATTCCAGAAAATCCCAAATATTCCCAATTTCATTTTGTCCAACTACACCATGGACCAATTTTGTCAATTTACCCTACTTTTGTCAAAACCCCCAATTTGACTCATTTTAACCCAAAGTGAACCCAATGTCAAACCAAACCTACCAAATTGACCCAAATTATGGTCCAATTCAATTCTAAACTTCAATTCAACATTCCCAACACCAATCTAGACCAAATCCAAGTCCAATTTGATTGACATTTGGATCCAATTTCACTTTTGGCCTTAAAGCCCAATTGGACCCATGAACCAAACCTAACCCAAACTCACCCAATTCAACTCCAATTAACCCCAAACCTTTTCTAAATATTCCTTAACATTCCCACAAACAAAACACTAACATGATTTGCCCAAAATTTGGACCCAAATCCCACTCAAATTCAACCCAAAGCTAAAAGGCCCATTTTGACCTAAACCCAAACCTAACCCAAATGAGCCCAAACCCCAAAATCAAATCCCAACTAAAGCCAAAACCTCTTTGAAACACTCCCATAAATATTTCTCAACATTAATTTTACATCAATTTCAACCCTAGCCCAACATTGGCCCAAGTTAGCCCAATTTGACCTACATAGGCCCACTTACCAAATAAACCCTCACATCTTCGAGGCTATTTGTTTGATTTTATCATACAAATATAAGCCCTAATTAATTAAAATTGGCAAGATCAAAACATTTAAATAAATATTAGGACTTTCCTAAATCCAAGCCAAACAATAGGATAGTCGGGAGATTACCGAAGTTCGCTTCGAATCTGTAATTTCTCCTACTTTTCTTCCTTTGGATTCCCAAAACAAAATGTTCCAAATTTGATCCATTCCCTTTTGAAATTCCAAACTTCAATCCTTTGAGAACTTAAACTTTAAAATTCTTGAGAGCAGAATTATTGATTATTATTGAGAATTTTTTAGGTGATTCCCGTCACTTAAGATGTAATTAACTATAGGGGCTTGCCCTTATAGGGAATTTTAAAGAACACAGGTAATATAAACCCTGTTTAATGCTTTCATATTAAGCAAGGGAATTTGTCGGCTTATAAAATTGGTTCGCGGACCAAACGGATGTCACAAATCTTCTAGTTTATTTAATCGAGCCTCACTCGTCAAGCGAGTGTGTCTATCCTTAAGGATAGATACACGGTTGTGGTGCGGTGCTCGTTTATGTAAACTATTCGGGATGTGAGATCAGTTTGATTTCATATCTTAAAAATTTTCAAATTTAAAATTATTTTCAAAATTAAAAAACAACTTTTCAAATTATTTATTTAAATTAAATTAAAAATTCGCCGACAACTTCTGTTAGGCGACCCCTTTTTCAAAATAAAACACGCAACCTGAAAATAGTGCCGACAAATTTCTGGCGACTCCGCTGGGGAAAATTCCTCTCTCCATTTTAATCAGATAATTCTGCTTTCAAAAATCGGTAGTGTATCCATGTCCCTTGTGGATCAAACTACCCTTCTTTCCGTTGGAATACTATGTTCATTTCTACCTTGGACAAGTATAGCCAACATTCTCTCGGATTTAGGAGCCACTCGTTTAGACACCCCTAAACGGAGAGGTTCCGAGATCCTTTTACCTCATTTTTGAGGTGGGGTGGACCCCCAATAGGTGTTAGTTTAGGAATGATCCTTCGAGTCGAGAAGTCTTGCTTAAGACTTTCTTTTCCTTTCCAACTCTGAATCGGATTCCTTACCTTCTCTACACCTTTGAACATGCCATTCTAAATAAACAAACCCTCTAATAAGTGATTCTTTTAGCAAATGATTCCTTCTTATAAATACATGAACAAGAATGTGTTCGGACTCTTTTCAATTCCTTTCTTTTCGTCCTAAAGAAAAGAAGCATAACTGGGACCGACAACCGAATCTACCCTGCGAAATGGAAGCCCCGAAGCCGATTTTCTCCTTCACCAACGGACTGGACTTCGCCATGCTATAAGGATGAGCTGCCCGACAATGGGATCATCCGATTCAGACAAGGATTTGAAAACACGAATGTCAAGGTCACCGACGTCTCCCTCTTTGCACTGACGAACAAGGTATCTGAAGCTGAGGAGCCGCTGCTTGAGTTCAACCTTAGGTCGACACAAGAGTTTCCTCCCCTGCAAAGGATCCCGACTAGGAGGAGTACTGCCGTCCGCAGGAGGACTGTTCTTACTACCCCCACTGGTCTAGTTGTTTCTGCACCTACCCCGACTTCTGCTAAATCAAAGGGGAAAGAAATCCAGAACTATGGTAAACCTGTTACCGTGGAGGGTATAGATCTTCCTGTAAGACCTTCTCTTTTCGAAATCGGGTCCAGTTCAAAGATTTCGTCACTGACAAGGACCCAAAGAAGAAACAAAAGTAGAAGGATCGCCAGAGAAGCCAGAGCTGCTGAGATTGCTTTCCTGGAGGAAATCCTAGAACTGCCTGAATATACACCGCTACCAGAATATACACCGTGCTCGACTACATACCACTTTTGGGAGGAAGCGGGTTCCATCCCCTCTCCGCCGCGGAGGATGAGGAGAATGTTCGCAAGATTGTCGCCACATTACCTCGGCCCGCATATTACAACGATAGCCGCAAGAAAAGAACTAGAACTACGCCGTTTGCTCGACTGCAAACTTTGGTAGAAAAATTAGCAAAGAAGGAAAAGCGCCCGTATCGTAGATTCTACGAAGGATAGGGCGGGTGCCGATCGAATCCCGTCTTGGGCCCCGAGTAGAGCCCGCCGTCATGACGGAAAAGCCAAGTAAAAGAATGAAGGCTAGTCCGCCTGTCGTAGTCTCAGGATTACAAATTAGGGGGGATACCACCTTCCAGCATTTGGCCGACAGACCATCTGGTTCTAGACCTTCTGCTGCTAGAAGGATGGTATGGCGTCCCACTACTGGGCAGTTAAGATTGAAGCAGCAGCCCAAGAAAGAAGGTCTCGCCAGGAGGCTGGAATCTGAAGAAAGTGCTACTACGATAAAGGGGACCCGTGAAAAGGGGACCCGGCAGCTATCGCACGACAACCGCAAAGACACACAGAAAGCCCCGCTAGAAGATGCCATGGAAAAGTTGAGAACCGATATCCGACGGTTGGCAAAAGAAAGAGAAGAAAAGTTCGGAGATGAGATTGATTCATCGGAATTCATGGACGACGAATATGCAGAAATCAACATGGTTGAGACACGAGCTTCATCGGCTTCGCAAGGTGCTCCTGCGGCCGCAGAAGAGAGGAGCCGGGACCGATGAGAAGGCAGCTTCGGGAAAAACACGACACGATCGCTCGAATGGCAAAAAGGATGGAAGAGATGGTCGTAGCTCCGGCCACTCTCCGGAGTCAAGTACAACCACATAGAGAGACACCCCCGAGAGGTCATTCACATTGTAGACGGAGGAAAGGAGATTACATCCGTCAATGGGGATGATCAGTCGAAAAAGGATACAACACGAAGTATGATCCCCGAAAAGGATATCAAGAACTTGGTGGAACAGTAGGTGCGAGAAGCCTTAGCACAATCGAAGAGCGGGACATCCATTCGGACGGGTCGACCTCACCCAGAAGAATTCGACGCTGTCCAATACCCGAAAGGCTTCGTACCACCTCTGTTCAAGACCTTCGACGGAACCGGGAACCCCCGACAGCATGTTGCATACTTTCATGCCAGTTGTTGTAATGCCGGCGAGAGCGATGCATTACTCTTCCGACAGTTTGTCGACGGTCACGTCGAGAATCGCCTTCGACTGGTATGCAAAATTACCAAATGGTTCGGTGAAGACGTTCTCAGAACTAGAGAACCTCTTCATCAAGCGATTCGCTGGAGCTCAGCACCACATCACTATAGGTGATTTAGTGGTAGAGAAACAAAGACCGAATGAAACTTTGGTGGATTACATACTTCGATGGAGAAACTTAAGCATTAAGTGTGAACCACAACTGCAAGAACAACATGCGATCGGCATCTTGCTTAAAAGCATTCACGGCCCGATAAGCACTTCTCCTCAAAGGATTCACTATTAAGACTTTCGAGAAGTTGTTAAGCAAGGCCGGAAGCTTGCAAGAAGAGGCGAAGCAATTAAGTTTCGCCGACAAGACGGACAAGCAGAAGCCGGTGAAGACCCGAAAAGAAATCTGAGATCGTTGCAGCAGTTGACAAAGGCAAGCAACCGATGCAAATACCGCCAGAACGGCCGCAGCAACCACAACAGAATTACCAACAACCCCGATCCAGCTATCAGTCGTCTCCGCAGTATGAACAACCGTCTCGTTAGCAACGTACATTAAGGGAGCTTCTGAGCAGAGAATATCCGTTCAAGAATGAAGCAAGATGCGAAAATGTTCCGTAGTCCGATGAAGACTCCGGATTTCCAGTCGCCGGAGCCTAAAAGACCGGAGGAAGTCAACAAGAAAGGTGATCCCAACTTTTGCCCCTACCACCGGATGCTCGGGCACAAGATAAAAGATTGCATTACCTTTAAAAGTTGGCTCAACGACAACCTTCGGAAAGGGAATATAACAATCCCGAAGGAGTACATGAAGGAACCCCGTAAAGGAGGTTCCATCAATGTTATCTCAACCGATCCCGTCATTCCGATAGATCCCTATGCAATCGACGATGGATGGACTACCGCTCGGACAAGGTCTTCGAAGAAGATTTTAGACAACGATCCGAACCGCTTCGGTGCGAGCTTCAATTCGTAGTTCGAGACCCGTTAAGCCGGTACTTATCACTTGCGATAGAAGAACCACCTCAACAGGAGGCGAATGAAGAAAAGAAGAAAATCGACGAGGAAGAGAGGACCGAGACTCCTAAGGCTGGACTAGGGGTCGCTTATCCTAGGATAGTTGTTTCGATTCGGGGGAGAAATCCCTCGAACCTCTGATTTTGTATGATTATCTGCTCACTTCGGTGGGATCATATAATGATAAGGGTGATGGCGTTGGCTACGTTTTGGTTGTTTCTAACGATTACGTAACTAGCGACAATCCAGACATCAATTTCGATACCAACGACATTTCTCAAATCATACACGATCTCGATAATCAAAATAACGAAGAAGATATCCATCAAGGAGGCTACGAGAGTTCAACAAGCAACGGATCTATCTGTGAGTTTCGAGGAGCTCCAGTCACAATAGAGTTAGAACCTTCAGACTCTGAAGATAATCCGGAAGAGCCTGTCATTCCGATTCAGGAAGAAACGCCGACAAGTTCAACACTAGATTCAGAAGAAATTACAGAAGTCAACTTAAGAAGTGGAAGAGTTTTACCTCCAAGAATGGATCCGAAAGACAAAGGAAAGCAGGTGGTTGCTCAAGAAGAACCAACCCCAGCAGAAGAAATACCCATTCGAGAAGAAGCCGAAACGCATGAAAATAAAGTGGACTACAACGTGTTAGCCCATCTTAGGAAACTACCGGCCAAACTGAGCATTTACGACGCTCTCATCTTATCAAAGGAGATGAGAGAAGCTCTGATCAAGGCTTTACTTGATCCGGAAATTTGCTTAGCTCAAATGACCAGAGATTCCTTAGATGAGGTTTGCTCGTTAAAAGAACAGCGAGGCGTTACCTTCACGGACAGCTGACCTACTACTTGGGATGCGGATCACAACCGACCGTTGTACATTTCGGCTTATAATTGGGAAGTTTACACTCTCCGGAGTATTGGTGGATCCGGGAGCGTCAATCAATATAATGAGTCTTCGAACACTAGCATACTTGGAAATTGATGCTCGTGAGCTCGAGGCCGACAAAATGTTATTAAGAGGATTCAACCGTAAAGGAGAAAGAGCCCTCGGGTCAATAACGCTACTAACGAAGACCGGTGACTTAGCAAAGACAACCGCAAAATTTCACATAATCGATTCGAAACATCGTTCAACGCTCTCGTCGGGCCGACCGTGGATACATGAAAACCGGATGGTACCATCATCTCTGCATCAGTGCATCAAATACTACGATGGAGGGGAATAGTGCATCAAAGGTGACTTACAACCATTCTCCGTACATGAGATTGGAATCCATGAAAATGCAACTTATTATGCACCGCCAAAGAAAACAATCTTCTCCAGAGATACCGTAACAAATGAAGCAAAGAAAGTTCAAGACGACGAAGAACCTGAAGTTCTAGTCCAACAGTCACTCACCACTCCCTTACGGCGAGATGGTGAAGGTTTCTCCACAACTCGCATCCGAGGTTGAGGCCGGGGACGAGGTCGTGGTAGAGACGTTAGGACAGTTGGACAGAGGAAACCAACAATCAATGTTGATTGGGAAGATAGTTCTGAAGAAGAAAAACAAGTCAAGCAAGAAGCAGCGACAATAAGTCAGAAGAAGCTGCAATTCAAGATCTCTCTCGAAGATAAGAAGAACGAAGAATACAAATCAATGTACGAGAAGATTAACCACTACGTACATACTATGACCCTAACCCCGATCCATTCTAATAAGATCGAGGGTATGGTGGTCAAAGAAGTACGTAACGACGGTGCAAGGCCAATCAAATTCTACCGTGATGCTTCTTCCTCCAAAACTGAAAATAATGTACAATTCGAAGATGTCACTTCATCGAATTAATGGAATTACCTTTTGAGTGGTACTCTCCCCGTGTTCAAAATTTAATTCAACATGGTTTCTTACCTCGACAATGGACAAAAGGTCAATCTCAACATTTTGAAAAATTATGGAATAACTCCGGTCGTCCTCCCAATTCAAGGTATGGACTCGGATTCGGCACGATAGAGATCGGCTGACGATACTGAATTTTGCTTGGTTGTCACTTGCAAGTCCAATGAAAACCGCATGGAAACTACGGAAGAATTTGAAGATTTACAAATTGAAGACGCTCCACCAGAATTCGAAGAAGAAATTAAATCTACAATAGATGAGTTAATGGAAGTTAACTTAGGTACTAGCGAAGAGCCTAGACCTACCTTTGTTAGCTCCTTACTCAATAAAGAAGACTCCGAAGAAATAATCAAATTATTAATGGAATTTAAAGACTTGCTTTGCTTGGAACTATGACGAGATGCCGGGATTAGCTCCGGAGGTTGCAGTCCATAAGCTAGGAGTGGATCCTACTTCGTCCCGGTCGACAAGGTCCCGTAAGAATGCGTCTAGAAATCGAACAACAAGTCATAGCCGAAGTTAAAAAGCTAATAGACGCTAAATTTGTCCGTGAAGAACAATACCCAACTTGGTTAGCCAATGTGGTGCCAGTCGAAAGAAGAATGGTCGGATCGAATTTGTGTGGACTTCGGAGATTTAAACAAGGCATGTCCAAAAGATGAATTCCCTCTACCGATCCCGAATTAATGATCGACATTGCTTCGACACATGAAATATTTTCATTCATGGATGGATCTTCAGGATACAACCAGATAAAGATGGCTCCAGAAGATGAAAAGCTTACAGCATTCAGGACGCCGATCAGAGTATTTTGCTACACAGTGATGCCATTCGGACAGAAGAACGCAGGAGCAACCTACCAGAGAGCAATGACAAGAATTTTTGATGACCTCATCCACAATCAAGTCGAATGCTACGTAGACGATGTGGTCATCAAAAGCAAAGTAAAGGAAAACCACTCGTATGATTTGAGAATTGTTTTCGAACGATTAAGACAATTTAACCTTAAGATGAATCCCTTAAAATGCGCCTTCGGCGTCACCTCCGGAAATTCTTAGGATTCGTTGTCCGACATCGTGGAATTGAAATCGACCCGGAAAAGATTAAAGCTATCTTAGAAATGCCGCCTCCCAAAACCTTAAAACAACTACGATCCTTTCAAGGAAGTCGACATATCTTCGACGCTTTATCTCAAACTTGTCGGGTAGGTGTCGGCCTTTCTCGGCACTAGTTAAAAGGACGCCAAATTTATTTGGGAAGAGAAATGCCGTAAGGCCTTCGAGGACATTAAACAATATTTAATGACACCTCCTGTCTTAGCAGACCCCGGTCTTAGGTAGACCGCCGATACTTTACACCGCGGCTTTAGACGACTCTCTCGGAGCCCCGTTAGCCCGTGTCAATGATGAGGGTAAAGAAAATGCTCTTTACTACTTAAGCCGTCGTTTACTTCCGACGGAAGTAAGGTATCCCGCAATTGAAAAGCATTGTTTGGCCCCGATCTTCGCCGCTCAAAAGCTCGAGCACTACATGCTTTCTCATAAGGTCAACTCGATTTCGAAGTTTAATCCATTGCAAGATTTCGATGACTCGTCCGACACTTTCCGAGCGGACTTGCCAGATGGTCAATGATATTATTGCAATTCGATATAACTTTCGTGCCTCTTCGTGCCGTGAAGGGACAAGTCTTAGCAGACTTCCTCACAGCACACCCTTTGCCGGCCGAATCTCCTCTCAATGACGATTTGCTAGATGAACAAATAATGAACCTAGAAGACCTTGATGATCGACGTTGGGAATTGTATTTCGACGGAGCATCTTCAGCACACAAAGACAAAGAATCGCAAGTGATAGTGCTCGGTAAGGAAGGAATCGGGTTAATCTTTATAACGCTGGAGCGGGGGATGTTAAGATACTCCTACCACTTGATAGAACTGTGTACAAGTAACGAAGCAGAATATAAAGCCCTCATAACGGGACTGGAATTAACTATTCAAATGGGGATAACAGACATCAACATCTACGGGGATTCACACTTAATCATTCAACAGATCGCACGGACGATGCAGAATTTTAAAGCCAAGACTCGAGCAATACTTCCAAGCATGGCATACAGATTGTTGGAACAGATTCCAAATGTAACGATCTACAAAATTCCCGAAAAGAAAATGCTTTAAGCAGATGCTTTAGCCCGTCTCGCAAAAGAATTTGCCTGTTTGCAAGATGAATCGATGGAAGTGTCGGTTCACGGACGTCGAGTCCTATCACAGCTTGACATAGACACAATACACAAATCGAAAAAGAAAAAGAATCGATTGCAAGCAGGTGACGTAAAACACGGAAGATTGGCGACGGCCTATCGATAGATTACCCGTAAACGGAAAGCTACCGGACGATAGGTCGCTAGCCCATCGGATCAAGAAAAGAACTCGTCTTACGCATTAATAAACAACACATCGTACGAAGGTCTTTTGATCAAATGTGGCTAAGATGCTTAAGCGGGTCCGAGGCCCGTGAAATTGTTAAGGAGGTGCATTCGGGACTCGTGGCGCTCACCGGCCGGGTCCGAAGATGAAAATGAAAATTAAAAGACTAGGGTACTACCGGCCCTCGATGATGACCGATCGCATGAAAATCGCCAAGAGCCGTCACCAATGCCAAGTGCACGGAGTGGTTCTACACCAACCTCCAAATGTGCTACACCCGACAATTGCGTCGTGGCCATTTGAATGTTGGGGCACGTATATAGTGGGTCCGATAGAACCACCATCTTCAAAAGGACATCGCTTCATTCTTGCGGCTACGGATTACTTTTCCAAGTGGGCAGAGACGGTTCCACTTAGAGAAGTGAAAGCACACCACGTGCTACGCTTTTCAAGAACCAAGTTGTCTACCGTTTCGGAGTGCCGCGCAGGATCATCTCGTATAATGGATCAGCATTCGAAGCACACAAATCAACAATTTTGTCGTGAGACACGGAATCGACTGGCGATACTCAACAATTTACTACCCGAGAGCAAACGGCCTCGCTGAGGCTTTTAATAAAACTCTCGTTCAAATCTTGAAGAAAACTTTGGACGATAATAAGAGAAATTGGCACGAGAAGTTGTTAGAAGCCTTATGGGCCTACCGGACAACCTTCAGAACTCGTACTCAAGCTACACCTTACGCTCCGGTGTATGGGTCCGAGCGATGTTACCTTTAGAGGTTCGGCCTTCCTTCACTCGGAATTGCAGACTTGCAAACAAGATCACGACGAAGAAAATGCCAAATTACGACTAGAAGAATTAGAAAGCCCGGAAGGGAAAAGACTTGCGATAGCAGACGGAATTTAGAACTATACCAAGCTAAGAAGGTTCAAGCCCATGACAAACCGGTCCGCCCAAGAACCTTCAAAGTTGGTGACTTAGTTCTCGTTCTCAAGAGACCTATTCTCGCACACCGCAAGATAGGAGGAAAATTTGAACCCACTTGGGAAGGACCGTTTCGTGGTTGAAGCAAGTATACTCGGGAGGTTCCTACCAGCTAGTGAATTGCCAGGGAGAACGACATATGCTTCCGATCAACGGACGATACTTGAAAAAGTATTACGCTACCTGATGTTTCGAAGGAGTGAATCCTTCATCCCTAAGAAATACAGGCGAAGTAATTACTTATGACTGGGTCCAAACCCAAAATAATAATAAAATGTGCTAAAATAAATAAAATCGTGATAATAAAGTTTTCCTTGTTTTCTTTTCCAAATCAAAATCTCTTCCCTGATCTTATCCCATTTCATTCCTGTTAAATTTGAAAAATACAAAAAAAATAATATAATAAAGAATGTCTTTAATAAACGTTTTCTTAATGTTCTTGTTCTTAGTACAACCCCTGATCCTTTCCCTTATCTTTTCGCAGGGAAATGTCGAACGGGCGGTTGGTCCTGAACTTTAAGAATGGCGTAAGCCTTGCACTCGATGAAAAGAGGGTGAAAGATGGAGCGATAATCGAGATCGACTCGCATTTCGCACCAGCGAGCCTACGAGACGAGGAAAGTGACCGGGTCCCGCTGACCGAGAAGAACTCGCCCGGGCGGACAAGTGATGAAAGTGGGTGGCCCAAGCCACCAATCCAAAGCAAGCAAGAAAAGAAAAGCAAACACTCGAAGAAGACAAGAAAATGAAATCCGTAATTGCTACAGCAGAGGGCAGCTTGCTCGCCGCCGCGCCCACGTATACTCAAGAAGTTCGAAGAGCTACTCTCACAAAGAACGCAACGAAGAAATAAGAATCGCCGTATCCGTAAGATGTTAACAAAACTAGCCGCGGACCAGCGCGACGAGACGAGTTGCTAATGCCGGCACATACACTTCAAGGACACCGGTTCACCGGGAACCCGAAGAAAGGAGGCCAGCTCCTAGGATAACGAAAGGACCGTGGAAATCTCCGGAAGATCGAAGAAAGAAGGCTACCACGCCACCGGATAGAACCACCGATGATGCATGACCTTGTTGCGTGAGCAACCCCGGGGGATGTTCCGACGGTGCATCATCCCCGAGGAGCCGAGGTATGCGGGAGAACGTGAAGGGATCGAACCGTATATCCCACAATATGTCACAAGGCCTCGCCATCCGCAGATCATTCCGGAATACGAACTCGGAGAGAATGCGAAGGTTGAAAAGAAAACCTTTGAATACTTCGAGAGAATTAAAGGTAGAAGAATCAATATACTAGAGGGCCTCGAGCTACATACCGACGTATTCTCGCAGTATGAACAACAGAGCAAATCATGGATTGTATCCGGGATTTGAAAAGAATGGGCCGAGCAGGCCGCCTAAGGGAAAATACCTACTCAGAACCCCGGAGATGGATGCCAGGGAAGGGAAGAATCACAATACAATGCGGATGCTGCTACAACTTGCTGAAGACTGGAAGGGAAACCCACTGGGAATACTCCGTCATGGGCAAGTAGATCTGATGCCATTAGTCATCAAGAGAATGGTAAAGAGATTGATAACATGGAGGGTACTGCGCGCGGATTGCATACCCAATAGCTGCATTATCAACATCTACAAACGAGGTGACCGCATACCCCCACACATAGATCACCACGACTTCGTCGGACCTTTCTGCACGTCTCTTTCCTGAACGAGTGTGACATCATGTTCGGATCTGACCTCCGGATAGCAGGCCCGGGTGAGTTCCGAGGGCCAGTAAAGATACCTTTACCGGTAGGTTCCGTCATGATACTGAAGGGAAACGGAGCAGATATCGCTAAGCATTGCATACCAGGAGTACCAGTGAAGCGGATCTCGGTTACTTTCGTGAGAATGGACGATAGCAAGACACCTTACCATTTCCGACGCGACCCGCAGCTAGAAAACCTCCGGCCTTACGAGTCGTGAGTTACATGGGAGATATCACACCTCCAACGTACATCCACTCGACATCCTTGCCAAGGATGGCTTGGAAGGTGATGTTATTAACCATGTACCCCACTATTCGGACATGGATTTTTGACGGATGCTTCTTTTGATGGATCAACAAAGATCATACACAGATCCGTTTGAGTTTACATGGATTGTATGAAATATATTCCGTATCAAAATGTATGATGTATCTTCTACATGATTGGAATGAAAGTGACCATGTCACGTTTTTGGCCTTCACCTCTTTTGTGCAAATTGATTGGGAAATGCCATTAAAGTTAAATGAACTTCGAACAAAGAACAAAAAATAAATAAAAAGAAGAATAAAAGAAAACTTTCCTAAAAAAAAAAAATCTAAAATGACGAACACCAAATTCACATGAACATTAAATAAACAATAAAGTAAAATTTGAATCATTAAAAGATAAACGAAATCAACATAAATGTTAAATCAAATCACAAATCGATTCTCAATCAAATTCCAAATCCACTCTCGATCAAATTTCAAATTTGATCTTTCCAAATTTCAAATCGATTCTCAATCAAATTCCAAATCCACTCTCGATCAAATTTCAAATTTGATCTTCCAAATTTCAAATCAAATCTCAAATCAAATCTCAATCGAAAATTCAAATTCAATCTCCCAAATCTGAAATCCAATCCGTTCTACTCCTCCCCTTTGTCTGGGATGAAAGCGGTTGATTCCATTGACACGGATCGAATCTGATGGCGAGGAATTGTATCCAATCTAAACCATCAACTTTCGATCAACTCTTTTGGATGGGATATGTAACAACTACATACTCCCTCCTAACATATTTCCTTCTATGAAAACCTTTTACAACTTTCATGGAATTCTCGAAAAACCAAAATTCCACACTCTTCAAATCAACACTACAAATTTTTGCAAAATCAATTACCGATCAACATCAAATTCAAACTTTTGGGTCGAGGATTTTACATCCAAGACTGCACTTGCTTAGGATTCTTTCCCTATTGCACTCGAAATACATCAAATTCAAACTTTTGGGTCGAGGATTTTACATCCAAGACTGCACTCGCTTTAGGATTCCTTCCCTATTGCACTCGAAATACATCAAATTCAAACTTTTGGGTCGAGGATTTTACATCCAAGACCGCATCGCTTTAGGATTCTTTCCCTATCGCACTCGAAATACATCAAATTCAAACTTTTGGGTCGAGGATTTTACATCCAAGACTCGCACTGCTTTAGGATTCTTTCCCTATTGCACTGAAATACATCAAATTTAAACTTTTGGGTCGAGGATTTTACATCCAAGACTCGCTTCTGCTTAGGATTATTTCCCTACTGCACCGAAATACATCAAATTCAAACTTTTGGGTCGAGGATTTTACATCCAAGACCGCATCGCTTTAGGATTCTTTCCCTATCGCACCGAAATACATCAAAATTCAAACTTTTGGGTCGAGGATTTTACATCCGAGACCGCATTGCTTTAGGATTCTTTCCCTATTGCGATGAAATACATCAAAATCAAACTCTTGAGGTTAAGGATTTTACATCCAATACCGCATTGCTCTGAAATCTCTCCTCATTGCAATGATTCAATCCGATCAATTCAATTTTCTTTCGAGGTTGAAGATGTTACATCTAAAACCTCAGAATTCCAATTTTCATTTAAAATCAAATCTCTCAAATTAATCTCGACAAACTTCAATCTAAATTGAAATTCCAAATTGAAATCTAAACTCACACATCAAAACTTAAATTGAAACAAAATGAAATCTAAATCGAAATTCCCAGCGATCATGTGATTTGGAATTTACCTCCTCTTCCTTTCCCCAGGTGAGAGTTCGGGAATCTACTAGTCTCGGAGATATACTCGACACTCCCCAATAGAACTCTTCTACTTCGTCCTAAGTTTGTCACTTGGACATCCGTGTTGGTTTTGTTAATCTTTTCGGTCAACACCAATACGCGCGGTGTGCTCCGTCGACTCACCACACCTATTGGGGGTCCATTTGTTGACCTCATTTTTGATGAGGTCTTCTCTTCTTCTCATTAGTACTTAGGATCTAGCCTTAGGCTTTTCCTTTGGCTATCTTAGAGGACTAGAATTGGGACCCACCTTCTAGAATTTCAAACCACTTCTTAACTCCTCGCAAACTCCACAAACTTGACTCGTAGACCCCTAATCACCTAGAGGGTTGAAATCAAATGTGGAAGTTTAAAGGATGAGTTCCTATAGGACTCTTTGGCCTTAGGACTGCCCTGGGTGGCCTGGTCTGGTGAGGGGCTGACTTACACACACACTACACTTATACACTACACTTTCACACACCTCCTAAAACCACACCCATACCCAACTTGACCTCCTGACTCATGTAGGTGATTCACATGGATGGTCCTTAACCCCTGAGCCCTCGCGCAAGAGGGTTAGGAACAACATAATGAATGCCTCAAATGAGTCCCTTCATGGCTCATATGGGCTTGATATGGCTTCATGGATCAACCAAAATGACTTCTTTCCACTTACATCCACCCATTCTTCAATTTCCCAAATTTTCAATTTTTGACCCCAGGACCCTACACCCGCTAAACCTACCCAAAACCCTTGAAATTACCCAAATTTCTCAAAAATTTCCAAATTACCCAAAATTCTCCAAAATCATTCCCAAACATTTCCACATCACTTAAATTGATCATCCATACCCAAAAATACCAAAAATTCCGAGAAAACCTCCCAATACCCTCCAAATACCCAAAATACCCTTCTTGGCCAAAAAATCCAAAAATTCAGAAAATTCCCAGAAAATTCCAAAAAATCCCAAATATTCCCAATTTCATTTTGTCCAACTACACCATGGGCCAATTTTGTCCATTTACCCTACTTTTGTCAAAACCCCCAATTTGACCCATTTTAACCCAAAGTGAACCCAATGTCAAACCAAACCTACCCAATTGACCCAAATTATGGTCCAATTCAATTCTAAACTTCAATTCAACATTCCCAACACCAATCTAGACCAAATCCAAGTCTAATTTGATTGACATTTGGATCCAATTTCACTTTTGGCCTTAAAGCCCAATCTGGACCCATGACCCAAACCTAACCCAAACTCACCCAATTCAACTCCAATTAACCCCAAACCTTTTCTAAATCTTCCTTAACATTCCCACAAACAAAACACTAACATGATTTGCCCAAAATTTGGACCCAAATCCCACTCAAATTCAACCCAAAGCTAAAAGGCCCATTTTGACCTAAACCCAAACCTAACCCAAATGAGCCCAAACCCCAAAATCAAAGCCCAACCAAAGCCAAAACCTCTTTGAAACACTCCCATAAATATTTTTCAACATTAATTTTACATCAATTTCAACCCTAGCCCAACATTGGCCCAAGTTAACCCAATTTGACCTACATAGGCCCACTTACCAAATAAACTCTCACATCTTCGAGGCTATTTGTTTGATTTTATCATACAAATATAAGCCCTAATTAATTAAAATTGGCAAGATTAAAACATTTAAATAAATATTAGGACTTTCCTAAATCCAAGCCAAATAATAGGATAGTCGGGAGATTACCGAAGTTCGCTTCGAATCTGTAATTTCTCCTACTTTTCTTCCTTTGGATTCCCAAAACAAAATGTTCCAAATTTGATCCATTCCCTATTGAAATTCCAAACTTCAATCCTTTGAGAACTTAAACTTTGAAATTCTTGAGAGCGGAATTATTGATTATTATCGAGAGTTTTCTTAGGTGATTCCCGTCACTTAAGATGTAATTAACTATAGGGGCTTGCCCTTATAGGGAATTTTAAAGAACCCGAGTAATATAAACCCTGTTTAATGCTTTCATATTAAGCGAGGGAATTTGTCGGCTTATAAAATTGGTTCGCAGACCAAACGGATGTCACAAATCTTCTAGTTTATTTAATCGAGCCTCACCGTCAAGCAGTGTGTCTATCCTTAAGGATAGATACACAGTTTTTGGTGCGGTGCTCGTTTATGTAAATTATTCGGGATGTGAGATCAGTTTGATTTCATATCTTAAAAATTTTCAAATTTAAAATTATTTTAAAAATTAAAAACAACTTTTCAAATTATTTATTTAAATTAAATTAAAAATTCGCCGACAACTTCTGTTAGGCGACCCCTTTTTCAAAATAAAACACGCAACCTGAAAATAGTGCTGACAAGGACTCATTTGAGGCATTCACTATGTTGTTCCTAACCCTCTCAGCTAGGGGCTTAGGGGTTAAGGTCCATCCATATGAATCACCTAAATGAGTCAAGGAGTCAAGTTGGGTATCGGTGTGGTTTTAGGATTTGGATTGTGTGAGAGAGAGTGTAGAGTATAAGTGTAGTGAGTGTGTAAGTCAACCCTCACCAGACCAAGCTACCCAGGGTGGTCCTAAGGCCAAAGAGTCCTATGGGAAACTCATCCTTCAAACCTTCACTTTTGATTTCAACCCTCTAGGTGATTAGAGGTCTACAATCAAGCTTGTGGGGTTTGGAGGGAGACAAGAAGTGGTTTAAATTTCTAAAGGATGGGTCCCAATTCTAGTCCTCTAAGATAGTCAAAGGAAAAGCCTAAGGCTAGATCCTAAGCACTAAAGAGGCAAGAGAAGACCTCATGAAAAATGAGGTCAACAAATGGACCCCCAATAGGTGTGGTGTGCTAACCAAGCATACCGCGTGTATTGGCGTTGACCGAAGAGATCAACAGAACCAAAACAGATGTCCAAGTAACAGACTTAGGACGAAGTATAAGAAATTTCCACTGGGGGGTATCAGGTAAATCTCTAAGACTGATGATTCCAGAACTCTCGTTGGGGAAGAAGGAGGTGAATTTCATATCACAAGATTTAAAAAGATTGGATCTTAGATTCGTTTCATTTTCTATTTCAAGTTTTCAATTTTGAGTTTGAATTTCGATTTGAGTTTCAATTTTGATTTTATGCGGAGAAAAGAGTAAGGCTAAGGCCCACCCGAATGCATTTGTATGCTGAGAAGAAAGCAAGACTGAACCTATTCCAAATGTGAGGAAGAATAGTACAAAGCCTATCCGGAATGCAGAGTGCTTTGATTTCAATTTTTTGCTGAAGGATCAAATTTTGAGATTGCTGAGAAAGAAGTAGGACTGTGCCTATCCCGAGTGCTGAGAATTGCTGAGAAGGGAGTAGGGTAGAAGCCTATTCCGAATGCTGAGATGGGAGTATGGTGGAAGCCTATTCCGATTCCTGAGATGGGAGTAGGGCGGAAGCCTATCCTGAATGCTGAGATTGCTAAGATGGGAGTAGGGCAGAAGCCTATCCCGAATGCTGTGCTGAGATGGGAGTAGGGCGGAAGCCTATCCCGAATGCTGAGATTTGCTGAGATGGGAGTAGGGCGGAACCCTATCCTGAATGCTGAGATTTGCTGAGATGGGACTAGGGCGGAACCCTATCCCGAATGCTGAGATTGCTGAGATGGGAGTAGGACGGAACCCTATCCCCAATGTTGAGATTTGCTGAGATGGGAGTAGGGCGGAAGCCTATACCGAATGCTGAGATTGCTTAGATGGGAGTAGGGCGGAACCCTATCCCGAATGCTGAGATTATGAAAACATATTTCTGAGATTTATGAATGCAGAGATTGAACATATTGCAAAGTGCAGAGAATGATTGTAGAAGTTCATGTGGATTTGAAATTCTTTTTAATGTTTGGATTTTTATGAAAGAGAGTTCTTATTTATTTTCCTTTTCTTTACTGTTCTTTGTTCGAAGTTCATTTAACTTTAATGGCGTTTCCTAGTCAATTTGCACAAAAGATGTGAAGGCAAAATGTGACATGGTGACTTTCATTCCAATCTTGTTGAAGATACATCATACAACTCGATCTGAAATATTATTCATACAATCCATGACTCAAAATGGACTATGTATGATTCTCGTTGATCCATCCAAAAGTATCTGCTAAATCCATGTCTGAATAGTAAGGTACATGGTCAATAACATCACCTTCCAAGCCACCCTTGGCAGGAATGCCACATGGATGTGCTTTCGAGGTGTGATATCTCCCATGTAACTCACAGCTCGTATGGCCGGAGACTCTCCATTTCTGGATCTGGTTGGAAATGGTATGGTGCCTTTCTGGCGTTCATTCTTCTAAAGGTGACAGAGATCCGCTCCATCGGTACTCTGGTATGCAATATTTTGCGATATCCGCTCCATTTCCTTGTAGTATCATGACGGAACCTACCGGAAGTGGTATCTCCACCGGCCCTCGGAACTTGCCCGGGCTCGCTATCCGGAGGTCGGATCGAACATGATATTGCACTCGGTCGACGAACGAAACCGTGCGTAAAGGTCCGACAAAGTCATGGTGGTCTATGTGTGGAGGTATGCGATCGCCCTTCCGATAGATGTTGATGATGCAACCGTTGGGTATACGGTCTGTCGACGATACCTCCACGTTATCATTCTTTTCACCATTCTTTTAATTATTCTTGGCATGGGATCCACCTCACCGTGAAGGAGTATCCCTGGTGGATTCCCTTTTCTGTCTTCTGCGAAGTTATAGCAACATCCGCATTGTATTGTGACTCTTCGTTTCCCTGGCATCCACTTTCAGGGTTCTGAATAAGTCTTTTCTCACAGACGGCCTGCTCGACTCATCTTCTGAAGTTCTAGAATGCAATCCACAATCTGCTGTTGTTCGTATTCTGAGAATACACCTTTATGTAGCTCGAGGCCTTCCGGGATGTTGATTCTTCCGCCTCCGATCCTTTCAAAGTGTTCAAAGGTCTTCTTTTCAACTAGCTGCATTTTCTCCAGCTCATATTCTAGAATTATCTGAAGTCCTCGGTGTCTGGTAACATACTGTGGGATGTATGGCTCAACCCCAGCACACTCTCCTGCATGTCTCGGCTCCTCAGGGATAGTCTCTGTAGGGACATCCTCCAGGGTTGCTTTCACAACAAGACTCTCCGGGTCTGGTACATCTGCTCGGCGTTGAGGCACCTACTCCATTTCTGTTCTTCCTGGTATTTCTTTCATCTGTTCCAACCTTTTTGGAGTTGGCTTTCTTCTTTCTGGTTCCTGTCAAACAGGTCTCCTTGGAGCATTTGCACTAATAATACCCACTGTCTGTCCATGTTGATCTTCTGCTAACTTGGTCAACATCTTGCGAATATGACGATTCTTATTTCGTCGCTGGGTAGCAGTGAGAGTAGCTCTTCTTACTCCTTGAATTTCTGTGGGCGCGGCACTGACAAGCCCACCTTCTGCTGTAGCAACCACGGACATAATTTTCTTATCTTCTGCGGCTTTTGTTTTTCTTTTCTTGTTGTTGGATTGGTGGCTCGAGCCACCCACTTTCATCACTGTTTGGCTGTGAAGTTCTACTCGATCAACTGGGATCCAATCATTTTCTTCGTATTATAGGCCAGCTGGTGTGAAGTCTGAGTCAATCTCTATCTGCTCCATCCTTCACCCTCTTTTCATCGAGTGCGAGACTCACGCCATTTCTAAAGTTTAGGACCAATCGCCCGTTTGACATTTCCCTGCACAAAAGATAAGGAAAGGATCAGGGGCTGTACTATGAACAAGAACATTAAGAAAATATTTATCACCGAAGATTTTTATTCACTTATTTTAATTTTTAAGGAAAGTAGGAAAAGATGAAGAAATATCAGGAAAAAGATTTGATTTGAACGGAAGGGTAAAACTTTATTATTATGATTTCACATATTTTATTTTTTTAGTACATCTTTTTTATTTATTTTTTGTGTTTTTGAGTTCGGACCCAGTCACAAAGTGATTGTCTCAACCGTGTTTCTAGGGATAGGACTCTATTTTAGAGGCCACCCTTTGAAACATCAGGTTGCGTAATAATTTTTTAAATATCATCCATTGATTGGAAGCATTTGTCATTCTCCTTGGCAATTCACAAGTTGGTAGGAGCCTCCTGAGTAGACTGCCTCAACTATAAACGGCCCTTCCCAAGTTGGTTCAAATTTGCCCCTATCTTGCGATGTGCAAGAATAGGTCTTCTGAGAACAAGAACTAAGTCACCAACTTTGAAAGTTCTTGGGCGGACCAGTTTATCATGAGCCTGGATCATCTTAGCTTGGTACAGTTCCAAATTTTGTTGCTCTGCAAGTCTTTTTCCTTCCAAGTTTTCCAGTTCTTTCAGTCATAATCTGGAATTTTCTTCCGTGGTAATTTTATTTGTAACTGCAATCCTGAGTGATGGAAGCTGGACTTCCAATGGTAACAATGCCTCGGACCCGTACACTAAAGTGTAAGGTGTAGACTGAGTAGGAGTCCTGAAGGTTGTCCTGTAGGCCCATAAGGCTTCTAACAACTTCTCGTGCCAATTTCTCTTGTTGTCATCCAAAGTTTTCTTTAAGATTTGAAAGAGAGTTTTATTAAAAGCCTCAGCCAAGCCGTTTGCTCTTGGGTAGTAGATTATTGAGTATCGCCAGTCGATTCCATGTCTCTTGACAAAATTGTTGATTTTTTTACTTCTGAATGCAGACCCATTATCTGAAATGATTCTGTGCGGTACCCCAAAATGGTAGACGACTTGGTTCTTGAAAAACTGTAGCACATGGTGTGCATTTACTTCTCTGAGTGGAACTGCTTCTGCCCATTTAGAAAAGTAGTCTGTAGCTGCAAGGATGAAGCGATGTCCTCTTGAAGAAGGCGGTTCTATCAGACACACTATATCTGTGCCCCAACACTCAAATGGCCACGATGCAATTTTCGGATGTAGCACATTTGGAGGTTGGTGTAGAACCACTCCGTGTACACAGCCTTGGTGACAACTTTTGGCAATCTTCATGCGGTCGGTCAACATCGAGGGCCGATAATACCACTAGTCTTTTAATTTTCATTTTCATTTTCGGGCTCGATTGATGAGCGCCACAAAGTCTCGAATGCACTTCTTTGACAATTTCACGAGCCTCGGACCCGCTCAGGCATCTTAACCACATTTGATCAAAAGACCTTCTATATAATGTATTGTTGATTAATGCGTAAGACAGAGTTCTTTTCTTGATTTAATGTGCTAATGACTTATTGTCTGGTAATTTCCCTGTTTGCAGGTATTCTATTAGCGGCTGACGCCAATCTTCTGTGTTTTCCGTCACTACTGCAACTGATTCCTCTGCTTTTTCTGATTTTTGTATCATAACCATGTCGGGCTGTGATAGGACTCATCATCCTTGAACTGACACTTCAACTGACTCATCTTGTAAGCAGGCAAATTCTTTTGCAAGGCGGGCTAGCGCCTCCACTAGAGCATTTTCACTTCTGGGGATCTTGTAGATTGTTACATTCAGAATTTGTCCCAACAGTTTCATGGCATACTGAAAGTATTACTCGAGTCTTGGCTTTAAGATTCTGTATTGTCCTGCGACCTGTTGAATGATCAACTGAGAATCTCCATAGATGTCGATGTCTGTTATTCCCATCTGAATGGTCAGTTCTAGTCCTGTTATGAGGGCCTCATTTTCTACCTCGTTGTTTGTGCACGGCTCTGTTAAATGGTAGGAGTATCTTAACATCCCCCACTCCGGTGTTATAAAGATTAGTCCGATTCCTGCTTTAAAAGGCACTATCATTTGCAATTCTTTGTCTTTCTGTGCTGAGGATGCTCCATCGAAGTATAGTTCCCAACGTCGATCATCAGTGTCTTCTAGGTTCATTATCTGCTCATCTGGCAAGTTGTCATTGAGAGACGATTCTGCCTGCAAAGGGTGTGCTGCAAGGAAATCTGCTAGGATTTGACCCTTTACGGCACGAAGAGGCACGAAAGTTATATCGAATTGCAATAGTATCATTGACCACACGCGAGCACGCGGAAAGTGTTGGACGGGTCATCAAATATTGCAATGGATTAACTTTCAAAATAAGGTTGACCATGTGAGAGAGCATGTAATGCACGAGTTTTTGTGCGACAAAGATTAGGGCCGAACAATGCTTCTCGGTTGGAGGATATTTTACTTTCGTCGGAATCGGACGACGGCTTAAGTAGTAGAGAGTATTTTCTTTTCCCTCATCATTGACACAGGGCTAGCGGGGCTCCGAGGAGTCGTCTAGAGCCGCGGTATAAAGTATCAACGGTCTACTTGAGACTGGGGCTGCTAAGACAGGAGGTGTCATTAAGTATTGCTTGATGTCCTCGAAGGCCCGTTGGCATTTCTCTTCCCAAACGAATTTTGCGTCATTTTTAACTAATGTCGAGAAGGGATGACACCTACCTGACAAGTTCGAGATAAAGCGTCGAAGATATGATAGCTTCCCTTGAAAGGATCGTAGCTATTTTAAGGTCTTGGGAGGCAGCATTTCTAAGATAGCTTTAATATTTTCCTAATCAATTTCCATCCCGCGATGTCGGACAACAAATCCTAAGAATTTCCCGGAGGTGACGCCGTAGGCACATTTTAAGGGATTCATCTTAAGGTTGTATCGCCTTAGTGGCTCGAAAATAATTCTCAAATCATACAGGTGATCATCCTTCAGTTTGCTTTTGATGACCACATCATCCACGTAGCACTCAACTTGGTTGTGAATGAGCTCATCAAAAATCTTTGTCATTGCTCTTTCGTATGTTGCGCCTGCGTTCTTTAGTCTGAATGGCATTACTGTGTAGCAATATACTCCGATCGGCGTTTTGAAAGCTGTGAGCTTTTCGTCTTCTGGTGCCATCTTTATCTGGTTGTATCACGAAGATCCATCCATGAAAGAGAATATTTCATGTGTCGAAGCGATGTCGATCATCAATTCTGGGATTGGTAGTGGAAATTCATCCTTCGGACATGCTTTGTTCAAGTCTCTGAAATCTACGCAGATTCTTATCTGACCATTCTTCTTTCTGACTCGTACCACGTTGGCTAGCCAAGTAGGGTATTGTTCTTCACGGATAAATTTAGTGTCTATTAGCTTCTTAACTTCAGTTATTACTTGTTGTTCAATTTCTAGACGCATTCTTCTGGAAGCTTGTCGATTGGAACGGAAGTAGGATCCACTCCTAGCCTGTGAACTGCGATTTCTGGAGCTAATCCTGGCATTTTGTCGTAACACCAAGAAAAACAGTCTTTGAATTCCATTAATAGCTTGATCATTTCCTCGGAATCTTCTTTATTGAGTAAGGAGCTAACAAAGGTTGGTCTAGGCTTTTCGCTAGTACCTAAGTTAACTTCCATTAACTCATCTATTGTGGATTTGATTTCTTCTTCAAATTCTGGTGGAGCATCTCCAATTTGCAGATCTTCAAGCTCTTCTGTAGTTTCTAGACAGTCTTCATTAGGTTCGCAAGTGACAACCAAACAAAATTCTGTATCGTCAATTGAACCTACTGTGCCAAATCCGAGACCATGTTTTGAATTGGGAGGCCGACCGACATTATTCCATAATTTTTCGAAGTGTTGTGCTCAGCCTTTTGTCCATTTTCGAGGTAAGACACAACGTTGAATTAAATTTTGAACACAGGGAGAGTACCACTCAAAAGGTAATTCCATTAATTCGGAAGAAGCGACATCTTCAAATTGTACATTGTTTTCAGTATTGGAAAAAGAAGTGCCACGGTAAAATTTGATTGGCTTTGCACCGCTGCCACGTACTTCTTTGACCACCATACCCTCGATCTTATTAGACTGGATCGAGGTCAGGGTCATAGTGTGTACATAGTGCTTAATCTTCTCGTACATCGATTTGTATTCTTCGTTCTTCTCATCTTCGAGAGAAATCTTGAATTGTGGTTTCTTTAGGTTTATTGTAGCTGCTCCTTTCTTGACTTCCTCTTCTTACTCGGAGACTGTTTTCCCGATCAACGTTGATCATCGGCTTTTTCGTCCAGCTTGTCTCAGTGTCTCTTCCACGACCTCGTCCCCGGCCTCGACCTCGGATGCGAGTTCTGGAGAAACCTTCACCATCTCGCCGTAAGGGAGTGGTGAGTGACTGTTGGGCTAGAACTTCAGGTTCTTTATTGTCTCGAATTTCTTTTGCTTCATTTGGCACGGTGTTTCTGGAGAAGATTGTTTTCTTCAGAGGTGCGTAATAGGCTGCATCTTCATGGACTCCAATCTCATGTACGGAGAAAGGTTGCAAATCACCTTTAATGCACTGTTCTCCTCCTTCGTAGTATTTCATGCACTGATGCAAAGACGACGGTACCATCCGATTCTCATGTATCCATGGTCTACCTAGTAGCGCGTTGAACTATGTTTCAGAATCAATTATATGGAATTTTGCGGTTGTCTTTGCTAAGTCACCGGTCTTCATTAACAGTGTTATTGATCCAAGTGCTCTTTCTCCTTTCTGGTTGAATCCTCTTAGTAACATCTTATCCGCTTCAAGCTCGCGAGCATCAATTTCCAAGTATGCTAGCGTCCGGAGATTCATTTTGTTGATTGATGCTCCTGGATCCACCAATACTCTGGAGAGCGTAAATTTTCCTATTGTAACTGAAATGTACAGTGGTCGGTTGTGATCGGCCGTCCCGAGCGATGAGATCACTCGTCCGTGAAGGTAACACCTCGCTGTTCCTTTAACAAGCAAACCTCGTCTAAGGAATCTTCGGCCATCTGAGCTAAACAAATCTCTGGATCAAGTAAGGCCTTGATCAGAGCTTCCCTCATCTCTTTTTATAAGATGAGAGCGTCGTAGATGCTCAGTTTGGCTGGCAGTTTCCTAAGATGGGCTAGCACATTATAGTCCACTTTGTTATCATGCGTCTCAGTTTCTTCCCGAATGGGCAATTCTTCTGCTGGGGTTGATTCTTCCTGAACAACCACCTGCTTTCCTTTATCTTTTAGACCCGTTCTTGGAGGTAGAACCCTTCCGCTCCTTAAATTGACTTCTGTGATTTCTTCTGAGTCTGGTACTAAATTTACAGGTGTCTCCTATTGAATTGGCATGACAGGTTCTTCTGGGGTTGCTTCGGAATCTGAAGACTCTAACTCTATTGTGATTGGAGTTCCTTGGAATTCACAAATAGATTAATTGCTTGTTGAACTTTTGTAGCCTTCTTGATGAATGTCTTCTTTGTCATCGTGATTGTCGAGGTTGTGTATGCTTTGAGAATCATTATTGGTATCGAAATCGGGATCCGGATTAGATTGGTTGTCGTTAGTTACGTAATCGTTAGAAACAGTCAAAACATAGCCAACGCCATAACTCTTATCATTATAAGATCCCGCCGGAGCGAGCAAATAATCATACGGAGTCGGAGGTTCGAGGAATTTTTCCCCGAATCGGAAACAATCGTCTAGGATAAGCGGCCCCTAGTCTAGCCTTAGGAGCCTCGGTCTTCTCTTCTTCTATGATCTCCTTCTTTTCTATGATCTTTTCTTCCTGGGGCGGTTCTTCAATTGCAAGCGATAACGCCGGCTTGACAGGTTTCAAACTCTGAGTTGAAGCATGCGCCGAAGCGGTTTGCATGCTATCCAAAATTTTCATCGATGACTTCGTCCAAGCGGTACTCCATCCATCATCGGTCATGAAAGGGTCTATCGGAACAATGGGATCCGTCGAAATAACATTGACAGAACCTCCTTTCTGGGGTTCTTTCATGTATTCCTTTGGGATCGTTATGTTCCCTTTTCGGAGATTGTTGTCGAAGCTGACTTTTAAAGGTGATGCGAGTCCTCATCTTATGTCCAAGCATTTGGTGGTAAGGGCAGTAGTTGGGATGGTCTTTCTTGTTGACTTCCTCCGTCTTCTTGGGTTCTGGTAGTCGAAAATCCGAAGTCTTCATCAAACTGCGGAACATCTTTGGCACTGCCTCGTTCTTGAATGGATATTCTCTATTTACGAGCTCCTTTAACGTGCGCTGTGGGCAAGGCGGTTGCTCATATTGTTGAGTTGGTTGATAACCGGGTTGAGGTTGTTGGTAGTTCTGCTGAGGTTATTGATAGCTGGGCTGCGGTTGCTCCGGCTGTATTTGCATTGGTTGTTTGCCTTTGTCGACTGCCGCGACGATCACGGATTTCTTTTCGAATGTCTTCGTAGGCTTCTACTTGTCTGTTTTATCGACGAAACTTAGTTGTTTTGCTTCCTCTTGCAAGCTCCCGACCATGCTTAACAATTTCTCGAAAGTCTTAATTGTGAATCCCTTAAGGAGAAGTGCTATCGGGCTGTGAATGCTTTTAAGCAGGATACCGACTGCATGTTGTTCTTGTAGCTGTGGCTCACATTTCTTGCTTAGATTTCTCCATCAAAGTATGTAATCCACTAAAGTTTCATTCGGTTTCTGTTTCTCCACCACAAAGTCACCGATGGTGATATGGTGCTGAGCTCCGGCAAACCGTTTCACGAAGAGATTTTCCAATTCTGTAAATGTCTTTACCGAACCGTTTGGTAACTCTGCATACCAATCGAAGGCGATCCCTGACAGGCTGCTGACGAATTGTCGGAAGAGTAAAGCGTCACTTCCACCGGCTTTACAACAACTAGCACGAAAATGTGCAACATACTGTCGAGGATTTCCGGTACCATTAAAAGTCTTGAACAGAGGTGGTACGAAGCCTTTTGAGTATTGTATTGTATCCAATTCTTCGGGGTAAGGTCTACCGTCTGAATAGATGCTCAGCTCTTAGAGTGTACTATGGCTTCTCGCACCTACTGTTCCACCAAGTTCTTGATGTCCTTCTCTAGAATCATGTTCTGAGTAGAATCCTTCTTTGGCTGATTGTCTCTGTTAACGGATATAATCTCTTTTCCCCGTCCGTAATATGAATAACTTCGGAGGTGTTTCTCTTTGGGGTTGAACCGACTACGAAGAGTGGCTAGAGGCTGCAGCCATCTCTTCCATCCTTTTTGCCATTTGAGAGATTGTATCATCCTTTTCTCGAATTTGTGCTCTTAATGCTTCCGGTTCATCCCTCTCTGCAGGTGCTGGGGCACCTTACAAAGCTGACGATGCTCGTGTCTCAACCATGTTGATCTCCACATATTCGTCATCCATGAACTCTGACGAGTCAACTTCATCTCCAAACTTTTCTTCTCTTTCTCTTGCTAACAGTTGAATGTCTGTTCTCAGCTTTTCCATAACATCCTCCAATGGTCTTTTTCGTGTAGTTTCGCAGTTATCACGCGATGACCGTTGGGTTTCCTTCTTGGAAGTCTCCTTCATTGCAGTGGCACTTTCTTCGGACTCGAGTCTTCTGATGAGACTTTCCTTTTCTGGTCGTTGTTTTGGTCTAAATTGACCGGTAGTAGGACGACATACTATCCTTCTAGCAGCAGAAGGCCTAGGACCGGATGGTCTGTCGGCTAAATGCTGGAAGGTGGTATCCTCCCTGATCTGTAATCCTGAAACAATAACAGGTAGACTGGCCTTCATCTTTTTATTCAGTTTCTCTGCGGCGCTAACGGGTTCTACTCGCTGCCCAAGACAGGACTTAGCTGGTACCCGCTCTATTCTTCTTAAAATTTCTGATACAGGACATCTCTCTTTCTTTGCTAATTTTTCTATCACAGTCTGCAGTCAGGCAAATGGTGTAATCCTAGCCCTTTTCTGTCGGCTGTCGCTATAGTATGCGGGTCGAGGTAATGTAGAAGTAATCTTGTAGACATTTTCCTCGTCAGCTGCGGCGGAGAGGGGATGGATTCTACTTCCTTCCAAAAGCGGTGTGTATTCAGGCAATGGTATATACTCAGGTAGTGGTGTATATTCAGGGATTTCTTCCAAGAAAGCAACTTCGACGGCTACGGACTTTACGGCGATCTTTTCTGCCTCTGTTTCTTCTCTGAGTCCGTGTTAGGGGTGGAACCCTTGAGCTGGACCCAATTTCGAAAATAGAAGGTCTTGCACGGAAGTCTGTACCCTCCACGGTAACATGTTCGTTACAAATTTGAACTTCCTTCCCCTTTAGTTTGGCAGAAGTCGGGGTAGGTGCAGAGACGACTAGACCGGTGGGGGTAGAGACAATAGTCCTTCTACGAACAGAAGTATTCCTCTCAGCTGGAACCCTTAGCAGGGGAGGGAACTCTTGGGGCGACTTCGGGTTGAATTCGATCAAAGGTCTTTCGGTTTCGGATACTTTATCTGTAAGTGTGAAAAGGGTAACTTCAGTGATCTTGACATTTGTGCTCTCGAATCCTTGTCCGAAACGGATGATCCCATTGTTGGGCAGCTCATCCTTGTAAACAGCGAAGTCCAGTCCATTGGTGAAGGAGAAAATCAGCTTTGGGGTAGACATTTTACGCAAGGTAGATTCGATTGTCGGTCCCGAGTTATGCTTCTTCTCATCGGGACGAAAAGAAAGGAATCGAAAAGAGTCTGAACACATGTTTGTTCATGTATTTCTAAAAAGGAGTTATAGTTTAAAAGAGTCGTTCATTAGAGGATTTGTTTATTAGGAACAGAATATTCAAAGGTGTAGAGAAGGTAAGGAATCCGATTCAGAATTGGAAAGGAAGAGAAAGTCTTATGCAAGACTTCTCGACTCGAAGGACTGCTCCTAAACTAACACCTATTTGGG
Source organism: Papilionanthe hookeriana x Papilionanthe teres (assembly GCA_022702705.1). NCBI lineage: Eukaryota > Viridiplantae > Streptophyta > Magnoliopsida > Asparagales > Orchidaceae > Papilionanthe > Papilionanthe hookeriana x Papilionanthe teres. Next base: position 140,242,692 of record CM040421.1, on the reverse strand, counting down.
GTCCACCCCACCTTAGAAAAGAGGTAAAAGGTTCTCTGAACCTCTCCGTTTAGGGGTGTCTAAACAGTGGCTCCTAAATCCGAGAGGAGTTGGCTATACTCGTTCAAAACAGAAATGAACGGGGTATTCCAACGGAAGAATGGTAGTCTTGGTCCACTAGGGGCATGGGCTCACTACCGATTTATGAAAGCAAAGCCAGAGGAACTACTCCCCAGCGGAGTCGCCAGAAGTTGTCGGCATATTTTTAGGTTGAGTGTTGTATTTTTGAAAAGAGGTCGCCAACAGAAATTGTCAGCAAATTTTTAATTTAATTTAAATAAATAATTTGAAAAGTAGTATTAGATTTTGAAAATAATTTTAAATTTAAAAATTTTATGATATGAAATCAAACTGATCTCACATCCCGAATAGCTTATATAAACGAGCACCGCACCACAAGCTCGTATATCTATCCCGGAGAGTAGACACACTTTGCTTGATGATGGGGCTCGGTTAAATAAACTAGAAGATTTGTGACATCCGTTTGGTCTACGAACCAATTTTATAAGCCGACAATTTCCCCGCTTAATATAAAGGAATTAAGCGGGGTTTATATTACACGGGTTCTTAAAGTTCCCTATAAGGGCAAGCCCCTATAGTTAATTACATCTTAAATGAAGCGAATCATTTCAGAAAACTCTCGATAATGATCAGTGACTTTGCTCTCAAGAATTTCAAAATTTAAGGTTTTCAAAGGATTGGATTTTGGAAATTTCAAAAGGGAATGGATCAAATTTAGAACGGTTTATTTTAGGAGTCCAAAGGAAGAGGAGTAGGAGAAGCCGAGGATCCAAGAAGAATCTTGGCAACTTCCCAAACTATCCTATTGTTTGGCTTCGAGTTTAAGAAAATCCTAATATTATCCGAGATTTCAATCTTGCCGAGTTTTAATTAATTTGGACTTATATTTGTATGATAAAATCATACGAATAGCCTTGAAGATGTGGGGGTTTATGTCGTACCAAATGATTACCTCGGAATCCTAAGGCTTGGTTAGGGCTTAATTTACATGATATGATCATGCAAAAGCCTAACAAAAAGGTTGAGGAATTATGTTGCACTAAGAAAAATACCTCGAAATCCTATGGCTTGGTTATTTATTTCTAGGAACGTTTAACTGATGTAGAGTTGTTTTGCTGACGAAGATGGCCGTGCTGCCCACCATGCTCCAAGCTTCTTGTTGTTGCAGAGGTTTAGTTTTAGAAGATTGTAATCAAAAGAGAAGAGAAGAGTTTGGTTTTAGGAATCTTAAAGTCCAAGTGTTTTTTGTGTTTTAGTTAAAACAAATCTTAAAGTTATTAGAACGAGAACCGATTAAGATCCCACGGTTCAGTCATCCCGACATCAGTTATTTTCATTGAATTCACTTAGTCCGGATGAATTTACTAAACCCAATTGAATGAGTTCCACACTTTCATTTAGACCGTGGGAAATCACGTTAGCAACACGTGGGTTACATCATCAGAGGTATTCCCGATCATTCAACGAGACGTTTTAATTTAGTTGCAATTGTAGTTTTGTGTTACTGTTTGTGATTAAATTTTGAGTTGTTTTTTATATTTTGAAATGTTGTGGCGGTGATTTTTATCTTGCAGTGACTTTTTATTTAGTTTTGGTTTCAATTCAGGGACTACCCTAAAGGTTTTCGTTTTCATGCAACAGTTGTTTATCATGCAAGAAAGGTAAAGTGCATTTGCAATAAAGTAAATTGCAATAAAACAAAAGCGTACCTGGAGGGTCTTCCCATCATCCCAAGCTGAACTTAAAACACATGTTAAGGCATTTAAATATTTCAACAAGTACCTAGCTAAAGCTAAGGGGAAGGTTTAGGTTATCTATCAAAGTCCTAATCCTATAGCTAGTCAACTCCTATGACGTCTAGGTTCTTGTATTTTGGTTTAAGGACGATTTTCTTCATCAAAGAATAATTAAGTTCAATTGTTCTTATAAACATCCTATCATATTGAGGAAGTGCTTAAGACAAATCTTAAACATCTTTTCAATATTTCTAGGATCGTTTTAAGTCCAAGAGAATTTAATTATACAAGTGAATTAATCATCCGAGAATTTAAGTGTTATTCTTTTGCTCAGTGAACTTAGGACATTTGAATATCTTATAAGTGAGGTAACAGTTCACTTGATGTTTCATTTAAGAGTTATAATAATAAGAGCTTTAAAAGGGCAAATCAAGTTATTAAGTATTTTGATGATTTAAACTTAATGATTCAATTTAATTTTTTTTTTTTGATTTAATTATAGAAAATTAGTTTATGTTTGGAATAGTGTTCAAGTTATTTTAGGTTTAATTCTTAATAATTTCATTTAGGTTTGTTATTAAATGATTTTAATTTAATTTAATTCAATTTAATTTAATTTAATTTACTTTAATTTAAATTTAATTTCAATTTAATTTAATTTCAATTTAATTTATTATTATTTTTTTTAACTTAGTTTAATTTAATTTAATTTAATTTAATTTAATTTAATTTTTATTTTTATTTTAATTTAATTTAATTTAATTTAATTTAGTTTTAATTAAATTTAATTTATAATTTAGTTTAATTTAATTTAATTTGAATTGATTTTAATTTAATTTAATTTAATTCACTTTAATTTAATTTAATTTTAATTTAATTTTAATTTGGATTATTATTTTAATCTTTTAATTAAGAATTAAGTATTATTGAAGTGATTTATTTAGGGATTTTTAAATTAAAGAATAAACATCTTCTTAAATAATATCCCTACTTTATAATTTCAATTTTTTTATTAATCTTCCAAATTTAATTAATTAATTAATTAAGGTTTACTTTAATTATTCTTAAAATGATTGGTGGGTTTCTACCCTTAACCGTTTAGGTTTCAATCATCCAAAATCAGTTTAAAATCAAATATTTTACCCTTCCCTTTTGATTAATCCTAAAATTTTAATTAAAGGTTGAAATTTTTAATTACCATTTTGCCCTTCAAGCTTAATAATTCTATAACTCATGAAATTAAGCTCAAATGAACTTGAAATTTTTATGTGACCTCACTTACATGTCAATTAAGACATTAGAGGAGAAAATGTGATTTTTCTGTATTTAATTTATTTATGTAATTATTTTTAATGGAAAATAGGGGTTTTCAAGGAAAATTCAATAACATGACCAAGGAAATGTATCTGTCCTTAATAGAATTATGGGATGTTTCTAATGACCAGAGGACCACGTGAACCAATTTTGGTGATTTTTTGAATTATATTTTATTTATGAGAATTATTTTTGAGTTTTAGAATATTAATTAATTATAAAATAAAATTAAAGTTAAAAAATGGATTTTATATTTTTCTTAAATATTAATTAATCCAGAGAAGAAAATTTTATATTTTTCTAATTTTTCTTTGATTTATTAGAATTATTTTAGTGAAAAACTTGGAAAATACATTTTTTAATATTAAAAATTACATTAAGTCTTTAAAATTCAATATCTTACCCTAGGGACTTAGGGAAAATATTTGGTTTATTCCTAAGTGATTAGGCATTAAAATGTGAAATTTTTATGATTTTTAATATTTTTATGATTTTATTATTTTTTAATTATTAAAAATATTAAAATAAGCTTACAAATCAACCTTTTTAGAAAATTGCAATTTTAATTTTTTTAAATTCCTCTGATATCTGAGAAGCTCCAAAACAATTTTTGTGATTTTTTTTGAAAAGTATTTTCTGAGTTATGAATTTTTAAAGTTTAATTTTACCCATTATTACTTAAGAGGCTTAATCAACCCATTTGGTGGGGTTAATTAAGTCCAATTGGTTTCAAATTTTTATGTGGTGTTCTCCTATCCCTAAAGGACAGTGAAGAATTGTTTTTAAGTTAATTTGATGAACGGTTAACCCTAATTAATTAAAGTTCACTTTTGGGTATTTAGGCCAATTAGGGTTGTTCAAAGTGAATTAACTCAAAAATTATTTTTCCTAAGCCTCTCTGGTCGTAAGAAACATCACCAAATTTTCCTAGAATTTATTTCTCAACATGCTAATTATTGGAATAAAAATACTCAAAACAGCAACATGAATTTGGAAAATCAATAACTTCTCATAGGGATGACCTCTGACCTTGGAAAATTCAGGGAATGTTCCCAAGTTCAGAGGCTTCAAAAGCCCTATGGTCTCATGCCATGGTGAATTTCCTATATGCATGGAGAATTAAAACAATGGAGAGAGTAAATAAATCATTAAAAATAAAATACTTAATGAAATTACATGATTTCTTTTCAACATTATTCTCCTCTGTTCACTGAGCAAGAGGGTATTTTTATTTTATTTTTAGTATTTTCTACACAAAGTTATGAATTTTCAAAGTTCTAGTAATTAAATAAATAAGAAAAATCCTTATTTCCTACTTATCCATGCGGCGCCGCGTCAACCTCGGCGTCTTCGAAGCTCCACGCGTCGTCTTTTGATTCGGCTCCGTCATCTGACTGGGATGCCACGCGGCCCGAGGTTCATGTCCCGTTGCTCCATCTGGCGTGATCCTGACCGTCCGCTCGATATACACGTGATCTGACGGCTCCTTGTCATCATCTACGACTGGTGTGAACCCGTTACCGTCAACCTCCTAACCCAGATTTCTCACTCGATTCTCAACGGATTTTTGTGTTCTTTTGGTCTATGGATTCGTCTTGAAGAGACGAACACATCCATATGGTAAACATGCATTGAAATTGATTCAAACTAAATGGAGAATCTCTGGAAGCTCGGGAAGAAGAGTGAGTCCATACCTTTGCTCAGAGAAGTGAAGCTTCGATCTGAGAGTTGTGTCACATTCGATTGGGACCAAGCAAGCTTCAGATGAAGTCCATTGGCACAGTGAATTGTCTAGGTATGAAAGTGCCCACGACTCGATCCACAAAGCTTGGAGGCTAGAAGCAATGGCTGGCCTGAAGAGGGGGCTTTTGCTGGTAAACTTCTTCGCTTGGTCTGGTGAATGTGTAGGACCAATCAATTTGGGGATTGGCTCACTGTGGTGAAGTGTCCTGGTTTTGGCCTTGGATTTCAACTCTGAAATTGAGCTCACAGAGAGGAAATGGCAGGGGGATTTCAGTGGGGATCAAGTTCTCTATGTGTAGAGAGTGGTCTGGGATGATTTTGGCAGGGTTTCAGAAAGTTTTGGTTCAGCACCTCCTTTGGCCAAGAGGTGGTGGTGTTTAAATAGGAGAGGGTGGAGGGCCTCCCAGGGGGGTTTGAAGGTCGGATCGACTGCTCGGTGAGGAGAAGAAGAGCTATGCTATCCATTTGGGTTGAGACAAGTCAGCAAGGTGGAATTCCAAAATTTGGCTCCTACCAAGGTCTCGGCCATGGTGTTTTCCAGCGATCCAGGCGACTGGCTGGCTGGCAGGCATGGGTCACCCTCAGGTCCAAGTGGGTCAGGGCTAGAGGTTTGTGCACTTAATTGGGCTTTGCCATGTGTAAAGGGGATGGCTTGGAGTGGAATGGGGAAGAGGCCATTTTGGCTTGGTTTGGGTCAACCCATGGAAATAGGCTTGGTGCACCTCCCCAAGACCTAATTTTGAGCTGAGGAAATCATTTAGGTCAGCTCATAAGGGGTGGTGAAGTCTCCATCCATGGTGATGTGGCTAAGCATGGTTTAGTGTGTGACATGCTTAAGGTAAAAAAAGGTTTAAAAGGGTTTAAGAAAGAGATCCCATCTCTTGCCATTAATGGTTTGGTGAGGTGGAAAGTAGATTCCATGGCTCTCATGGCTCCCATGGGGCTCATGCATGGCTTCATGGCTCATATATGGCTTGGGAAAAGTTGTCTCACTTGCATGAGAAAGGGTAATGGATTTTTTTATGGATTTAAGGAGAATTGTCATAAGGCTTGATTTGGATTTATTTGGTGATGGATTTTAGAACTTAGGAAGTGTTTTAAATCAAATGGATGATGATAGAGGATTGTCATGTGGGCTTTGGGCCTTTTGAAATCATTTTTGATGGGCTTTTAGGAAGGCTAAAGGGGATGAGCCTTTAGGTTTGAAAATGGGCTTTTGAATGGAAAAAAATTGCAAAGGGCCATGCCAAATAAAATGTTGAGTTTTGTTTAAGGATGTGTCTTGAATGATTTGAAGCAAATTTGTGGTAGTTTAGAATTGAATTGGGTGGAATTTGGGTTCATTTGGTAAATGGGCCAATGTAGGTCAAATTGGGCTAACTTTGGAATATTGTTGGGCTAGGGTTGAAATTGACGTAAATTTAATGTTGGGAAATGTTTATGGGAGTGTTTCAAAGAGGTTTCAACTTTGGTTGGGCTTTGGTTTTGGGACTTGGGCTTATTTGGGTTAGGTTTGAGTTTAGGTCAAAATTGAGCTTTTTGTTTTGGGTTGAATTTGAGTGGGGTTTGGGTCCAAATTTTGGGCAAATCATGTTAGTGTTTTGTTTATAGGGATGTTATGAAGGCTTGGGAAAGATTTGGGATCAATTGGAGTTGAATTGGGTCAAATTGGGTCATGTTTAGGTCATGGGTCAAAATTTGGCTTTAGGCTCCAAATTGGAATTGAATCCAAATGTCAATCAAATTGGACTTGTATTTGGTCTAAATTGATATTGGGGATATTGAATTGAAGTTTAGAATTGAATTTGACCAAAATTGGGGTCAATTCGGGAGGTTTGGTTTGACATTGGGTTCATTTGGGTTAAGAATGGGTCAAATTGGGGGTTTTGGAAATTTTCTGGGAATTTTCTGAATTTTTGCATTTTTTGGCTAAGAGGGGTATTTTGGGTATTTGAAGGGTATTGGGGGGTATTTTTGGAATCTTTGGTATTTTTGGCTATGGATAATCAATTTGATTGGTGAGAAAATGTTTAGGGCTAATTTTGGGGAATTTTGGGTGATTTGGAAATTTTGGAGGATTTGGGCAATTTTAAGGGCTTTTGGTAGGTTTGATAGGTATAGGGTCTCGGGGGTCAAAAATTGAAATTTTGGAAAAGAGAAGATTGATCAAATATTAGTGAAATGGAATCACTTTGGTTGAGCCATGAAGTCATATTAAGCCTATATGAGCCATGAGAGGACTCATTTGAGGCATTCACTATGTTGTTCCTAACCCTCTTAACCAGGGGCTTAGGGGTTAAGGTCCATCCATATGAATTACCTACATGAGTCAAGGATTCAAGTCGGGTATGGGTGTGGTTTTAGGATTTGGATTGTGTGTGTGAGAGTGTAGAGTATGAGTGTAGTGAGTGTGTAAGTCAACCCTCACCAGACCAAGCCACCCAGGGTGGTTCTACGGCCAAAGAGTCCTATGGGGAACTCATCCTTTAAACCTTCACTTTTGATCTCAACCCTCTAGGTGATTAAGGGTCTACAATCAAGCTTGTGGGTTTTGCAGGGAGACAAGAAGTGGTTTAAATTTATAAAGGATGAGTTCCAATACTAGTCCTCTAAGATAGTCAAAGGAAAAGCCTAAGGCTAGATCCTAAGCACTAAAGAGGGAAGAGAAGACCTCATCAAAAATGAGGTCAACAATGTCGCCTACTATGCTCCCTCATAGAGGATAATCTTCTCTAGAGATGCTGTGCCAAGTAAAGTTGAATGATTCAAAAGGATTATAAGAGCAGGACCAATAGGTTCCAGTTCAACAATCTCACACCATTTTTTTTGCAACAAGGGGGTGTTGATCTCTTTTTTGGTAAGGTCCAAACTTCCTCTTATTATTTAGGATCTTTACATAGGGCTTCCCCTTGACTATCTTAGAGGACTAGAGATGGATCCCACCACCTAGAAATTTGAACCACTTCCTAGCTTTTCTTGAAATCCTAAATGGATGGTCACAAACCTCCAAACCACTTGGAAGGTTAAGACCAACATGTGGAGGCTCAAAGATGAGTTCCCATAGGAATGATTGAACTTTGGCCAACCCTAGGTGTTTTGGTCTTGGTCAAGTTTGCACACTTAAACCCCACATTTACACTTGAGCCAAATTTCTCACACACCTCAAACCTAAGATCACTTACACTTGACCTACCTCCTAGTTCCTTTTGGAAACTCATGTAGATGGTCCCAAGCCCTTAGCCTTTGGTTAAGATGGTTAGGACCAACATGTAGAGGATCCAAAATGAAATCTCCCATGGATCTTATGGCTTTGAGAAAGGCTTCATGTCTTGTATAATCACCTTACTCAATCAATTCCAAAATATCCAAACTTCAGTCTTTTATCCCTAAAATACCCCTAAACCCTAATTCTACTCTAAACTATAATTTTCAAACCAAAATTCTCAAAACTTACTAAAATCTCCAAATTCATTCCAAAACCTCACCTAAACTAATTTGAGCCAACAATTAACATAAATGCACCACAACCTACCAAAACTAGCCAAATTACCAAAATACCCCTACGGCCCTAAAATTCCCAAAATTACCAAATTCCTTCAAAATACTCTAAATACCCAATTCTCCACCAAAAATTAATTTTAACCATCCCAAATTACCTAATTGCCTTAAAATGACCAAAATTTCCCAAAAATACCAAAATCCCTAAAAGTTCCCAAATTGCCCTCATTTCATCATAATCTGCAAATTATCCCCCCTTTATCTTCATTTATGAAATTCATCATGACATATTCCCAAGCCCAATTTCAAGTACCCATGATTAATTTTAAAAGGCCCAAATTCAAACCCTTCATGAATAATTTAAAAGCCTACTTTCAATGCCTTCCCTAAATGATTTTAAAAGCCAATCGTTCCTAATTTTAAAAAGGCCATTGATACACCTAAAATATATAGTGTTTTTATTAGCATTTTTATACCTATTTTTGTTGATATTTCACTTAAATGGAAGTTATTTTGTGTTTTTTGCAGGTATGATGAAAATAATTAATTATGATGAAAGGAGCAATAAAGGACCAAATTTGGAGCAAAATTATGTAGTTCGAGAAATTCGGCCTCTAGCGCCTAAGCGCCAAAGTGCCGACGCTTAAGTACCACAGTTAAAAATCAAATTTAAATGAATTTTGGAGCCATTTTCAAGCGGTGTTTGAAGCAAAGTTTGGTGGTGACTTCCTTTACTTCGTTTGGGCTGCAAATTTGATTGAAGGGATGCATCTTTTGATGTATACATTGAATCTAGACATGATTTGAAGAGACACCTAGGCACCTTTTGGAAAATTATAAAAATGATGCCTCATAATTTGCAATGAGGGGGGATATAAGTGTTGTTATTAATATTGAAGTGGATATAGTTAGTGAGTGTGTTATTAGAGAGTAGTTCTTAGTGTTAAGTTTTAGAGTTCTTCTTTTCTATAGTAGAGAGTGGAAAGTAAGAATGGAAAAAGGGTTGGTGTGAAGCCTTCTTCTCACCAATTTTATTTTATCCTTATATCTAGTTTTTATTGAAGTTTAAAGTCTTTATTAGAGTCGCCAGAGTTGGGTGGCAACCTCTGTAGAGTTGTATTGTGGAAAGCAAAATTCCAAAGGAACTTCCAGAGTCTGGTGGAGAGGATTTTCAGATAAGTATTTATCTTTATTTTTACATTTTGTTTTAAAGTAAGATTGTTGTGTTTTCATTATAGTTTATGCTTTCATATCATGTTTTGTTCGTATTTTCTTCATGAAATCTAGGTAGTTTATTTTATCTTTTTCTTTCTTCGATGATGTAGTAATTAAATTATGGAAATAATGTTATGGAAAGTATATGTGTTTAATGATGGAATAAATTGTGATGATTCAATTTCTTGAACTTAATTTACTTCTTGATTTGGCCAATTAAGATGTTAAAATTTTTTGTGAGATTATGTAAGATCCAATGCGGTATTGTCTCAAACAACAATTGGAAAGAATCACATGCAATTATATGGGTGAGAATTGTAGCTCATATGATTGAATGCAAATATATAGGGAAATATGCTTTATTGTGGAGTAAAACTAGAGAACTTTAGAGTGATAAGCTAAAGCCCCCTAATTTGGTTTGTTATTCTAAATTTTGTTATGAGATTTAGCCCCCAGGTGGAGGGAATTAGGAAAATCTAGAGTGAGAGTTGGTATCTTCCCTACCTAACCCATCTACAAAATTTCAAATTTTCAAATTAACCAATTTTCTTTATTGAACCAAGTAACGGTAAAAAATATTATTGCTCCTATTTAGCACAATACATTTAAATACTTCCACAACATAAAATTCCATAATTATTACAAATTCATTGAAGAAGGAAAAAAATTTGATTCTTATAGCTTTTATATAGTGTTTAGAGTATTGATAGTTTTATTTCCTGCTTAACTTGTTATTAAAAATATCAAAATCAACTTTTCGAAATTAAAACCTTAAAACATAATTATAAAATTAATTAAAAATGTAAAAAGTTATTTTTCTTATTTATTTAAATTCTTACACATTTCTCTGTGGGTTCGATATCTCGGGATTTAATCACAAAGTCCTATATTACTTGATAAATGATACGTATACTTGCGTAGAATGTCTTATTATAAATCATAAATTTAATATCTAAATCGTAAGCGTAAATATTCCGGCGAAATCAAGTTTTTGGTGTCGTTGCGGGGGAAATTGATTAAAATTTCATTGAAAGAAAATCAAGAGAAAATTATTTTTTTTACTTTTCTTTGTTTTTGTTAGTGTGTTTTGTTTTATTTTATGTAATGTTGTATGCATAGTTTAGGGTATGAAGGACTTCTGGGTTACGATTCTGAATTAGAAAGAACAACCAGAAAGATAAAAAAAATTAAAAATTCTAGAAAAGATAAAAACGTTCAAGAGATGGTAAATCATCAAAATCAAAATGTTGACATCCATCAAGAATTTGGACCTTTAAGAGAATATGTTAACCCTACAGTGGATGAACTTTATGGTAGTATTCAACACCCTACTGTAGCTGCTAATCCCTTTGAGCTTAAACCTGCTATTATCCAAATGGTATCAAATAATCAGTTTGGGGGAGCACCAACTGAAGATCCTAATTTACATCTTGCCAACTTTCTAGAGTTGCGTGCTACTTTTAAATATGATGGTGTTTCGGATGATGCTATTAGACTTAGAATTTTTCCTTTCTCACTAAGGGATAAAGCTAAGATATGGTTAAATTTGTTAGCACCTGGATCTATCAGAACTTGGGGTGATTTAGTACAAAAATTCCTTGCTAAATATTTTCCACCATCAAAGACTGCAAAGCTTAAAAATGATATCACATTTTTTTTCACTTTGAAGGTGAATCTATATATGAAGCATGGGAAAGATTTAAAGATCTCCTCATAAAATGTCCACATCATTCGATACTAAATTGGTTAATAATTCAAACTTTTTATAATGGATTAGTTGGATCTCTTAGATCTATTATCGATCTGTCTTTGCGAGGAGGATTACTGATGTCTAAACAGTTTTCTGATGCTTATGCTTTGATAGAAGAAATGACTACTAATAATTTTCAATTGCCTTATGAAAGTTTAAATCCTAAAAAGGTAGCCAATATTCATGAAAATGATGCTTTTGCGATGTTAGCAAATCAAGTTGCTGCAATTTCAAGGAAGATAAACCAATTTGGATTGAATTTTTCTCAGCAATTGCCATGATTGAAGAAAATTTATTAAGTCAAATGGCTGATTCTCGTACTTCACCAAAAACTTTAAATGCTATAAGTATGATAACCCTTATTCTAATTATTATAACCCGGGTTAAAAGAATCATCCAAACTTTAATTGGAATACCAATAATCAGTGTGGTATTAATCAATAAAGGGGGAACAACCAAGTAAACCCATGGGGAACTGGAACAACCAAGTGAATAATAATTATAGACGAACTTATCCTTCAGGTTATAACAATGCTTCACATTTAAGGAGAAGAAGTTGTCTATTGAAGAAGTGGTGTTACAAATGGGAAATCAATTAGAAAGTCAAGGAGCTACAATAAGAAATATTGAAAATCAATTGGGATAAATTGCTAATACATTAAGTAATAGATCCCAAGGTAAGCTTCCAAGTAATACTGAAGTAAATCCAAGAGATAACAATAAAGATCAAGTAAAAGCAATTCAACTGAGAAGTGGAAGAGAGTTGGAAGGTAGAGTTCAAAAAAGAAATTGAAGTAGAGAAAGAAGAGATTGAAGAACCAAGAGGACGCTATGAAAGGTTTGGAAAGACCTATTTCTCCACTTAAAGAAGATTTGGAAAAACCACCACCTCCATTTCCTCAAAGAATTCGTCAGCAAAAATTGGAAAAGCAATTTTCAAAATTCTTGGATATATTTAAGAAGCTTTCAATCAATATTCCATTTTCTGAAGTCTTAGAACAGATGCCAAGCTATGTGAAATTTTTGAAGGATATTCTCAATAGAAAAAGGAAGTTTGAAGATAATGCGACAGTTGTACATAGTGAAGAGTGCAGTGCAATAATTCAGAAGAAGCTTCCTGAAAAGCTTAAAGATCCTGGTAGTTTCACAACTCTATGTGCAGTCGGAGATAGATTTTATGGAAAAGCATTATGTGATTTGGGTGTAAGCATTAACCTTATGCCTCTATCAGTATTTAAAAGACTGGGATTAGGAGAAATAACTCCAACTACTCTAACTCTGCATTTAACAGATCGTTCGATCACATATCTTAAAGGAGTTATAGAAGAAGTTTTGGTAAAAGTAGATCAATTTATCTTTCTTATTGATTTCATTGTACTGGATATGGAGGAAGACAAAGAGATACCCATAGTTTTAGGAAGACCTTTCCTAGCCACAGGTAGAGCAATGATAGATGTGTAAGAAGGGGAATTAACAATGAGAGTTAATGATCAGACTTTTACATTCAACATTTCAAAATCTACGATATCCTGCAAGAGGTAAAGATGATGAAGTTTATAGGATGGATGTTATCAAGTATTTGAGTGAATGTCATTTCAAATTAGCTTATGAAGAGAAATCTGAAAAAGAAGAATTAGAACATGAGCAAGAAGAGGAGTTACATCAATCTAAAGATTTTCATGAAGAAGATCTAAATTATGTTCATGAAAATTTTGAAATGTTCGACATGACTGAAAAAGATGAATCTTTTAGTCCATCAATTGAAAAACCTCTTGAACTTGAGTTAAAGATGCTTCCTGATCATTTGAAGTATAACTTTCTAGGTGAGTCCTCAACTTTACCAGTGATAATTTCCTCTAAATTAATTAAAAAAGAAGAAGAGAGTTTTTTTGAAGTTTTAATGAAGTACAAGAATGCCCTCGGATGGACGATAGCTGATATTAAATGAATTAGTCCTTCAATTTGTATGCATAGAATCCTTATGGAAGATAATTGTAAACCTAGGGCTGAACCTCAAAGGAGATTAAATCCTATTATGAAAGATGTTGTTAAGAAAGTGGTTGGATGATGGGATTATGTACCCTATTTCAGATAGTGCATGGGTTAGTCCTATTCACTGTTTTCTTAATAAAGGAGGAGTAACTATTATTGTTAATGAAAAAAATGAGATTATTTAAACAAGCCAAGTTATAGGGTGGCAAATATGCATTGATTATAGAAAATTAAATCTTGCTACAAGGAAAGATCATTTTCCACTCCCATTTCTAGATCAGATGTTGGATAGACTGGCTGGACATAAATATTTTTGTTTTCTGGATGGATATATTGGATACCACCACATTCAAATTGCTCCAAAGGATCAAGAGAAAACAACATTTAGCAGTTCTTATGGTATGTTTGCTTTCAGAAGAATGCCTTTTAGTTTATGTAATGCCCCTGCTACTTTTCACAGATGTATAATGGTTATTTTCTGTGATTTAATTGAAAAAGGGATTTAAGTTTTTATGGATGACTTTTCAGTGTTTGGAAGTTCATTTGAATCATGTTTAGAAAATTTATCTAAAGTTCTAAAACGCTGTGAAGAAACTTATTTGGTCCTTAATTGGGAAAAATGCCAATTTATGGTAGCAGGAGAAATTGTATTAGGACAGAATATCAGAAAAAGGTTTGGAAGTAGATCCTGCAAAAATTCAAGGTATCTCTAATTTACCGTGTCCAACAAATGTAAAGAGAATTAGAAGTTTTCTAGGACATGCTGGATTCTATAGGCGTTACATTAAAGACTTTTAAAATATTTGAAAACCCTTATGTCATTTACTAGAAAAGGATGCTATTTTTTATTTTGATGATGAATGCTTAAAAGCTTTTGAAACATTAAAAGAAAAAATTAATCATTGCACCTATTATAATTTCACCAAATTGGGAAAAACCTTTTGAATTAATGTGTGATGCTAGTGATTATGCTATTGGTGCTGTTTTGGGTCAAAAATATGATAAAATTTTCAAATTAATTTACTATACTAGTAAAACTCTTAATGAAGCTCAAATTAATTATACCACTACTGAATAAGAGTTATTAGCTATAGTATTTTCTTTTGATAAATTTCAATCATATTTAATTGAAACTAAATGTGTGGTGCATATTAATCATTCTGCTATCAAATATATAATGAAGAAGAAAGATGCAAAATTGAGATTGATTAGATGGATTTTTCTTTTGCAAGACTTTGATTTTGAGATAGTAGATAAGAAAGGTACTGATAATCAAATTGTTGATCATCTATCCAGGCTTGAAACTAAAAAGTCGTTTAGTGATACTGAAGAAATTAATGAACATTTTCTTGATGAAAAATTGTTCACTATTAATGAATGGCGTATTCCGTGGTATGCAGACATTGTAATCTTTATTGTAAGTGATATTATATCATATGATTTGACATACCAGGAAAAGAAGAAGTTTTTATCTGATGTTAAAACTTATTTTTGGGACGACCCATTTTTATATAAACAAGGAAAGGATCTCATCATTGATCCATGAAAAAAATACCTATTTTTATGCCTTGATTTTTATTAAAATTTTAAGGATATTATGCTTTAATGAAAGGTATTTTTTTATGTTTTTGGATGCAGGTGATGTAAAAATGTTCAAAAAGAAAAAAATAATGAAGAAGGATAAAAAAGGAGCAAAATGGAGCCAAAATGGAGCCAAAATGCAAAATTGCCAAAATAATGGGTCTGATGCCTAGGCGCCAGAATTCGATGCCTAAGCGCCAGCTCGATACCAAAACAGTTACGATTTTGTAACTACTTTGGGCAGTTATTTTGACGGTTAGAGCTGTTATTGGACCTTCTAGAAAATTGGCAGTTATTCCTGGATTATAGGACATGTGATACATTGTATCTAGACGCTTGGAAACGGTTTGGATCATGAAGAGGTGCGATCTAAAGTGAAGAGGTACGAAGAACTGGACATGAAGTTCGGCACCTAGGCGCCAGACACAGTTTCTAGAAGATTCATTGAACTTGGACACATTTTGAAGAGGTGCTTTAGGCAACCCTTAAAGCCTATAAATAGGAGGCCATTTCTACAGAAAAAGAGGCCCCTAATCAGAGAGATAATTTTTAATATAAGGCCACACTTTTAGTTTAATTTCCTTCATAAATTAGTGAGTTTATTTTATTTAGAGTTTGTATTGAGAGTTTGGAAGAGTTGGTGCTTTTGAAGTCTATTTCACTTTGGAGTCGGTAGGAATCGAGGTTCAGTTGGAGAAACACTTGAGATAAGTATTTGTAATTTGAATCAAAATTTTATTTATATGTTTTGTTATTTAAATTCAATGTGTTCTGAGTAGTTACTTTACTTTCTCCTTTCAATTATGAAAAGATAAATAAGATAATATAAAATTTGTTGGAGAATTAAAAACTAAATATGTTTAAATATTGTGATGATATTAATACCGGATCTTAATTTACTATTTAAATTGGTCATTTAAGTTGTTAAAATCTGTTGAAGAATTTTGAGACCTAGAAGGGATGAATTCTTAACTAGCAGATATCACATGAATCCTTGGGGAGTCGAAAGCCTTGTGTGGGTTATTCAAGGTGAAGTGCAAATAAATAGAAAAATATTATTCAATGGGCGTAGAATTAATAAGTTTTTAGAGTAACAGACTAAATTCTTTTAATTTGGTTTATAGAAAGGGAACGGGTCACTAGTAGGGCCGACCATAGCCACCCTTGGACATCTAGTAGTGTGAGCCTAGATTAACCCATTCTACTAACAATACATCCAGACCTAATCTATGGATTAGCTGATGTTCTTTATACTTATCGAGCGAAGGTAAAGAATAGGAATGCTTCTATTTGGCACGGTACCATAAATTTATATTCTCCACCAATATTACATTATCTAAAACGTCTTGGATTAATTGGAAGGAAGAAAGTTGTTTGCTTATTATTATTTACATCACTCTTTATTTTAGTACTGCTTTATTTCTGCATTTAGTAAATTAAATATTAAATTTATAACTTTAAAAGAAATACATAAAAATAAAATTAAAATATTTAAAAATCTATAAACCTCCTCGTGGGATTGATACTGGGGTCTTTATTGAAAGCCCTATATTACTTGAAACGATATGTATACTTGTGTAGTACCTTTAGTGTGTAAAATATTTTCCATAAAATTATATTTATATACACTAGCCACTATTATTATTTGGGTCAAAGTATTGGCTATAACATATTTTTGGAAGCATAAATTACTGCGTTATTTGTGGTTAGGTCAATCTTTCGAAGATGCGTGCCTCTGGAAGAAACTTATGAAATTATTAAAAAATGTGATAATTCTGATTATGGGGGACATTTTGGAGGTGATAGAACTGCTTATAGAATTTTACAATCTGGATTTTATTGGCCTACAATTTTTAAATATGTTAATGCATATATTAAAAATTGTGATTGATGTCAGGGTGTAAGTAATATTTCTAGAAGAAAAGAGATGCCCCTCAATTATATGTTGGAAGTTAAAATATTTGATGTTTAGGGATTAGATTTCATGGGACCATTTACACCATCTTTCAGAAAGATCTATATTTTAATAGCAGTAGACTATGTATCCAAATGAATTGAAGCTGTAGCTTTACCTCAATGTGATGCTCAAAGTGTTGCAGAGTTTTTAAGAAAGAATATATTTTACAGATTTGGAATACCAAGAGTAATCACAACAGATGGAGGAAGTCATTTAAGAAATGTGATTATGGAGAAGTTAGTAAAGAAATATCATATTAACCATCGCATTGATATTGCTTATCATCCGCAGACAAGTGGTTTGGTTGATTTATCTGATCATGAAATTAAAAGAATATTGGAAAAGACTATTAATCCAAACAGAAAGGATTGGTGAATCAAACTGGATTATGCTTTGTGGATTTAAAAGACTACTTACAGAACTTCTATAGGAATGCCCCCATATAGGCTAAATTTTGGAAAGCTTGTCATTTACCTGTTAAACTTGAGCATAAAGCATATTGGGCTATAAAAGAGTTCAATTATAATTTAAAGGATGTTGCCGAGAAGAGATTATTGCAATTAAATGAGCTTGAAGAGATAAGAAATGAATCTTACGAAAATGCTAAGATTTATAAAGAGAAAATGAAGTTATGGCATGATTGGAAGATTCTTACTAGAAATCTTGAGCCAGGACAAGTATAATGCAAGGTTAAAATTTTTTGCTAGAAAACTTAAGTCAAAATGGATGGGTCCATTTATTGTGATAAAAGTTTATTCTTATGGAGCTGTGGATATTCAAGATACTAAGACTGGAAAAATATTTAAAGTTAATGGTCATAGACTTAAATCTTATTTTTCAGTCGATCAATTTTAACCTGATGAAAATCTAATGTTGGGTCACTTAGAATAAGTTCTGGGTAAGTCAGGTTGAAGATATTAAACCAAGCATTTTGTGGGACGCAACCCATATTTATCGGTGTGCTTTGCTTCATATTTATCGGTGTGCTTTGCTTCATATTTATTGGTATGCTTTGCTTTATGTTTGCTTTGTGTGGTTTTTTGGTTTGTTTTTATGATTATGTGGTAGTATTTTGAAGAGAATAGTTATAGTGGTGCTTATTTAACATTAAAGAATGACTTAAAAGAGTCAGAATGAAAAATTTGGACATTTGGCAGACCTGTGCAAAAATCTACACTGACGTCTAAGCGCCGCCTAGTTGTCGCTTAAGCGCTGCAGTTAAGAAAAACGTGATAAGTGAATTTCTAGAAGCAAAAATTGTGGGGAAGAGGTTTTAGAAGTTATTTTGGAGTTTTAAAGTGTCTAGGGTTGGTTTTAGCACTTCCTATGTCTATAAAAAGGCCCTGGATTAAGAGAAACACTTGCCCCAGTTATTATTTCAATTCCTGAGTGTTAAGAAGAGTGTTTTAAGTGCAAAAATGTCTTCTTGGGAGAGTGAAATTAAGAAGGAGGATGCTAACAAGAAAAAATCCATTAGTAAAAGTGCACAAGAGTTATACAACAAATTCCTAGTAGTTAGTATTCAAGGTATTGTAGAAAGGATTGTGAAGATTGAAGCCAACATGGAGTCAATTGAAGCAAAGGTAAATGAAACTAACACTGATTTAGCTCATATTTGATAACAACTTAAAATGCAATTTAGTCATACAAGTCATGTGGAAGAAGCTGATAAGGCGATGTTTCTGAAAAACAAATGGTTAGAAGAAGATGTAAGAGTTGTCAACCATCGTTCTTTTTATTAGTTCTATATTCCAGATGGTTCAAATGGAACTAATGATGTTTATGGATACATTCAACCTATTGGAAATTGGAACTATTTTGAGTTAAGTCTAATGTTCTGGTTTTATTTGTTAAATGTTTTGTGACTAATGTTATATGTTTGTGTTTTATTAAACTTAAATGTGTGTTTGTTACATCTTGATGATGTAAAATTATGTTTGTTTTGATGTAGTTGAATTATTGTGTATTATAAAATTTCATCCAAAATGTTTGGATAGAAATATTTAGTATGTATTAAGTGTGATTGTTTTAAATGAAAGTTTGTGTTTGTGTTAAATTTGTTTGGAATTGATGGAAATTTAACTTTCTTTGGAGAATTAGAAAAGTTTAGAGGGGAGAAATTATTATTTAAATTTATTTAGAGTGATTAAACAAGGGGTTTAGTACATTTTTAAATTAATTGTGAAAATAAGGATGTTGGCGGCTAAGCGCCAGAATTTAGGCTCCAGAATTTGCGGCTAAGTGCCGAAGCCTCACGCGTAAGCGTTGGTTCGCGAAAAATGATTTTCTGCAGTTAAAAACCTGAAAATTGACATTTTTAACACCTCCCATCACCGTCAACCTCTCGAAGTTGTGAAATAGGATTTAGGGCATACTTAAGTTGGATCAATTAAGAGCCGATTTCAACGAGATTTGTCAGATTTGAATTCATTAAGGTATGATCACTACTCCTAAGTAAATTTTTTTATATTCACCATATATTTTGAGTATATTATTAAAAAATCTTAAGATCATTATTTATGGTGAAATTTGAGGAAAGAATGAAAAATTGCTTGGATTTAGTGGAAATTACCTTTGGAAGTTAAATTAGCAAGTTTAGTTTAATTTTAGAATTTATGGTGAGTTTTTGCAAACTTTTTAGAGATGGCTCCAAAGTCAAAGTGCTCGAATGATAAAGCAAAATTTGATTCCAACAAATTTGTTAGTGCAAGAGTTGAGGATCGATATGTCGACGCACTGCGTCACGAAAATTGATCCCGAAACGAATATTTAGTAAGTCAAGAGAAGTTATTGAAGAAATGATTACTAGAAGGAATTGGGAGAATTATTGTTACTTCTCCGCTATTGTTGTTGTTTTTGTGATCAGAGAGCTTTATGCTAACTTGCCTGCATCAGAAGAAAATTTGGTGATGGTTAGAGGTGAACAAGTACATTTTTCACCTACGACAATCAATGTCTTTTACCACTTGCCTCCTGCAATATTTTTTTTATGCTAGTTATCATCCTACTGAAAGAGAATTAGGTGATATTATATCATTTCTGACTGATGGAAGAGGTTTATGGAACATATGAAATGAAAGAAGAGTAAATTTTCAGGCCTCTAAGTTAAATACCATTTCAAAGGCATGACATTACTTTATCTCATCTAAATTGTTGCCTTCAAGTTATACTAGTAAAGTTACAAGGGAGAGAGCAGTTCTGAATCATTGTATTCAGTTAAGAAAGCCTATTGATGCAGGGGTATTATTTTTGACTATGTGATGAACTGTGTCAGATCTGCTACTACTTCAGGTATGGGATTTCCATCACTAATTCATTCGATTTGTGAGCGATCTGGTGTTAAGTTTGAAACAAGGGAGGAAGTTCTTCAGCCATTGAGACCTATTATCTATGTAAACGTTGGTGCTTACACTGTACATTCAGAGTTTGGTTGGAGAGGAAGATTTAGAACTTCCACTACATCTGCTTCTGCTTCTGCTACTTCTACTTCACGTGCCACTACTTCTAGAGCATCATCATCTACTGATTCACAAACTAGACTATTAATGATGATTTTGAAGAAAGTGAGTCTTACCAGAGAGCATGTTAGAGATATGGATTGTAAGATTGATAATATTGAATGGTATATTATTAAAAACATGATGAATATGAGGAGAATTATCAGCAGTACATGGATAATGTTATTAGAGGTGATCACAGTGTTGAGATGCCCCCTCATCCGTTTTATATACCATATGTGCCATCCAAAGATTGGGCTGAAGAAGATGATGATGAGGACGATGAGTAGAGTTGTCGTGTTTAGTTTGTTTTGTTTTGTGATTTCTTATGTGTAGTTATGTTTTCTATTTTTGATGTTTTTTATATGTGATGTGATGTTTAAATGTTATGTGATGTATTTATCACAAGAACTCTGATGTTGTATAGAGCATAGTTGGACTATTTCTTTTTATGCACATTTTGATGTTTATGTGATAAAGTAATGTTTTATGTTGTAATTAGTGATATGTGTGTAGTAGTAAAAGTGTTAAATGTGTATTTAGTGTTTGAATTTTTAATAAAGTATAAATTAATTCCAAATTTGTTAAAAAATTTAGAACACTATTAAAAATCACTCTTTGAAATTTACATGTTCAAACTTTTCAAAATCTACTACCTATTATTTTCTAGTATTGCTGTTATTTTGGTTATGTTAAGTTGGTGTGTATTTGCTTTGAAAACCTCCACTACTGTAGAAGTCTTTAGAAAATTTTCTTTTATGAAAAACTGGATTTTGTTTCTTTTAACTCTTGTTTATCTTTAAAACTGTTATACTTGCATATTTAGAATATTGAAATTCCTGCAAGCATGTTATTTTAGTTTTTAATTCTCACTCATGTATCATTTCTTATGCTTAAATGATTTTATCCTGATTAAAACTTTATGTTGGGGGGTGGGGGGGGAATTTAAAAAACTAAATTTTTCAAAAACCTAAAATTTTATTTGTTCTCAAGAATGCTTAAATAAATTTGGTTTTTTATTGAAAATAATTATGTATATGAAGTTATATTAGGGAAAAAAGATTTGATTATAGAAATGAATAAAAGAATTTAGTTAAAATTTATAGTAATAATGAAAGTTTTAAACTTAAAATGTTCTTAATAAAGAAATTTTAAATAGAGTTAAACTATCTTTAGTAAGAAATGTTATATTTTTGGATGAATAGAAGATTTGACTTTTATTTGTCAAAGCTTAAATTTCTTTTATTGAGAAATAATTTTTAACACTATTATTATGATTTTTAAGTGAAAGATACATATCAGACCTTTATTTTAAATGAAAGGGAGGAATTCAAAATAATTAAAGACGTATCCAGATACAATAATCCTTGCCTTATAAAAAAAAAGTGAAAGAACAAAGAAAAAAAAAGAAAAAGAGAATAAAGTGAAAAATAGTATGTGAAAAAGAAGGAAAAGCTTGAGAATTTAAGGGCCTAATCAAAAATTGGTTCCATGCCTAAAGTTTAAAATATAATTTTTGAGAAAATCTATAACTTAAGGTTATAATATAGTAAGTAAAATTATTCTCATTTAAAATTTTTAAGTAAGAAAAATAAAATGTTTGAATCCTATATTTTGAAAAATTTATAAGTATTTCTGAATTAGATTGAAACTTATATTTTCATTATCCTTTACTTAAGAACTTTTTAAACTTTAAATTGGTCTTATTTACTAAAATTTTTTATAAATGAAGTTATTTCATTTCTAGAACAAAATTTTGAAATCTTCCTAAAGAAACTCATTTACATAATTTGTATGTTAAAATTTTTATGGTTAAGAGTTACTTGAGGACAAGTAATATTTTAAGTTTGGGAATTTTGATACACCTAAAATATATAGTATTTTTATGCACATTTTTATACCTATTTTTGATGATATTGCACTTTAATAGAAGGTATTTTGTGTTTTTTTTGCAGGTATGATGAAAATAATTAATTATGATGAAAGGAGCGAAAAAGGACTAAATTCAAAGCAAAATTATGAAGTTTGAGAAATTTTGCCTCTGGCGCCTAAGGCCAAAGTGTCGGCGCTTAAGCGCCACAGTTAAAAATCAAATTTAAATGAATTTTGGAGCCATTTTCAAGGGGTGTTTGAAGCAACTTTTGGTGGTGACTTCCTTAACTTCCTTCGGGTGGCAAATTTGACTGAAGGGATGCATCTTTTGGTGGATACATTGAATCTAGACATGATTTAAAGAGACACCAAGGCACCTTTTGGAAAATTATACAAATGAAGCCTCATAATTTGTAATGAGGGGGGATATATGTGTTGTTATTGATATTGAACTGGATATAGTTAGTGAGTGTGTTATTATAGAGTAGTTATTAGTGTTTAGTTTTAGAGTTCTTCTTTTTTATAGTAGAGAGTAGAGAGTAAGAAAGAAAAAAGGGTTGGTGTGAAGCCTTATTCTCACCAATTTTCTTTTATCATTATATCTAGTTTTTATTGAAGTTTAAAGGCTTTATTAGAGTCACCAGAGTTGGGCGCCAACCTCTGTAGAGTTGTATTGTGGAAAGTAAAATTCTAAAGGAACTTCCAGAGGGTGGAGAGGATTTTCAGATAAATATTTATCTTTATTTTAACATTTTGTTTTTAAGTAAGATTGTTGCATTTTCATTATGGTTTATGCTTTCATATCAAGTTTTGTTTGTGTTTTCTTCATGAAATTTGAGTATTTTAGTTTATTTTTTTCTTACTTACATGATGAAGTAATTAAATTATGGAATTAATGTTGTGAAAAGTATAAGTGCTTAATGCTGGAATAAATTATGATGATTCAATTCCATGAACTTAATTTACTTCTTGATTTGGCAAATTAAGATATTAAAATTTATTGTGAGATTATGTAAGATCTACTGTGATATTGTCTCAAACAACAATTGGAAAGAACCACATGCAATTATATGGTGGAGAATTATAGCTCATATGATTGAATGCAAATATATAGGGAGATATGCTTTTTTGTGGAGTAAAATTAGAGAACTTTAGAGTGATAAGCTAAAGCACCCTAATTTGGTTTGTTATTTTAAATTTTGTTATGAGATGTTAGCCCCCAGGTGGAGGGAATAAATGAACTCTAGAGTGAAAGCTGGTATCTTCCCTGCCTAACCCATCTACAAAATTTTAAAATTTCAAATTAACCAATTTTATTTATAGAACCAAGTAAGGGTAAAGAATATAATTGCTCCTATTTGGCACAATACATTTAAATACTTCCACAACATAAAATTCCATAATTATTACTGATTCATTGAAGAAGGAAAAAGATATTTGATTCTTATAGCTTTTATATCGTTTTTAGATTATTTATAGTTTTATTTCCTGCTTAACTTATTTTTAAAAATATCAAAATAAAATTTTTGAAATTAAAACCTTAAAACATACTTACAAAAATCAATTTAAAATGTAAAAATTATTTTTCTTATTTCTTTAAATTTTTTCTCATTTCCCTGTGGGTTTGATATCTCGAGGCTTAATCAGAAAGTCCTATATTATATGATAAACGATACGTATACTTGCGTAGAATGTCATATTATAAATCATAAATTTAATATCTAAATCGTAAGCATAAATATTCCAGCGGAATCAGCCATCCAAAAGCCCATCATTTTAAAAACCCAAAATTGAGCACACATGACAAGATCTCTCTTCATCATCCATTTAATCAAATTAAACCTTATGCCATGTCGTCCATGATATCATTTTTCCTAAAACAAGCCTCATGAACAGAACCCTTAAAAACTACCCAAAATTTCAAAAATTCCTTTTTATAAAACATAGCCAAGCCAAATGCAAGCCATGAAGCCACCGCCAAGTCACATGAAAGCCATGAGAGCTTTCCCATATCACCACTCTTCAAGTGGCGAAAGGAGGACTCTTTTTAAGATCCTCCAAAAAGCACTTAACCCTTCCCATGATTCACTCTAACCTAAGCTAATACCAAATTCCCATGATTAGGACTTATCTGCCCATATTCATGACAAGTAAGGACAATCCAGTTCCATGCTAAAGACCAAAAGTACACAAAAATGAGCCAAGTCCACTTCCATACATATTAAGTCAAAGCTCGAATGGCATGAAATGACAAAATAACGATAATAATAATAACAAATATATAAAATATTAAAGAATAAAAGAAAGGAAATAAAATTTTAAAAAACATAACATAATATTCTATTTTAAGCTCATGGTTTGGTAAGAGGAAGGGGTTGGCTTCTTTATTTTTATTTTCTCTCCACTCTCATTCTTCACTACGCCACACTACTACCTTACAAACACCTCCCTCCATCACTTCCCTCTTCACCTCCTCTAAAAAAGATCGTGAACAACACTCCAACTTCAAGCCAAGAAAAGCACCTCCATTTCCACTACCATGAGCATCAAAGCAAGGAGAGTAACATCTCTCTGATGTTTTCTTTGTCTCATACATTTATTCTACATGCATGACTCCCTTTCCTTATGAATTTACACGTCTAACACTAAAAACAATTTTTTCTAAAAATAGGAAATTTATAAGCATGCCAACCAACTTATAGATATTTCCATATTTATATATTTAATACCTAAACTTTTAAAATTAAAAAAGGGGATAATTTACATGCATGCCACATTAGTTTCATGTATTTTTCAAGCATTTCACCCAAATCATATGTATTTACATATTTAACATCCAAATTGGAATTTTATTTTACATGCACATCACTTAAAACTTGAATATTTATGTGTTTTCTACTTAAGTCTAATGTATTCACATGCTAACATGCTTAGATTTCATGTATTTACATGCTAACAACTTAAATCTTCTATATTGACATGCTCGCTATGTAGATATTTTGTATTTACATGTGCAACACTTAAATCTCATTTACTTACGCGCATGCCAAACTTCGAGGTTTACATACATATCATTCGTATCTTACACATTTACATGTCCAATACTTAGACTCGTTTGCTGAAAACAACTTAGGCTTTAGAGACGACGAGATCGTAGCAGCCTCGAAGTGGATAGTTAGAGAAATAGTTTTTTTTTTAATTTAAATACATAAAATTTAAAAATGCATAACTTGGTGTAGAAAAATCTTCAAAAATAAAATAAAAATACCCCTTGCTCAGTGAATAGTGGAGAATAATGTGGAGTAAAAATGAAAAATATTATATTTATATTTATTTTTAAATTAATTAAATACTCCAGAATTTGTTAAAATCCTATCTAATTAAATCATAAAAATGTGAAATTTGGAGGGTTTTTTCTCACATAAATAGAGATGTTCTCTAATCTTTCCAAGGTCAGAGAACACCTCTAACATTGGAAACCCTAATTTTTAAGGTTAATCACCCCTATTTTACTTAAGATAATTATAAAGAATGAAATATAAATCATAAATTTATAATAATGAGTTTGGTAGGTTCAATATGGTCTAAAGATTCTAGGAAAAATATAAAGTAGATTTAAGTAATGAAAAATACAACTTTATGTAATTAACTCATTAAATCTCAAGAAAAGTCAAATAATTAAAATATTATAAAAAAACATGAAAACTAATCCAAAATAAAGGAAATGGTCAGGGGAAATCCCGATAAAAATTTGAAATTAATTGGAGTTAATTTAATCACTAAAATTGAATTTTCAAGTAAAATGACAGTTTTGATATTAAAATAATTATAATAATTAAAATATAAGTAAAAAAACTACAAAAATAATTTTACGAGTTCCTTATAAGTAGAGGACTTTAAGAAAAATAAATCTGGAACTAAAATAATTATTTCATTTTTAAGCTATATTTTAATATCCAAATAATTTAAAATTAAATAAAACTCATAAAAATCACTAAAATATAGAAATTCACTAAAAAGTTACATTTGGCCTCCTAATAACTTAGGAGCAATAAAAATAATTTTTATAATTTTTTAAGTTAAGATTTTTAAAGGCTTAAAATATTTTTTAAAATAAAAAAATGATTTTTTTTCTAAATTTTGTATTAAAATAATTCAAATAAATAAATATATATATATATATATATATATATATATTTTTTTTTTTTGGACAGTCGATCAAGGATTAATTTCATTGGCACTGGAAAACATGAAGAAAGATTGTAAAACAACAACAACAAATAAGACTTAATCCCACTAAGCGAGGTCAGCTACATGAATCATTTTTCTCCATTGGAAAAAAAAAATTTAGCAGCAAGGGGTAGTAGATTGATTTCGATGGAACATCTCAGAAAAAAGTTACAAAAATCACCAGTGGTGAGAACTTTGAGCCATTTATCTGAGAGTACATGAAGGGAAATAGCGCAGAGGGTTCTCTTTCAACAAATCAGTTTCCTTTTTAAGTTTCATTTTATTTGCGTTTTGGAGTTGTAATGCAGCAGGCGTGTCATCCTTAGCATTCGTCAAAGGTTCTAATTTGTATATATATATATATATATATATATATATATATATATATATATATGAAATTTATTTCTTAAGATTACTTGATCTTAGAGAGATTTTAAAAAGTATAAAAATTATTTTTCAACTTACATAATATTGTATATTTAATTAATACTCAAAACCAACAGAAAATTTTAATAATCAAAATAAAACTAAAAATTCATTAAAATTAGCTTAAATGATTCTCTGACTTAGAGGAATCTCCAATAATTTTCTTAAGGGAAGATCGTTCTTCTTGGCTAAGTTATTGAATTGACATTGAAAATTCCTATTTTTTTCTAAAATAGTTATAAAAATTAAATAAATTTAGAAAGACCACATTTTCTCCTCTTATTTTTTTATTAACCCATGAGTAGGGTAAAATTAAAATTTTAAAGTCATTTGAGTTGAATTTAAAATGCTACGAAGTGATAAGCCTAAAAGGGCAAAATGATAATTTTAGGATTTAAGCCTTAATTAATATTTAGGCCTAATCAACGTGATAAATGGTCAATGAATAATCTTAATCAACATTCTTAGATTATTGAAACATTAGGGGATAAGAGATAGAAACTAATTCACCACTTTTCAATATTATGGGTAAAGTCGTAATTTCTTAAATTATTAAAATTTGAAAGTTAATCAAATTTGATGATCCTAAAGTAAAGGGGTTTTGATCTACGAAGATTTTAACTCACTAATCTAAAGCCCCTAATTATTTTTTTGATGATAATGACATTTTTTAATGAAGATCAAATGTCACTTAAATCAACATCCCCTTAAATTATAAATCTACCCATAAGAGTCTTAAGGGCTAGGTAGTGAATCAGGTTTGATCTAAATTTC
Source organism: Papilionanthe hookeriana x Papilionanthe teres (assembly GCA_022702705.1). NCBI lineage: Eukaryota > Viridiplantae > Streptophyta > Magnoliopsida > Asparagales > Orchidaceae > Papilionanthe > Papilionanthe hookeriana x Papilionanthe teres. The sequence goes on along the minus strand of CM040421.1, from coordinate 140,215,047 downwards.
AATTGATGAGGATTAAAAAATAAAATGCAATCATTTACAAACATTTTGAAAACACTACTAGCCCAACCATAATTAAATTGGCTAAGTCCCATCATAAATCAATTTGCCTCTAAATTCTTTCACTCACATAATTCAAAAATAAAATAACAAATGAATGTTACCCTACTCAAGGGATAATTAAAATATTTAAGTTCATTGAGCAAGAATTAAAAATTATAACAAGACCCTAATTGAGTATGGGTGATCAAATGAACAATATGATTAAACTAAATGAACTCTAAGTGGACCTAAAGCTTTGAGAATTATGTTCAGGGTTATGCTCCAAGCACTTCCTTAATGTAATCAGTTATCTTAGAAGGAACATTGTATTTCATTGTTATTAGATCAAGAAAATCATCCATAAAATACTTTTGGGATCCACCAAGTTATGAAATAGGTTCTCTCGCTGAATTTAAATTATTGAAATTTAATTTCTACTTTTTACTTGCTTGGAATGCTAAAAATTTTAGCGGATACACTCGAAGATTGTCTGGTACGCATTTATGTTTATTTATTGTAATTTACACTACTTTATTTACTAAATGCTCTACTTCTCCTTACATGCTAAAGCAAAATCAATTTCACTGCCACAAAAAATATAAGACAACTCAAAATTTAATCACAAACATAACAAAACAACAAAAATGAACTAATTTAATACATCCTCTCTCGAATGATAGAGAATCCCTCAGATGATGTAACCTACGACTGCTAACAAGATTTTTCATGGTCTAAATGAAATTATTGAATTCATTTATTGGAATTTGGTAAATTCATTTGGAATAAGTGAATCCGAAGAAAATAGTGGTACCAAAATGAGGGGACCTTGGGATCCTAACTGGTGTCGCTATAATCAACTTAAAAGCCCCCTTATAAAACTTAAGACATTAAATTTGACACACTAGAAAACTAAACCATTAAACCATGATACTTCTCTCATCTCTACAAATTGAAAATTCAAAAACTTCACCAGCTGCAACAAGGAGCTCGAAGCATACATTGTGGACCACACGATGAGGAAGCAAACAACAAACTTTCTTAGAAATAAATAACAAGCCATAGGACTTCATCCTCACTTTATCTATTTAGTTCTTCGCACCTCGTGCAATATTAGGCCTAACACATCTTAGGTTTCTGAGGTTGTTGTTCAGTAAGACATAAATCATCCTATCTTCTAGGCTATTTGCATAATTAGTATTATGAAAATGCAAGCCATTAATAATAAAATTTGTGGGATGAAACATTAAATAATTTTCTCTTCTAAATTGAAACGCAACAATAGGATAGTCTGGGAAGTTGATCCATCGATATTTATGCTTACAATATATAAATGATTTGATACTCCTTTTTAATGAGTTTATAATGTGGATACTATGCAAGTATACATATTGTTTATCAAGTAATATATGACTTTTTGATTAAGTCCCAAGATATCAAACCCACAGAGAAAGTGATTTATAAAGAATATATATTCTAATTCAGAAAACATAAAATTAACTTTTTTACTTCTAGAAAAGATCTTACTCAAACTAAAGATAATATTTTAGCAAATAAAATTCAATTCTTTTTGTCAATTTTTATAATTTTAAAATGAAAGTAAGAAACTATTTTAACTAAATTTTTATAAGATGTAAGCAAATGCAAATGAAATATCTTTTTCCTTTTTACGAATCAGTAAAAGCTTATAGAAAATATTTTTTGTGGAAGTATCTAAAATGTGTTGTGCAAAATAAGAGCAATTATATTCTTTACCCTTACTTGAGATGATATAAAATTCTATGCATATAGATTGAAGGACCGATTCCTTTGATATCTGCCAAAGTCAATCCAAAAGCTTTTTTGTATCATTTTAAGATTTCCAATAATTTTTGTTCTTGATATTCAGTTAATTCTGAAGATACATTAACTGGTAAGGCAGATGATTCTCCTAAGAACATATACTTTAAATGTTTAGGGAGAATTTTCATCTCAAGTTTAGGAGGTTTAACAATAGATGAAATTAAACTTTTATCTCCACCTTCCATAGTATCTAACACTTCAAGTTTCTCCTGAATATACTTCAATTCCTTATTCTTCTCATTATCTGAATCTGTTTCATTTTCAGTTTCATCTTCAATTATATTTTCATACTCCACTTTTTTTTCAAACATCTCTTTAAAATAATCATTTCTCAAATATTCGCAGACATCCATCCTATAATATTCTTTATCTTTTGCAGCTGAGGGATACTTCATAGACTTCAAAATCTTAAATGTCACCTCTTGATCATTCACTCTCATAGTTAATTACCCTTTTTGAACATCAATTACTGCTCTTCTAGTAGCTTGGAATGGTCTTCCTAAAATAATTGGAATATCTTTATCTTCCTCCATATCAAGCACAATAAAATCCACAGGAAAGATAAATTTATCCACTTTCACTAACACATCTTCTACCGCTCCCTTAGGATAAGTAATTAAATGATCAGCTAATTGAAGAGTTACAGATGAAGGAGAAATTTCTCCAATTCCTAATCTTTTGAAATTTGATAAAGGCATAAGGTTAATACTAGCTCCCAGATCACATAAGGCTCTTCCAAAAAACTTTTCACCTATAGCACATGGGATAGTGAAACTACTAGGATCTTTAAGTTTTTCAGGAAGCTTTTTCTGAATTATTGCACTACACTCTCTGCTAAGTGCAGCAGTCTCATAATCCGTGAACTTTCTCTTCTTTTTATGAATATCCTTCATATATTTCGCATAATCAGGCATCTGTTCTAATACTTCAACAAAAGGTATATTTATTGTTAACTTCTTAAGGATTTTCAAAAATTTTCCAAATCTATTATCCCTATTTTTTTGATTCAATCTTTGAGAAAATGGAGGAGGTGGTTTTTCAACAGTAATCTCCATATGTTCAAAAGGATATTCCAGATCTAGATAAATCTTATTTAAACCTTTTTCAATATTCACCTTCTCTTTCTCTTCTTCAACTTCTTTCTGCACTCTAGTTTCTAATTCTTTTCCACTCCTTAATTGAATAGCCTTAAGTTGCTCCTTGTTTTGATCTTTTGGATTGATCTCCACATTACTAGGAAGCGTTCCCGAAGGTCTATTATTAAGCGCAGTGAAAATATGTCCCAATTGATTTTCAATATTTTTTATCGCAACACCTTGAATTTGTAATTGATTACCCATATTCAAAATCATTTCATCTGTAGACAACTTCTTATCCTTAAACTGTAGGTTATTATTAAATCCAAGAGGATAATATGGTCTAAAGTTAGTATTTCCTTGGTTGTTTGAATTTCCAACTGGGTTCATAGAATTGTGTCCCCATTGTGGGTTCACATTAGCATTACTATTATTCCAATTGAAATTTGGGTGATTCTTCCAACCAGAGTTATAATAATTCGAATAAGGGTTATTAGGTCTATTAATCACATTCAAAGTTTCATAAGGTGTTTGAGAATCAGTTATCTGCCCAAACGAATTTTTCTCTAACACTGGGGGTGGTTGAGAATAATTCATTCCATATTGATCTATTTTCTTAGAAAGTGTTGCTATTTGAGAAACTATCATAGTCATTATATCAGAATCATGAACAATAGCTACTCTCTTAGGATTTACCCGTTCAGAGGGCCATTGAAAGTTATTAGTAGCCATCTCTTCAATTAATGAATATGCTTCATCAAAAGGTTTTGACATTAACGATCCACCGAAGACGAGCATCAATAATTGATCTTAATGATCCCACTAATCTCGTTATAAAAAGTTTGAATTATTAACCAATCCGGCAAAGCATGATGTGGACACTTTCTAAAAAGATCTTTAAACCTCTCCCAAGCTTCATATATTGACTCTCCTTCAAACTGACCAAAAGATGTGATATCATTTCTTAATTTAGCAGTTTTTGATGGAGGTAAATATTTTGATAGAAACATTTGAGAAAGTTTTCCCCAAGTTCGAATAGATCCAAGTGCTAACAAGTTTAGCCATGCCTTAGTTTTATCCCTTAAGGAAAAAGGAAAAATTCTAAGTCTGACAACATCATTCGACACTCCGTCATACTTAAAAGTAGCACAAAGTTCTAAAAAACTAGCGAGATGTAAGTTTGGGTCTTCATTAGGTGTTCCTCCGAATTGATTATTTTGTACCATTTGGATAATAGCAGGTTTAAGTTCAAACGAATTAGCAGCAACATCAGGATTTTGAATAGTTACATGAAATTCATCTGCTGTTGGGTTAGCATAATCTCTTAAAGGTCTTGGCAAATTTCCAACATTAATATTCTGATTCTCTTGATTATTCACCATTTCATAGTAATTTTTAGTTTGTTTTTGTTGTTTTCTAATTTTTCTAGTAGTACGCTCTAACTCTGATCGTAAGGTATCAAACCTACAGATCCACTACTACGTATATAAAATCACACTACTAGTAAATAAGCACACAAATATACTACAAAGTAAAGGTTTTCAGTTATTACAATATCTATAAATAAGTACCGTTTATCTACCTCCTCGGCAACGACACCAAAAACTTGATGCGGCGACTTTATATACTTAAAAATGCAGGACTTTATGAATTTATATATATATATTTATAATGGTTTAATAAAGTCGCACTTTCAACGCAAGTATACGTATCGTATCAAGTAATACAGGCCTCTAAAGGAGTCATGGTTATCGATCCCACAAGGTGGTGAACGTTCTTTAAATCAGATAATATAACACTAAAATCCAATACCAAATGTAACAATTGCTTAAGTGTACTACAAGTTAATGCAAAGTTCAATAATAAAATTACTACGATTACTTCTACGTACTAAACTCATAACTAAAACACGCACTAACTTATGTGATTTATAAGATACTTCTATATGGAAAAGTGTCTTTCTTCGTGCATGATGATCATGATGTGTGGCTGATGAAGAATGTTAATTATCTGTATTGTGCCAAATAGGAGCATATTTGCTTCTTTGCCCTTAAAAGAGTACCCCCTCTTCTAAGCATGTAAAGAACATTGTCATATCTTAAGTTTAGTCACTACGTCTAAGGCTAGGCTGGGAGGATAATCATAGGCTTTAGTTACTAATCTTAAGACCAAATTGGGGATCACATTCTGTCACCATGAAACCTCTAATTTGAAGTCCATCAAAACTCATTTCCCTGTTTATTTGCACTTAATCCCCATGAACTACGCAATTCATTCACGAACATTAAATGATTTCTTCATTCTTCTTGTAGAATATTCAATTCTTTTGGAATTAATATTCCTCAACATGTTTTAACAATTCAATTGGCCGGATTGAAAAATAATTTAAGTTCTAAATGAAAGAAACATCACAACTTTATAATACCTTAAGGGCACATCAATTCCACATCATCACATCATCACTACTTCATGCAAGAAGAAAGACAAGGGAAACTACTCACAATTCATGGAGAAGATATAAAAATACATGGATTTTATATATAAAAGAAGAGTCATACAAATCACAAAAGTAAATACAACTTATCTCTTTTTCTTCCCCAAGCAAATTCTTCAAAGTCCCCTTGATTCCTTTTCTCTTCCTCGCAACACTTGATTTCTCCCTTTGGAACAAAGATGAAGAAGCAATCTCTCACTTTACTCCCTCTTCTCCCCTCCTTAGAGAAAAATCTCTCTTAAAATCACAAACCCTAACTCTCTCTTACACTTTACTCACACTCTACAGCAATTCTCTTCCCTCCCTCCTCTCTATTTTTGTCTTAGACACTTAATTTAATGTTAGGAATGAATTCCCCAAGAGTTTCTTCAATCACCTCTTCAAAAATCCGCCAAAACTTTTGAATTCGAAGTGAACCCACATAGGGGGCCAGCGACGCCCTATCATGCCAATAAATTTGAACTCTCTGGAATATGGCGCCGGCGGCACCAGAACTGTTTTCCTTCAAATTGCTCCATTTTGCTCCAAATTCGTTCCTTTTTTGCATCTTTTCACTTCAATCACCTATAACCATCATACTTGCAACATATCATGAAAAATACCTTCCTTTAAAGTGCAATATCACCAAAAATAGGTAAAAACATATAGCTAAAAGAGTATATATTTTTTATGCATCAATTGCATAAACAGAAAGGCATTCTTCTAAAGGCAAATGTTCCATAAGGACTTGTAAATGTTGTCTTCTCTTAATCCTCAGAAGCAATGGGTAATTGATGATAACCAGAATATCCATCTAGAAAACAGAAATATGAGTGTCCAGCTAGTTTATCCAGCATTTGATCCAAGAAAGGTAAAGGAAAATGATCCTTTCTAGTGGCGTTGTTTAATTTTTGATAGTCAATGCAAATACACTATCCAGTAACTTGTCTTTTTTGGATTAATTCATTTTTTCATTAACAATGATAGTTACTCCTTCTTTCTTCAAAACACAATGAATAGGACTCACCCATTGGCTATCCGAAATAGGATAAATAATTCTAGCATTTAACCATTTCAAAATCTCTTTCTTAATAACCTCTTTCATAATTGGGTTTAATCTTCTTTGAGGTTCAATAGTGGGTTTACAATTTTCTTCCTTTAAAATCCTATGCATACAAATTGAAGGGCTTATTCCTTTTATATACGCAATAATCAACCAAAAGCTTTCTTATAATTCTTCAGAACTCCTATTAATTTTTCTTCTTGATTCTGAAGACATAATTACAGGTAAAGTTAATGAATTTCCAAGAAATGCATATTCTAAATGTGTAGGTAACATTTTTAATTCCAGTTCAGAGGCTTTTTCAATTGACGGTAAAATTATATCATTTTAGTTGTGTCTAAAATTTCTCAATTTTCATGAATATAATGAGTTTCTTCAGATAAATTTTTTTCATTTAATTTTTCAATTTCTTCATTTAATGACTCATTATATAAAATAGATTCTTTTTATTTATCATCAGAAATGACCTTCCATTTTTCTTGATAATGCTTTTCAATTATATAATAAAAAATATCCATCCGATAGCATTTTTCTTTATCAGGATTCCTCATTTATTTTAGAACATTAAATGTTATCACTTGATCATTAACTCTCATTGTTAATTCTCCTTTTTGCACATCAATCATAGCTCGTCTGGTAGCTAGAAAAGGTCTCCCTAAAATAATAAGCTTTTCTTTATCTTCTTCCATATCTAGAACAATGAAATCCAAAGGGAATATAAATTTATCTACCTTAACAAGAAGATCCTCTATAACTCCTTTAGGATAAGTGATCGATCGATTAGCTAACTGAAGAGTTATAGTGATAGGAGAAATCTCTCCTAATTCTAACCTTCGAAAGATTGAAAATGGCATGAGATTAATACTAGCTCCTAAATCACATAAGTCTTTTCCACAACATTTTTCTCCAATAACACATGGTATAGTGAAACTTCCAGGATCTTTAAGTTTCTGAGGTAATTTCTTCTGAATTATTGCACTACATTCTTCACGTAATGCAACAATTTCATAAGATTCAAATTTTCTCTTCTTGTTTAAAATATCCTTCATAAATTTTGCATAGCTTGGCATTTTCTCCAAAGCTTCAGCAAAAAGAATGTTGATGGTAAGTTTCTTAAAAACTTTAAAGAACATAGAAAATTGATGGTCAAGCTTATGTTGTTTTAGTCTTTAAGGAAAAGATGGTGGTGGTCTTTGAACTTCCACTTCCATAGGTACTACAGTCTGATCTTTATCTGGAGAAAGGGTATCTTTAGGTTTTTCTTTCTCTTCAACTTCATTCTCTTTTTCAATCTGATTTCGGGTTTTCTCTTTTAATTCCTTTCCACTTCTGAGTGGTACAGCTTTTGCTTAGTCATGTTCTTTTCCAGATTCTTTAGGATTAATTTCGACATTGCTAGACAGTGTTCCTTGAGGTCTGTAATTAATAGCAGTGTTTTGACTTTTTAGCTGATTGCTTAGTTGCAAGATTAATTCTTCTACAGACAACTTTTTCTGCTGATTGTTATAACCAGGAGGATAAGTTGGTCTATAAATTGAATTTCCTTGATTGTTCCAATTTGGATTAACTTGATTTTTATTACATTGTTGATGTCCATTACTCCAATTAAAATTAGGATGATTTTTCCAACCAGAATTATAATAATTAGAATAAGGGTTATTAATTTTACTAGCAATAGCTTACAAAGTTTCCATTGTTTGAGAACCATTAGAATTTGTAGAATTATCATTACTTACATGTGATATGTTAATAGCAAAATTATCTAATTTCTTAGATATCGCAGCCACTTGTGAAGCTAAAATAGAAAAGACTTCATTATCTTGAATACTAGCCATTCTTTTAGGATTAACCCTTCCAGAAGGACATTGAAAATTATTATTAGTCATTTCTTCAATTAAGGTGTAGGCTTCTTCAAATGTCTTAGCCATTAAAGAACCACCGACGATAGCATCAATAATAGATCTAAGTGATCCAATAAGTCCATTATAAAATGTTTGAATAATTAACCAATCTGGTAAAGCATGATGATGACATTTTTTTAATAATTCTTTAAATCTTTCCCAAGCTTCATAAATTGTTTCTCTATCAAATTGCGTAAATGAAGTAATATCATTTCTCAATTTAGTATTTTTAAAAGGAGGAAAATATATAGCAAGGAATTTTTGTGTCATATCTGCCCATGTTTTAATAGAACAAGTTGCTAATGAATTAAGCCACATCTTTACTTTATCATTTAAAGAAAAAGGAAAGAGTCTATGCCTAATAGCATCATCAGAAACATTATTATATTTAAAGGTAGCACAAAGTTCTAAAAAACTAGCAAGACGTAAATTTGGATCCTCATTAGGTGTTCCTCCAAATTGATTATTTTGAACCATTTGAATAATAGAAGGTTTAAGCTCAAAAGAATTAGCATCTACAACTGACATTTGAATACTAACATGAAGTTCATCAGCTGTAGGGTTTTCATATTCCCTTAATGGTTTATAAATATTTTGTTCATTAATTTCGATTGGATTTTGATTATTGTTATGTAAGTTAGCCATTTCTTGATGTTTTGATTTATTTTTTTCCTTTTTTAATTCTTTTAATTGTTTTTTCTAATTCAAAATGAAAGGGTAGTAATCCTTCAGATCCAGAATTACGCATAAAATTTAAAATATTTTTTTGTATTTTGTTTTGTTTTTATTTTTATTTATTTATTTATTTTTTAAATTTTCTTTTTACTTTTTATTCTATCTTATCTCTGGCAACGACGCCAAAAACTTGATGTGGTGCGACTTTATATATGCTTTTAAGTACAAGAATTTGATACCACTTTTTAGAATAAATGGCTTCAAAAACTTGATGTGCGATGTTTACGTTTACTTATGAATTTATATTTAGATTTTAAAATAATTATTGTAAAAGTCAAAATTTTAAACGCAAGTATACGTATCATTCAAGTAATACAGGCCTCTGGTAGAGTCCTGGTTATCGATCCCATAGGGATAATGTTTTTATAAAAAGTAAGAAATTAAAAAAATATAATGGAATTTATCAAATTAAAATTAATTTATATATAGCGTATATATATATATATATATATATATATATATATATATTATTTTCAATTTTAATTTACTAACATATTTTACTATAAGCAAGTAAGCAGTAAGCAGTAATAAAGTAAAGTAAGCAGTAATTAAAATTTAATGCAAGTATAAAAACGACTTTCTCCTTTTCAACTAATCCAAGATTTTTAAAATAATTATCTTCTGTGGGGAATTTAGATTATGGTATTGTGCCAAAAAGAAGCATTCATATTCTCTACCCTTTGGTCTAGGTGCGAAGAACATTGACTAATCTATAGATCAGTTCAAGATGTTTTATTAGTATAATGAGTTAATCTAGGCTCACACTACTAAATGTCCAACGGTGGCTATGGTCGGCCCTACCAGTGACCCGTTCCCTTTCTATAAACCAAATTATTAGAATTTAGTCAGTCACTCTAAAAACTAATTAATTTTACGCCCAATAAATAATATCTTGCTATTTATTTGCACTTCACCTTGAATAACCCGCATAAAGCCTTCGACTACAAAAGGATTCATGTGATATCTACTAGTTAAGAATTTATCTCCGGATAGGTCTCAAAATTCTTCAACGGGTTTTAACAATTTAAATGGCCAATTTAAAAGGTAAACTAAGATCAGGTATTAGTTTTAAATATTTTAATTTTTATTCTCCCACAAAATTTAATTAATTTGTTATCTTTTCATAGTTGAAAGGAGAAAATAACTAACTACTCAGAACACATTGAAATCACACAACAAAACATATTTATAAAACTTTGAACCAAGGTACAAATACTTATCTGATGTGTTCCCTCAAGTGATCCACCGACTTCTACTAACTCCAAAGCAATGATGAAAGACTCCAACAGCAACAACACACAATAAATACTCAAAATAAACTCACTAGATACAAAGTAAAGTGGCAACCTAAGTGTGGAAGAGAATAAGTAAAACTAGAGGGGAGAGAGACGGTGCCTGGGGACTATGTGGTGCTATTTTTTCTATAGAGTGGGCTCCTATTTATAGAGCTTTGAATTTGACTAGGGGTTGCTTAAGGCACCTCTTCAAAATTCATCCAAATTCAATGCATCTTCTAGAAGGTAACTGTCACGCCTAGGCACCGTGATCTGGCACCTAGGCGCCGGACTCCGTGACCAGGTCTTCGTACATCTTCACTTTAGAACACACCTCTTCACGATTAAAACCGGTTCCTTGTGTCCAAATGCATTGTATCACATGTCCTATATATTAGGAGTAACTTCCAGTCTTCTATAAGCTCCAATAACCGCTTAACTCCGTTAAAATAACTCCCCAAAATTATCAAAAAATCTTAACAGCGTCTGTATCGAGCTGGCGCTTAGGCGCCGGATTCTGAAGCCTAGGCGCCAATCCAATATTTCCAATATTTTGCTCCATAAGCTCCATTTTTGCTCCTTTTTGCTCCTTTTTCCTTCTTTTTCTTTCTTGGACTCTTTTTTAATCATCTACATCCAAAAACATGAAAGTACCTTTCATTAAAGCATAATATCCTTAAGAATTGAATCATAAATAAGGCATAAAAAGGGTATTTTTTAGGTAGATCAGTAGGTCGGGGCTGCTCCTTAGTCTCAAGATTGATTTCTTTTAATTCATCCTGATTTGATTTCTTCTTTGAATTGATGTGGAGCCTTATCTATTGGTTAATCTTCATATTCATCTTGGATGTCCAGGCAATCTTCTTCTAGCTGACTAGAAACAACCATGCAAAATCCCGAGTCATCGACAGGTCCGATCGTACCGAACCCAAGACCTTCTTTCGAGTTGAGTTTCTTCCTTTTGGTATTCCATAATTTTTCAAGTGATTGTAACTTATCTTTTTGCATTTTCTTTGGCATATATCCTTGTTGAATTAATTTTTGTACACATGGAGAAAAGTAACCAAAAGATAATTCAGAAGTAGAAGGAGAAGCTTTATAAAACTTGATCAGTTTGAAACCATCATTATGGACTTCCTTGACTTCCATACTCTCAATCTTCTGAGAGTAGATCAGAGTTAGGGTCATGGCTTGAACATAATGATTAATCCGATCATACATTGATTCGTATTCATCCCTTTATGTGTCATCCGTAGAAATCTCAAATTGAGGCTTCTTCTGACTTATCATCATTATTTCTTTATCTTCTTCGGAGCTCTTTCTACTTCAATGCTGATCGTCGGTTTCATCCATTCAACCATCTGGTAAGTTCTTACTCGACCACGTACCCGGCCTCGACCTTAGATGCATGGGTTAAAAGAACCTCCACTAACTCGTTGTGAAGGAGCGGTGGGAGAATGTTGAAGTGGAGGTGTATGGTCCCGTTTTCGTAGTTCTTCTGAATCTTCAACTATACTTGTCACAATTTCTCTTGAAAGTATAGTTTTCTTCGTGGAGTAGGCGACGTCTTCGTGAATTCCTACTTCATATATTGAGAAAGGCTGTAAGTCTCCCTTAATGCAATGTTCTTGTCCGTCCTTGTAGTACTTGATGCATTGGTGAAACGAAGAAGGGACCATATTGTACTCGTGAAGCCACGACCAACCAAGCAGGGTATTGAACGATGTGTCCACATTGTTGACATGGAATTTTGCAGTTGTTACTAGATTTCTAACTTTTATTTGCAGTGTTATAGATCTAAGGGCTATTTTCCCTTTTTGGTTGAATCCTCTTGTTGACCTCACTTTTGGTTGAAGTCTAGTCTCTCTTTAGAATAGCCTAGGGTCTAGCCATAGGACTCTCCTGGTGACTTTCTTAGAGGACTAGTCATGGAACCCTCCCCATAGAAATTCAAAACTCTTCTTGCTTCACTAGGGGGTTTTCATATGCTTAAGGCCTAACCTCCACCTTTTGGTAGGAAAAAGACAAGCATAAGGAATCTTAGGGGAAGTCTCCTATAGGTGGTCAGACCTTAGGATTTGCCCTGAAGGAGGTCTGGAGATCACCACTCATACACTTCACATTCACAACATACATATACTGCACATCCTAATTTCGACCTTGAACTCTTTGGAAACTCATGTCAATAGCCCAGCCCTAAGTCTATGACTAAGTGGTGGGGACCAACGCATAGAGGACCAAATGTAAGTGACCCTTGGTCATTACATCATGCTCACTTTGAAGCCACCTTCAAATCTCCAAAGTTTCAATTTTTTGCCCCCAGCCTCCCAAAATTCCCTAAATAACCCAAAATTCTTCAAATTCACCAAAATTCCCCAAAAATCATTCCAAGATATTCCGTACCACTCAAATTGACCATCCATGACCAAAAATTCCAAAATTTCCAAAAATACCTCCCAATCCCCTCAAAATACCCTTTTTGCCCAAAATTCCAAAAATTCCAAAAAATTCTCAATAAATTCCAGGAAATCCTAAAAATCCCCAATTTCATTTTTTTCAACTACACTATGGGTTAATTTTTCCAAATTAATACACTTTCAATGAAAAATCCCAAATTGGCCCATTTAACCTAAAGGTGCCTAAACCAAACCCAATCTTGACTCAATTGATCCCGATTTTCATCAAATTCAATTCTAAACCGAAATTCAACATCCCCAATATCAACTTAGACCAAATTCAAGCCCAATGTGACCTTCATTTGATTCCAATTCCACTTGAAATCCAAAATCCCCAAATTGGTCTAAATAACCCAAAACTCTTAAAGTGAGCCAATGTCATTCAATTCCTCAAAAATTTCAATTTACAACTCTTTATAAAACCTCCTTAAAATTAATTGGATCATCAACTACCCATAATTTGAGATCAGGTCTTACCCAAAATCCATTTTGGACCAAAACCTCCCCATTTTGACCCAAGCTAGACACATGTTCTAAATCCACCAAATTACCCCCCTAAACCATGTCAAAACCATTTTATTCCTTCATGAAAGTTCTTCAAGACAACCATATCTACATTATTACTGAAGACCTCGGAACCCCATTCCCACTCAAACCCAATCTAATTTGACCCGAACCAAACATGGTCCAAAATAATCAAAAATCCAATCCATGCCAAAACTGAACCTCCAAATGAGCTCAAATCCACTTTATGTCTTCATAAAAGATCTTCATTACAATCATATGAACAATATTGTTCAAGGAACCTAGACCCCATTCTCACTCAAACCCAAGTTAAGTTAGCCCAAACCCAAATGAACCTAATTGAACTAATAATTCAAATCAACCTAAATTAAACCAAAATTAATCAAATTAATATCATGGAAGCCCTAAAATCAATATATATATATATATATATATATATATATATATATATATATAATAATAATAAATATAATAAATAAATTAAATAAAAAAAAGGAAAAATATCTTACTTCCATGCTTCTCCCTCACCTCTCCCTCACCCTACATGCCACCTCATCCCTCATCCATCACCTCCACCATAACTCCCCCTCACCTCCACCATATCTCTCCCTCACTCTCCCATTCATCCTTAGCCGTGAGCCTCCTCCATAAATCCCCCCATAAACACTCTTAAGCACCCCTTACACTCACTTACTTCACCATTCCAATCTCTCCCAACTCCTTAAGCCGTGAGCCTCCCTTTTTTTTTTCTTCCTTCCAAGATTAGCCACACTCATTCACTTCCTCCCCTAGCCAAAGTCTCCAACAAGTGCTTCTCCAAGCGAAGGTAATCTCCTCCCCCCTCCTTTTACTTTTGTTTTTGTTTCAAAATTTATTTAAAAGAAAAAAAAAAAGAGAAAAAAAAAGTGTCATTATCTTGTTTATGTTTAGCACATACATGTATTTTTTTTAAATCTCTTCTTCCCCTACATAGTTTTCTTTTTTTTAAAAAAAAAAATCATGTGTTAATTATTTCCTTGTTACAAATCTTCATGTTTTGTTTTAATATTTCCATGCTTTCTTTCTTTCATGCAAACTATTTAGAATCAAAATCATGTGTAGGTTGTTTCTCCTTCATGCCATTTAAATTTTGTTCATGCATAGATTTAGGAATCCTTTTCTTTTTTGCAAAGTTATATAGCTATTTACAATTCTACCACCTATTTTTACTAAATTGAAAAATAAGATTTAAAATTTAAAAGAAATAGACATAAGGATAAAATAAATAAAAGGGAATGAAATAATTTTTTTAATAACATATAATAACAAAATAACATATAACATACAAATAAAATAACTACATAAATTACATATATGTAAGTAATATAAATGTAAATAATATATAAGCTAATGTTAAATAAATTAAATAAATAATAAATAACCAATATAAAAACATAAGTGATAAAATAATTGTAAATTTAAATAAAATAACTTTACTAAATTTCAATAAAATAACTATACTAAAATTTTAAATAAAAATAACTACACTAATTTTAAAATAATATAACTATATTATATTAAATTTAAATAAATACTACTAAAATAAAAATAACTAAATGAATAATGATAATATATGAATAATACCAATATGTAAAAAAATAATAATAATAATGTGATAAGAATAAAATAAATAACTATAAACTTAAATAGATAATAAAAATATAAGAAAATGATAATAATAATAAATAATATAATAATTGTAAATATAAATAAATAACAAAAATAAGTAAATAAAAAAATGTCATTCATTTTAAAAAAGTGTAAATAATAATTTTAAGATATAATAACTTAATATAAGTAATAATAACTTTAAATAAAAGAAAGAATAATTTAGGAGAGAGAAAATGAAAAGTCTTATAATCAAATAAATAATAATATAAATAATAAATAAACGATATAAATAATAAATTTAAATATACATCTAAAAAATAACAATAATAAATTAAAATAAAAATAACTTATAATTTAAATATATATTAAATGATATGAATATAAAGGATAATAAAATAAATAACACACACACACACACACACACACACAAACACACACACACACACACACACACACACACACACACACATATATATATATATATATATATATATATATATATATATATATATATACATACATAAATTGAAAATAATTTAAATAACATAAATGAATAATAAATTAAATTAAAATTAAACAGTTAAAATTAAATAAAATAAAAAAATTAAATAATATTTAAATTAAACAAATTAAATTAAATAAAATAATAATTAATTAATCCGAAAACAATTAAATAAATAATAAGTTAAATAAAATAAATCAAAATTATATTAAATCCAATGATGATATAAATAAATAAATAATTTAAAATTAAATTAAAATTAATTAAATAGATTAAATTAAATTAAATAAAGTTAAATTAAATTAAATTAAATAATAATGTAAATAAATAATAAATGAAATGAAATGAAATTAATTAATTAAATTATATTAAATTAAATAAATAAATAAAGTTAGATTAAATTAAATTAAATTAAATAATAATGTAAATAATAAATGAAATTAAATTAAACAAATAAATAAAGTTAAGTTAAATTAAATTAAATTAAATTAATAATAAATTAAATTAAATAAATTAAACTAAATTAAATAATAATGCAAATAAATGATAAATTAAAATGAAATAAACTAAATTAAATTAAATAGTAATTGTAAATAATAATTAATTAAATTAAATTAAATTAAAAATAAATGATAAATTAAAATAAAACAAATTAAATAAAGTTAAATTAAATTAAATTAAATAATAATTGTAAATGCTAATAAATTGAATTAAATTAATTAAATTAAATAATAAAATAAATTAAAACTAAAATAATAATAAATAAATATCAAGCTAAAGTAAAATAAAATAAATAAATAACAATTAATTAAATAAATAATGATAAAGTAAATAAATCACATAAGATAATAAATAATAAATTAAATAAACCATAAAGATAATAATAATTTTAATCACACATAAAAAATAATAATTTTAAATAACATAACATCATAAGAATAAAATAACATACAATAATGATATAACATATAAACAAAATACACAAACAATAATCACCACACACAACAATAATCACCACACACAACAACAGTCTTGATCATAATACAATACGAACACGATAACAATCAACCCTAGGATAGGCCTCCTAAGGCCTGGTTTATTTTTTCCCTTTATAAAGACCCCTAGGAAATCACAACTTGGTGTAGAAAACATAATAAGAATACCCTTATGCTTAGTGAATGCATGTATTAACCCAAATTTTACCCGATGTCCACATAACCTTCCCAATTCATATTCCAAACTCAAAATTCCTAGTTTTAAATCCCAGCACAAACCAAAACCAAAATCAAACTCAAACCAAAACCAAAATCAAACTCAAACCAAACCAAAACGAAAACTCAAACCAAAACTCAAACCAAACCAAAACCAAAACCCAAACCAAAACCAAATCTAAAACATAAACTTAAACAAATCTTCATAGCACTCCCATAAGTCCAAATCAAACTACCAGTTACCACCAAATACAAACCCAAACCACACCTAAACCCATCTGCCCCAACCTACCCCGAGCAACTGTGTTCATTAAGCATAAGGGTATAGGTAGGGTGAATTGTTAAGCAACATAATAAGTTTAAATGAGCCCGAGACTTTTCATCGGGATATGAGAGGGAAGCATGGACCTGCATCCTTCTTTGACTGTTTGGATACCTCTGAGGTCTATTAAACTTAATATTTCTGCTTAACGAAACCATCCTCAATTAAATTAAACAAAGTTTATTGAAACACAACATAGGAATTTACATAGACATCATAGGACTTGGTAGACAACCAGGATCTTAACATAGACATCATAGGATTGAGTAGTTACTGCTTGTTAGTCCTACTTCTTCCTGTTTTCTGGCATGCTTTAATTTCTGCAAAATTATAAACACATATATGCAATGCAATACTAAAGTCTCAGCTGGGAATGACGAGAAGACCCTCCAAGTACGCTTTTACTTTATTGAAATTTTCCTTGTTGCAATTTATTTACCTCCACTGCGTTTTACTTTTCTTGCATGATAAATAAGATTGTTGCATGAAAACTGAAACCTTTAGGATAGCCACAAAACTGAAACCCAAAACTAAAGTAAAAGTCACAACAAGATAAAATTCACCACCACAACATTCAAAATATAAAACAACTCAAAATTTAATCACAAAACGTAACAACAAAAACTACAACTTTAACTAAATTAAAACGTCTTGTTGGATGATCGGGAATACCTCGGATGATGTAACCTACGTGTTGCTAACGGGATTTCCACGTGCCTAGATGAAAGTGTGGAACTCATTCAGTTGAGTTTAGCAAATTCATTTGGACTAAGTGAATCCGATAAAAATAATGATGCCGGAAGGATGGAACCGTGGGATCTTAACCGGTGTTGTTATAATCAACTTTAAGATTTATTTTAATTAAAACACTAAAATATTTGAATTTTAAGATTTTTCTAAACCAAAACACTTCTCTCATCTCATGATTTATGATTTCTAAAACTAAACCTCTGCGACAATAAGGAGCTTGGAGCACAGTGGGCAGCACGACCATCGTCAACAGCAAAACTTGGGTCTACATCAGCAATACCTTCCTTAGAAATTAAATAACAAAGCCATAGGACTTCGAGGTGGTTTGCCTAGTGCAACATAAATCCTCAACTTTTTGTTAGGTATTTACATAGTTGACTTATGCAGATTAAGCCCTAACTGGACTTAGGATTCCGAGGAAGTTGTTCGGTACGACATAAACCCTCACATCTTCGAGGTACGTTTGTATGACTGTGTCATACAAATATAAGTCCTAATTAGTTAAAACAGGCAGGATGAAACATTAAATAAACTCTCAAATCAAAGCCAAATAATAGGATAGTTTGGCAAGTTGCCAAGATTCTTCTTGGATCTCCAACTTCCCCTACTTCTCTTCCTTTGGACTCCTGAAATAAACTGCTCCAAATTTGATCCATTCCCGATTGAAATTTCCAAAATCCAATTGTTTGAAAACCTTAAACTTTGAAATTCTTGAGAGCAAAACAACTGATCATTATCGCGAGTTTTCTTATGTGTCTTCGGACATTTAGGATGTAATTAACTATAGGGGCTTGCCCTTATAGGGAATTTTAAGAACCCAGGTAATATAAACCCTGCTTAATTCCTTTATATTAAGTAGGGGAACTTGTTGGCTTATAAAATTGATTCACAGACCAAACGGATGTCACAAATCTTCTAGTTTATTTAATCGAGCCCCATCATCAAGCAGTGTGCCTATTCTTTGGGATAGATACACGGTTTGTGGTGCGATGCTCGTTTATATAAACTATTTGGGATGTGAGATCGGTTTGATTTTACATCTTAAAATTTTCAAACTTAAAAATTATTTTCAGAAATCAAATGCTACTTTCCAAATTATATATATATACCTAAATTAAATTTTAAAACCTAAAAATATGCCGACACCTCTTTGCATCATTTTATCCACAGAAAGTTCTCAAGCGTCGTTGTCTAAGTAGGCTAGTGTCTGTAGACTCATTATGTTGAGTGATGCTCCAGGATCTACTAACACTCTGGAAAGTACGAACCTGTCGATGATGATGGAAATTTAGAGTGGACGGTTGTGATCGGCTGTACAGAGTAGCAAATCTTCATCGGTGAAGGTTACGCCAGCTGTTCTTTCAAAGTGCAAACTCCATTTGTGGATGTGCTAGCCAATTGTGCTAAGCAAATATCTGGATCAAGAAGAGCCTTGATCAAATTTTCTCTCATCTCCTTTGACATAATCAGAGCATCGTAAATACTTAGTTCGGCTGGCAGCATCCTGAGATGAGCTAACACGTTATAATCCACCTTCTTTGAATTTTCAATTTCATTTCGAACTTGTATTTCTTCCGTTGTTGGAGATACTTCTTCTTGAGTAATCATATGTTTTCCTTTATCCATTGGAATTGTCCTTGGCAGCAAAACCTTGCCACTTCTTAAATGTACTTATGTTAATTCTTCTTCTTATGGACCCAGAGGTCCTTCAATTACTGTATTTAGCTCTTCGGTATCTAAAAAGTCCATGTTGATAGCAAGTGAAGTTCCTTTACATTCGAAGACTGGCTCCTCGCTTCCGGTGCTGTCATAGCCAATCTTGTCGATATCATCTTCATTTTTGTCTACATTTTCGTCAGGAATAATCATGATTTGAGGATCATTTTGGGAATTAAAATCTGCGTTACAGTGGTTGTGATTAGTTAAGTCATCTCTAGAGACAGTAAGAACGTAGTCTACATCATTTATATTATCATTATGAGACCCTGGAAAGGCATAAAGACAAATTGTACAAAGTCAGGGGTTCGAGGGGTCTCACCCCCAAATCCAAAACAACCAATCTAACAAGGGCAACCACTATCCTACCCTTCGCGCTATTGTCCTTAATTTCATTCACGATTCACTTCTTTCTCCATTCTTGTTGTGGTGGCCTCCTCAGGAAAGACTTAACCTTATATTGGGCTGGCAGTAGACTCCGAACAACAAATTTCTTAGGAGTAGACTGGGTCTAATCCAAGACTTTATTGAGCTCGTTCCAAATTGTGCTCCATCCGCCTTTGCCAGTATATGGATTAATTGGAGAGATTAGCTCAATTGAAATCATGTTTATAGAACCTCTTTCAAGTTCTTTTAAGTATTCCTTTTGTATTGTTATATTTCCTTCTTTGTAATTCTGCTCGAGCCAATCCTTGAAACTGAAGAAACTTTCTATAGTGTGTCCGAGCATCCTATGGTAAGGACAGAAGTTGGGCTGATCTATCTTACCCACCTCTTCCAGCTTCTTCAACTCGGGCAATCTGAACTTGGGCTTCTCATCAAATTTCTGAACATCTTTGCTACAGTGTTGTCTTTGAAGGAGTAGTTCCTTCGTAACTGTTCTGACATTGTCAGATCCTGTCATCCATCTATCTGTTGTGCACGAGGCTGACCATACTGCTGAGGCTGAATATACTAAAAAGATTGACTGTGCTACTGTGGCAACTACTTAAGCTAAATCTTCATTGGCTGCTTTCCTTTATCGGTTGTTGCCACTACGCCTGATCTCTTCTAGTATGCTTTAGCAGGTTTTGTCATCTCTATCTTTTCTGCAAGTTCCATGTGCTTAACTTCTTCTTGTAGACTGTCGGCTTTGCTAAGTAGCTTCTCGAAGGACTTGATGGTGAGAGCCTTAAGCATGAAAGATATCGGACTGTGAATACTCTTGAGTAGTATCTCGATTGCATGCTGTTCTTGTAGCTGAGGTTCACATTTCATGCCCAAATTTCTCCACCTCAGAATGTAATCGACCAAGGTATCTTCGGGTTTCTACTGTTCCACCATGAGATCTCCTGGTAACATGATGTCGGGCACTGGAGAATCTCTTCACAAATATGTTTTCCATTTATGCAAAAGTGATTACTGATCCATTGGGAAGCTCGGTATACCAATCAAATGTTATTTGTGACAGGCTGCTGAAAAACTGAAGGAACAACAGAGCTCCACTTCCTCATGTGTTGCAACAACTAGCTCTGAAATGTGCTATGTGCTGACGAATATTTCTTGTCTCATCAAACGTCTTGAAGGTCTGGGGCACAAAGCCTTTGGGATAAGGCAGAGCATTGAACTCCTTCTGGTAGGGTCTACCCTTTGAAAATGATGCTACACCTTTGGACTAAGCCAAGGCCTCCCGAACTTGCTATTCGAACATCTATTTAATGTCCTTTTCTGGTGGATTAGGAGTTTGATCGCTTCTTGGCAGCTCGTCTTCATTGGTTGAAGCGAATTCTCTTCTTTCATCGGTGATGTGTACGATTACGGGTTGGTTAATCTCAGGAGACCCTGTGGGTCTTGATTTTGATTGCCCGTGGAGTGTAGCCATGGCGGTCATGGCGGTAATCATTTCCTCCATTTTCTTCTCCAGGCGGCTAATTTGTTCATCCCTCGTCGGGATGGTCCTCTGCAGCTCATCTACGGTGTTCTCCTCACTAGGAGCATTGCGCGTAGATGATGTGGATCAAATTTCAACCAAAATAACTTCCATGAATTCTTCGTCCATGTAATCTGACAAGAAGTAATCCTCATCATCAACTCTAACCCTCGTTGTTTGGCTAACTCAAAAATTTCTGATCGGAGCATTCAAACTTTATCATTAACTATTTTCTTTTTAGTCAATCTTAAATTTGCAGGCTTTTTTACCCTTTCACATTTCTTTGCAAATAATTTAGAAGCAGTGGAGGCAGTGGCAACTAGAATATCAGACTCATAATCCATTTTGTGGTCAACAGACCTTTCAGAATGTACCGGTACAACACCTCTCGGTAACAACATTTTCATCTTAAAAGTCGGCGTGTTGAGATGAGGTGCCTTGGTGGGGACATCGGGGTAAAGAGAGGAAGTGTGCTCCCTAGTGTATAGACCATGTATAGAGGAGAATAATCCTTTCTCGTTCTTTCTCTTTCGGGGTTCCATATGATCATCGGCAGTTGTTACTCTCGGGCCCAGCCGGGACTTGACTGACTTGCTTATAGTAATATCATCTGTATCAACACGTTTTCCCGAATGTTGTTTGACAAAAACATGGACAGGTCTTTCCATTTTCAAAATTTTATCCTTAATTTAAGGGGATATTGCACATTCCATCCTCTTAAGAAGCTTGGCAATAGAACAACCTCTATTTTAGACAGTCTTAGTAGAAGGGTGTGAGCTCAGGTGATAGGTGTGGGCCTCTCCCTCACCTTAGCACGACTGTGTGGTACTGGAAGTGTAGCGGTGATCCTATGAAGGCTCTCATCTCTAGTAGTATCAGCTAATGGGTGGAACCTACTACCTCGATGAAGAGGAGAGGTATCTGGTAAACCGAGTTCCTCCTATTGAGGAATCTCACCAAATACTGGCATATTTGTAACTTGTGCTCTGGCGGCCCTGTGAATCCTGCGATTGCGGTTTCTTCTTTGGGATTTAGTTGGTAGGGGAGGTCTAGAACTTGAGCAAATCTCGAAGACTGGCGGCGGGGCACGAACTGTATCATCAGAATCATCTTCACATAGAATTTCTTTCCCTTTAGCAGACAGGAAAGTAGGAGCAGTGACGACAAAGCCGGTAGCAGTAGAGGTGGCAACTCTACTTGGCACGGAGACGACTGACCTGATAGGGGTAGTGGTTATTTTCACCTTCTTAGCAGAAGGGAAATCTTTGTGAGAATTTAGATCGAACTCAGCAGATGGCTCTTGAACTTCAGGAGTGGCAACTTTCACGACCATGAACGGGGCTTTTCCGAGCACGACTTCAAAATCACAGAAGCTGGTCCCAAACTGAATCATCGGCGCTACATGACGGGCTTCTTGGGAAAAGAGCAAGTTGTACGAGAAAGTTAGCGTAGGGGTTGACATCTTTAACACTCAAGAGAAGTATTTCGAAGGTTAATGAGGGCCATAAACCTTGTCATCATAGTGCAAACACTATGAAAATGGTTGTTCTGTGGATTGGGGAATTTTTTTTCATTTTGATATTTTATTATCTTTTTATTTAATTTTTTAGGTTTTCATATATTTGTTAAAAGGAATCTTAAGATTTAAGGGAGAGTGGGTCAATCTGCCAAAGACAGGATTGAACCTAGGAGATACAAAAATGGTGAAGTATGGGACCCTGTCGAAGATCCTCTTCACAACGCAGATTGCCCTAGAAAAATTTGCTCGCTGACACACCTATTGGGGGTCTGATCTGACAAGATCAAAAGGAAAACCTAAAGACTCCTGAACCCTTCTGTTTAGGAGTGACCAAACAGACGGTCCTAAAATCCAGAAGAGTTGATCATACTTTCCCAAGGCGGAAATGGGTGAATTATGTCAACGGAAGAATGGTAATCTGGCACATGAGGGACATGAGCACATTACTGATATATGAATATAGTATTTCCTGATCTTAATGAAGAGAGAAACTGTTCTCCAGTGAAATCCCCTGAAAACTGTCGGCAGTTAAAAAGACCTTTTTTGGAGGAGGTTGACATTTTTGAAAGGGTTTAGAATATAGAAAACTAATTTAATTTAATTTAATATATATATATATATTGATTTTTTAAAAATAACATTTTAATTTTGGTGGATGCGAAATCAAACTTAACATTAGTTTAGATAATCAAGCGCTTCATCACAAGGCATGTACCTATATCAGAGAATGGATACATGGCTTGAGATGAAGATTGATCAAATAAACTAAAGACTTCATGACATCCATTTAGTTTACAAACTATTTTTGACTGATAATTTTCCCTATCTAATATGATGGGGTTAGATAGGGTTTATATTAATCTGGGGTCTTTAAGTTTCCTATAAGGGCAAGCCCTTATAGTTAATTACATCTTAGATAACCAAAGCCACCTAAGAAAACTCTTGATATAGATCGGGAAATATTTATATTCATAACTTTAGAAGGTAAGGTTTTCAATGAAAATGTGATAGTCGAAAATTCAATAGGTGAGTGGCTCAAGTTTTGGAACATTTCATTTTATCAGAATCCAAAGGAGAGAAGGCATGGGTAAGAACATAGATTCAAGGAAAATCACGATGTCTTCCCAAAATATCCTATGATTTGGCTTTGATTTAGGATATTTAGCAGGTGTTGAATCCTGTTAATTTTATTATTTAGGACTTACATTCACTCGATACTGATCATGTGAATGGCCTGGAAGATAGGAGGATTTATGTCATACCTGATGACAGCCTCGGAATTGTAAGACGAGTTAGGGCTTTTATTGTACAACATGATTGTAAAAGGGCTTAAAGAAAAGGTGAGGATTTAAGCTGCACTAGGGAGGCTACCTTGAAATCCTATGGCTTCTTGTTTATTTCTAAGGAATTGTTTTGCTGATGTAGACAAATTTTGCTGTTGAAGATGACCGTGCTACCCACTGTGCATGCTCCAAGCTCCTCGTCATAGGAGGTTTACTTTACAGAAGTGGAAATTGAGGAGAGAAGAGAAGTATCACATTTTGGAAATATCTAAATTGAGGTGTCTTAATATTTTTGATAGGAGAACATTAAAGTTGATTATAGCAACACCGGTTAAGATCTTACGGTTCCATCATCCCGCCATTGTTATTTTCATCGGATTCACTTAGTCCAAATGAATATACTAAACTCAACTTAATGAGTTCCATACTTTCATTTATACCGTGAGAAACCTCGTTAGCAACACGTAAGTTACCTCCACTAAGGGATTCCCGATCATCCAACGAGACATTTTAATTTAGTTGTAATTGTGAATTTTGTTTTGTTTGTGATTAAATTTTGAGTTCTTTTATATGTTTGAATGTTGTGGCAGTGAAATTTATTTTATTTTGATTTTTAATGTTGATTTTTGTTTTGGTTTTATGGTTATCCTAAAAGGTTTCAGTTTTCATGTAGGGTGACATTGTTGTTTAGCATGCAAATTTGCAAGGAAAGAAAGTGCAGTAGAGTGCAGGTAAGTAAATTGCATTAAAATAAAAGCATACCTGGTAGGTCTTCTCATCATCTCCACCTGAAACTTTAGTATTCTTCCAATAAAAATTTGTATTTTGTAGGGAAATAAAACTTTATGGATAGTTTCATCACAGTCCTACAAAGTTCTAGGTCATCCTGGTGGGTCCTATTCATTTAATAGATTTCTTCATTAATAAATATGATAGGTGTAGTTGTCCTACAAGGTGTCCAGAAGACTTGTGAAAGATCTAGGAAAGACCCAAATATTTCATAATACTTTTGAGCTCCCTTGAGTTCATTTGGAAATATCATATTAATTAAGTGATTTATCTGTTTCATACCCTTTTTCTTAGTGAGGCAATGTTTTAGTCATCTTGAAAGGCGGGGTAATTATCATTTGGTGCTTTACTTAGGAATTATGTGAGTGGGCTTTTAGAGGTAAAATTAATTTGTGGAAAAATTTATTAAATTTTTAATGGGCTTGTAATTTTTTAAAGGTATTTTAAGATTAATTATGTTTTATTTTCTAATTCTTGTTAGTTAATTTTTTTGATGAAACCTAGCTCACTACTAAGCCCTTAAGATTTTAGTCGGTATTTTCATGTCTTTAGAAAAAGAAATTTCATGACTTTCATGATTATGATTCTTATCAAAATATTGATTTATCATTTAAATACCAAATGAAGGGGGCATTAAGTTAATGGGATATTAATTTCTAAAATCAAGCCCTAACCTTAAGACTCTTTTTAATTTGATTTTTCTTCTAAATTATGATAATTAAGGAAATTTAAATATTTGATTTTGGTGTGACAAAATTGTAATGGGTTTCTACCATTTATCCTTTGATGTTTCAATCATCCAAACATAATAATTAAGGTCATTTATTACCCTTTTCCCTTTTTAATTAAGCCTAAATATTGATTAAGGCTAAATTTTTCCAAAATTACAATTTTACCCCTAATGGCCTTCATCACTTCATAATTCATTAAATTTAGCTTAAATTAATTTAAAAATTTTATGTGACCCCACTTATGGGTTAATTAAAATATTAGAGGAGAAAATGTGACTTTTTAATTTTTAATTTAATTTAGATATTAATTTTAATGTATAAAAATAGGGGTTCTCAATGAAAATTCAATAACTTGTTCAAAACAAAGCATATGACTATGAAAACTTGGACCAAATTTCACAATTTTTCGAGTTTTAATTTAATTATTAGAATTTTTTTAAGTTCTAGAGTTTTAATTAATTATAAAATAATTTAACAGTTGAAAATTCAATTTTATAGTTTTCTTAAGTCCCTCTGAGGTCAAGGAACCCAAGGAAACAAATTTTACATTTTTCTAATTTTTAGTTTAATTATTAGAATTATTTTAGTGAAAATTTAAGGAATAATTTTGTGATTTTTATTATTATTTAATTATTTAAATATTTATAATATGATTAAAAATGAAAATTTTACATAAATTCCAATTTTATTTTTACAAAATTCCTCTAATCACAGAGAACTTTCAAAACCAGTTTTATAATTTTTTGATTGTATTTTAATTATTAAAATTAGTTGAATGTTCAAAATCATTTCACTTAGAAAATTCACTTAGATGGCCTAATTAACTTCAAATGCCTTAAAATTTTAGGGAGAGTTCTCTGACCTTTAAAATACAGTAGAAAATTATTTTTGGATCATTTTCATTTATGTATAACTCAGTTTATTTTTATTTGAGTATTAGGTCTTAATTACCATTAAGGATATTTTTAATGACTTAAATCAAGTTTATATTTTTCCTAGGGTCCTCTGGTCAAAGGAAACCTACAATAATTTTTCTGGATTTCTATAAACGCCATGCTAATTTTTGGAATTAATTTATAAAAATAGATGCAAAAACTTGGAATATATAGAACTCTTCATAGAGGTCTCCTTTGACTTTGGAAAAATAAGAGAAGATCCCCCATGATAGAGGTTATAACATTCTAAATTTCCAAGCCATGGTGAAATGTCTAAATGCATGGAGAATTAAAGTACTACAGCGGGTATTTAATTAATTAAAAATCCTAAATGCATCAAATAAATTTCAAATTAATTCCACATTATTCTCCTCTGTTCACTAAGCAAGAGGGTATTTTTTTCTTATTTTTATGATTTTTCTAGGCCAAGATATGGATTTTTAAAGTTCTGGTGATTTAATTAATTCAAAAATCCCTATTTTCCCACTTAAACACGCGGCACTGACTGGATCCTCGGCAGCTCTGAAAGCCTACGCGGCGCGCTCCTATTCGACGTCACCATCTGATTGGATGTCAACGCAGCCGCGCTCTATGTACCTGATCTTCATCCGACTCCATCCTGACCATCCAAGTATTACACGTGCAATCGAACGACGCTCCTTCATCACTTCGATTGGTGTAACCCGAGAGCCGTCCACCTTTAAGACCTAAGATCTCTCTCGATACCTAACCAAATCACATGGGGTTTGTTCCTAGAGCTTCATCTAGCCTAGACAAACCTATCCATACTGTTTATATGGTATGAAATACAATGTACAATTATGGAGGACGAAGAAAAGCTCGGGAGGAATAGTGAGTCCAATACCTTTGTCTGAGAGGGGAGGCCACAATCAGATGGTTGTGGCAGCTTCAAATGGTCCCACCAACGAACCTCCAGATGGAGCCTTTTGCCCTAGTGAATTGTCTAGACCCAAACTCGACTAGACTCTATTTCAGGTGTTGATGGAAGTCTAGTGCAAAAGCCTTCTGTGATGGGGCTTTGGTGGAGGATCTTCTTCTTTCACTGCTGTGAAGGTGTCAGTGCAGTTAATTGAACTTTGGTGCACTGTGGACGTGTGGTGAAATGTGTCCTGGTTTTCGGCTAAATTTGAGCTCTGAAATTGAGCTTCGGCAGTGGGAATCAGAGGGGGAAAATGGCTGGAATGATCTTAAGGAGGTATGGAGGAGCTCTAGTGAAGTTTTGGCAGAGTTTGGTAAGGAAATTTTCAGCACCTAGTTTTGGTCGTGAAGAGCTCTATTTGTGGCCATGGCCATTGGGCTGAGCACAGGGGCTGGTGATGGGTGGATTCAACTACCTAGGTGGAGGGCAGATGAGCTCCAATGGAAATTTTACGCTGACTTGGCTATAGGGTGGAGTTTTGGTTTGCTTGGCTTGGATGTGGCTCTCGTTTTGGGCTCCTCTAGCGGGACTCACCTGACCCATAACCTTTTTCAAAGAATCTACTTCCATTGGTTTTCTAAAATTGACTTTTAGATGGGCAGAATGCCCCATTTCAGTCTATTGGGACTTAGAAACAATACAATCTTGACTTTCTTTCCTAAGCTTGAATGTGGCGAAATTCTTGAACTCTAACTATCGCTCGCTAAACCACTTAGCTACCAGGATTTCTTCTCACACAGTACCAATCGCTACAAGATTCTCTAAATGAAAAGCTTCAATTGCATTACATACAGTGATTCATAAAGAAGAAATCCATGCAAGATTTCTGGCATCAAAACCAGTCTCAAGTGGCTAGGGGAAGAAAGGATGAACTTTCTTCTTTATTTAAGCAGCGGGATATCTTTTCATTGCTAAGACTGCCTCATTTCGAAACCGGATTCGCTACCCGATTAGTCTCACTACGCTATTCTATTAGGTTTGTTTCTCGAAGAAATTATCTAACGTTGAAGAAAGACAAAGAGGAGCAGGGATGATAAAAAATCTTTTCTTTTTTTACACTGAACACCAACCCAATCTCGACAAAGAAAGAAGGGATCAATCTCATCTCATAGTGTAGGATGAAGAAAGTAAGAGCTAATCTTTCAATGCAGCAGCTGTTGTTTTACCTTCACCTCATTGGTCAAACGACTTCACTCTTTCTTTTTGTGTCTTTAGCTGCAAACTGCGCTGTATGGTGGGTCTGTCTTTCCAACTGATACCATTCATTTCTGCTTGATTGCTAGCCTCTGGGGAACTCGGATCCATACTGAATGAGATGGATGTTGCTTCCAATTTCCTAGATCATGATGTGGAAGTGAAGTACTACTTTTCGAGTTTTCCTTTCTCCTCCTTCATGTCTGCCCTTCTCTTTTGGTATCCTCCCTTCAATCACTTGATGCCCACTATCAAAGAGTTATTAATTACCTAGTTGAAGGAATTAACTAGTAACTAGTCTCTAATGAAATGGCTAAGCCCAGGAAATGAACCTTATCCTAACTAATTCAAACTAGCTAAAATTTACTAAACCTCTATCTTTCAGGCTAAGACTTGACTTGCCTCGGGACATGCCTTATCTTGTTCTAACTCGGCTAAAGTCCTTCTATTCTAAGACTTTGTCTTCTCCTTTATTTAATATTTAACTTCGTAACATTCGTTCGTTATATAGCAATAATAGCCCATTCATTACCTTACTTTCTGATCAAATCCTAACAACAAATGAAAATTTTTGTCACGCAGTGCAACAGGCAAGAAATGAAATCGAATAATTTTATGCCCATCGCGCCCTTTCATTCAATTGAGCTGATCTCCTTTACTCAACTCCAGTTCTCCTTATAAGATTAAGATAAGATTCACTAAGTGCCTATCTGGTCTGCTTAAGCATAGGTGGACTTCTTCGAAAGGCATATTCCTCCTCTATCTGAGAAGTAGGCGATAGGCTATCTGCCCTACTCTCTTTCTCTGGGTATGACGTCCCTGCTTGATCGGATCAAATAGATGTAGATAAGATAATTTAGTCTGGTCTGAGTATTCTTGCTTCCTTGGTATTACCCTACCCACCAAATGGGAAATGGGAAAGGTTGTAGAGGTTCACTCAACAAGATTTGAATAAAGCACTAAGAAGATCTAATTACTTATATTGCCAGCTGAAAGTCAGTTATGGATTCTTATTTGTGCAAATCAAACTATATATATAAATGAAGGCAGCGATCCATCCCTCGAATCAGGCCCATCTATAGGCTTTTCCCTTATCCCAGCCAACACTGGAACAATCAGCCCACCTGTAAGCAATGGAGACAGGCAAGAACAAGAAGGAGTCCCATAGCTAAGAAGACTGAAAAGCAGCACATAGTCCTTCGGCTGGTGCCAAATCAGGTGCCTTTTTTGCAGCTTTTTCAAAAGAAGTATGGCTTTTTTGTCTAATTTCACTGTAAACCAAAGGGATAGACTACATCAACATACGTGAGATATAATGAGTAAAACAGCTCATCAAACGAAAAGTGGTATACCGGGATTCCTGCTTTCATCTCTAAGGTTGTCTTCGCTTAACGAAAAACATGCATTGGGCATGCTCTATGAACCATCGTTGTTCCTAATATCCATTTTGTGAAGAATTGATTTCAACGATTCCTGGTATCAAAATGCCCAAGCATGAGAAATGAGATTAGGTTTGGTATAACATCTGATTGACACCTCATCAATTTCCCTTCTATATCAGATGAAAGTTCAACTATACATTCACTGAATGGGTTCAAAATCCTTATAGATAGCGTGAATACTAGACAATTGAAGACTAGAAGAATCTAACATTGTGGACTGATTCAGAGTTCCAGTACTTGAACTATCCGATGAGTTGAATATTGGTGGGCCTAATTTGAATTAGTTGTCCATTTTAGTCTTTTTTTTATGAGCATGATCAAAGTAATCACTATTCCAATTCAAGATATCCCAATTCTGATTCAATTGAAGTAGGCAGACAATAAGTAAACCTGGTAAAACATTCTCGGGAGGGGATAAAAACCAAAGGGTAGATTGGATTAATGGTTTGGTTATTTTATGACATTTCTTGGTATTCTATCTTGTAGACCAAGATTTAAATTTCTAAGGGTGGGACTGATCACAGAAGAAGGTTTAAGACCATCGTTCCATTCTTCAATCCCAGTTCATTCTGATTGCTAACCGTAAACATAGGGAGAATTTCCATACTGAAGAAATCTATATGAGTGGTCTACCATAGGACAGGCTTTCTGGATCTGAAAATCAAATTCCTTCCTTTCATGACTCAAGCGCATATCCATCCTACTGAAATAAGGTTCAACGACTCACTTCCATACATAAACCTTTCTTTTCTGGATGTGGGAGAGGCAGCTACCAGTGGATGCTACGAGGTCGCAGAAAGAAAATGAAAAGAGTAAAATGATTTTTTCTTCATCGAATGACTATTCATATATTAGTATTAGGTTTTCCTAAAATAGGGGCATAAAGAATCTATGAAAAAATATTGGTTCAATTCAATGTTGTCTAACAAGAACTTAGAACATAAGAGTGGACTAAGTCAATAAATGGATAGTCTTGATGCTCTTGGACATACCAGTGGAAGTGAATAAACTCTTCAAAAAGATGCGGATAAAAAGATTCCTAGTTAGGACAGTTATAGTTGAAGTAATATTTATTCTCTCAATTCTTTATATGATAGCAGGAATATTTGGAGTTTGATCTCCGATCATACGTTTTGAGTTCTCAAAAGTAATGGTGACACTTTGTATATTTTGATATTAAAAATCAGATTTTTTATATTGATAATGCTATTTATATTTTAAGTGAACTAGAGATTCTTTTTCCTAGTTATTTGAAGAGTGGGTATAATAGTAGTGATTACTACTATTATTCTTCCATGTATGGTTCTCAATCTAATTGGAAGAATCACATTCAGAGTTGCATTGATAGTTATTTTCATTTTGAAATCAGTCTTAAAAGTGACATTTACAGTGGTATTGACAATATTGACAATGACATTTCTAGTTTCATTTGCACAGAAAGTACAAGTAGTCTTAAAAGTTGAAATCTAGTATCAAAACTAGTAGCAGTTATTTCAATATAATAGAAAAATCTAATGATTTTGATCTCAATACAAAATACAAACAGTCATGGGTTTAATGTGAGAATTGTTATGGAGAAAAAAACCTTTGGGTGAGAAAATGAATATTTGTGAACACTGCGAATATCATTTAAAAATGAGTAGTTCAGATAGAATCTGACTCTTCTTGGCACTTGGGAGCCTATAGATGAAGATATGGTCTCTATGAACCCCATTTCATTTCATTTAGAGGAGGAACCTTATATAGATTGCATATCTTTCTATCAAAGAAAAAGTTCTTCTATTTGTCAATCCTTAAATCTCCTACAACTAGCGGAGTTACAACAAGTTTTGGTATGTTGGGAGATATCATTGTTGCTGAACCTAATGCCTACATTGCATTTTCGGGTAAAAGAATAATTGAACATGCATTGAAAAAGACACTAACTTAGAAGTTTTTCCAATTTGGTAGGCATGCCAACAAGATCTCATGAGAGCTTTGAATCAATAAGTAAACTCACTCACAATCTACAGCTCAATTAGCACTAACCAAAAGTTCGATCCAGAAAGGTAATGATTGAGACGATCCAGTAGCGTGATTCTATGCTCGACTCAATCGCTGCGCGCCTTTCTTTGCTCCATTCTTCCATGGAGATGACATGCCGGGATAGGGGATCACCACCAGTCAGAGTGGTTGCTGTTGCTCCTTGCCTTGCGCCTATTGAAAGAAGGAATCTAGCTGCACTCCAGTTGCTGTCATTCCGTTCGCTTCTGCTTGAAGAAGTAGATAAAGAGAAGGTTCGAACTAATCCTCAAGGATTTGATCTCTCCTCTCAGACATAATAGACAGTGATCACTCATTAATGCAGCTAGGGACTTATATAGTCAAAGTGGTACCCCTGAGCGCTAATCGAATGTTCTAGCTCAGCATCAGGTCTGCAGATTTGAGAATGTAGTCTAGAATTTCCCGCTCTGTATTCCCACTCCAAAGACCATTCTTTACCTGAAGCCGGCCTAAACTTAAATAGCTAGTCCCCGAGCTTAGGAATAGGCTACGCTGCTTGCGCTTGCTAGTAATAGAGAGTCTTCCCTCCATTCTTGACCTTTTTTCTTAGGTCAAGTGGCTTGACACTCCCTTCTCTCTCTCTTGTCATCCTGCTGAGACCACTAATTGCTTGAAAGTGTAAATGAAGCCTTCACTTCAGGTTCAGAAGGTCGGACAATATCTAAAGTGATGTTTCTAGGCTATAAACTGAGATTCCACTGGGCCACCAAAAGAGATTTCCTTGAGGTATCCCGTAGGAGCTAACTCATGGCATAAGCCAAAGAAAGCTAAGGATAGGGCCGGGGGCATGGCCTTCCCTTCATGAAATAGGAGTAGTAGTGAAATGTTAGCTTAGGGGCGAAAGAGTAACCCGACGGAGCTAGTAGAGTGGAAAGGAGAACTGCTTGACTTTGGGAGTTGAGCTCTTGCCACCAGTTCTTCATAAGAGAGAGGGTAGCTTTGCATCTATTTCTGTTGATTCCCTTGGTTTAGTCCCTTGAATAATAAGAAGGTTTATGGTCACAAACTGAATCTGGAAAAGAAGATTTGACTGGGGTGAAAGCTTTCTTTCAAGGAATGTAGCTACGCGGTCTTTTTGTAGTGAGTTCAGGTCTTTTTGTATGAGTCGCTCATACAATTTTTCTGTCAGAGATGAAGCTCTCTTTTCAAGATGGAATATTTGTTAAGGACCACGGGACAGGCTAGCGTCCCGTTGAATTAGAAATTAAACCTACTTGGTCAATCCCGCCACAAAGGTTGTTTTCTACCTCTTGAACACATAGATGTTAAGCTCCTTTTCATTCAGATTTTAGGAATCCTAGTTCAAACTTCAAGTGGTTTTTTTATATTCAAAAACTTCTTCATCCGGAACTCGAGCAATTGAGCTAGTTCACAAGGCACATGGGAAAGCAGGCACTCGCCCTCACTAGAAGGGGGGATCCTTCCAAAAAGATAGATGAAAAAGCCTCTCTTACTCCAGTTTACCATTGTAAAAAAGGAGGCCCTTTATCGAAAAGAATCACTCTAGAAAGAAAGATTTTCAGGGAAAGACACTACATCCAAGTCAACTGGCTGGCATGCAATTGGCCTTAGGACAGCAAGAGAAACAGCTACTTCCACTGTCAGGAAGACATCAACTAGTGGAAACTCTAATGTTATTGGATGGATTGAAAATGAACTTTCTCGTATAGAAAGAAGGTATTCCCTCTCTATAAACCCCTTGAGTGAATCCTGAATAGTCTCCCTATAGACTATAGACTGAATATATGGGTTCTCCCCTTAGGGAGTCCTTGGTAGTCCCCTCAATCAACTAACATAAGAAAGAATCCTAATCAAGCTTTGGCTGATTGAAGAGAACCTCTCTACAGACACCTCAGTTTTGATCTATTTTCAATTGATTTATAGTGACTGAGTTTCACCAATTACCTTTTATCCATGCAAGTTCTTCTATTCCCTTTAGAAAACCTAGTAGCCTAGTGCCTTTCTGCACTTGTCCCTAGTTACTGTTTCTCTACGCATGCTTTTGCCATCCCTAGCCTTTTGAGCACTCAAAGAATCTACGAGGATGAGATCCACTACTTTCTAGTTTCTAGACTATCCAAGATGATCCATAGTTCTATTGGTCAAAAGAAAAAACTTGAGAAAAGTCTAACTTTAGCTCTATCACCCTTTCAGTATCAGCTGATTCGCTAGTCAAACTGCATCCAAAATTGTGCTCTCTCAGCACTATAAGGAGATTCTAGTAGAGTATCACGAAGCATATCACTTAGTTCTCATAGAGACAACTTCATTTTTTTTCTAAATAATGTGAAAGAAACTCCAATTTGGGAGAATAAAAGGAATTCAGGTGGTTTCCAAACTTGGAAGACAAAGAGTTTTGAGTGATTGACTCCAAGCTATGAATTAGAGGTTATCCACTGGGAAGAACAAAATGGCATACTATGACCAACGCCAACATGTTTGATGTTTG
Organism: Papilionanthe hookeriana x Papilionanthe teres; assembly: GCA_022702705.1. Taxonomy (NCBI): domain Eukaryota; kingdom Viridiplantae; phylum Streptophyta; class Magnoliopsida; order Asparagales; family Orchidaceae; genus Papilionanthe; species Papilionanthe hookeriana x Papilionanthe teres. Next base: position 140,180,281 of record CM040421.1, on the reverse strand, counting down.
AAAGAATGGAACATTCCACTTGGGATATGATTTCAAGGATCTTACCCTGCCAATATGCAATTTTGGGATTTTGATAACCCAGACCAAGTTCAGACCTATTTCAGGGAACTCAACTGGGTAACACGAGAGTGAAATTCTTCAATCCAAAGTAATCTTGAATGGTCCATCCCGTACTGTTAAGGGGATTCAACCACAAAGGAAAAATTGTTATATCCATGGGTTGCCTTTAGTAGGGAGCTCTACAAAAGAACTTGGATAGCAAATTCACAAAAGTGTGTTGACCTCAGTTTTGGTTGAGGTCTAGTCTCTCTTTAGAATAGCCTAGGGTCTAGCCGTAGGACTCTCCTAGTGACTTTCTTAGAAGACTAGACATCGAACCCTCCCCATAGAAATTCAAACCTTTTTTAGCTTCACTAGGAGTTTTCATAAGCTTGAGGCCTAACCTCCACCTTTTGGTAGGAATAAGGCAAGCATAACGATGCCAAGGGGAAGTCTCCTATAGGTGGTCTAACCTTAGGATTTACCCTGAGTGAGGTCTGGAGCTCGCCACTCACACACTTCACACTCACAACATACACACACTGCATATCTCCCTTTACCCCTAAACTCACCCAAAATACCCCTAAAATACCCTAAATACCCAAAATTCCAAAAATCCAAAAAAAATCAAAAATTCCCAAAAATTCCCAAAATGTCCCAAATATTCCCAAAATCATTTCTTTCAACTACACAATTAGCCAATTTTGTCAATTTAACCCAATTTAATCAAAAAACCCCAATTTGGCCCATGTAGCTCAAAAGTGCCCAAATCAAACCTAATCTTGACCCAATTGACCCCAATCTTGCCCAATTTCAATTACAAACTTCAATTCAACATCCCAAATATCAATCTAAGCCAAAATTAAGTTCAAATTGACCCACATTTGAGTTCAATTTTGATCCAAACCCAAAAGCCCCAAATTGGTCTAAGTGACCCAAATCCCATAAATAAACCCAATGTCAATCATTTCCTCTAAAATCTCAATCCCAAACTCTTTATACCACCTCCTTAAACTGAATTGAATCATCAATTGTCCACAATTTGAGCTCAAGTCTTACCCAAATCCATTTTGGACTAAAACCCCCAATTTTGACCCAAATTGAACACATGTCCTAAATCCACCAAATTGACCCTCCAAACTTTGTCAAAACCATTTCATGTCTTCATGAAAAATCTTCAAGACAACCATATCTACACTATTGTTGAAGACTCTAGACCGAATTTCCACTCAAACGCAAGATAACTTGACCCAAATCCAACATGGTCCAAAATAATCAAAAATCCTATCCATACCAAAATTGAACATCCAAATGAGCTCAAAACCACTTTATGTCTTCAAAACCACTTTATGTCTTCATGAAAGATCTTCATTACAATCATTTGGACAATATTAATCAAGGAACTTGGGCTTCATTCAAGCTCTAGCTCAAGTTAAGCCAACCCAAACCCAAATGAACCTAATTGAACTAATGATTCAAATCAAACCAAATTAAACCAAAATTAACCAAATTAACCTCATGGCATGCCCTAAAATAAATATGTATATATATATATATATAATAAAATAAATAAAAATAAATAAATAAAAAAAAGTATCTGTCCTCCTTACCTTCACCATATCTCCACCTCACCTCCTCCTTACCTTCATAGTACCTCCACCTCACCTCTCCCCCACTCCAAAAAAAACGTGAGCCCCCTTAACCCTCTCATCATCTCTTATTTTCCACCACTCACCCACTTCATACACTTCACCATCCTACTCACTCACTTCCTCTTCTAGCCGTGAGCCTCCCTCCTCTTCCTCTCCTTCTTCCAAGCAAGCCACATCCCCTTCAAAAAAAAAAATTCCCAAACTCCTCATCATCTTCTCCTCCTAGCCGTGAGGTCTCCAACAAGGGCTTCTCCAAGGTTTCTTACATCACTCCCTCCAAGTCAAGGTAAGTTTCTTCTCCCTCCCTTTTATTTTGTGAACACTTAAGCTTTAAAAATTTCTTCACCCTTCTCATGCTTAGCCTAAGATCCCACACATACATGCATATTGTTTAGTTTTCTTCTTCCTTTACATAGATTTCCAAATTCATTTGCAAGTAGTTTTCTTTTCACAAATCTCCATGTATATTTTCAAAAATTATGTGTAGGTTGTTTTCTTTTTTTACAAATCTTCATGCTATTTAATTTTTTCCATGCTTAGGCTTAGGAATTCTTTTTTATGCAAAGTTATTTAGTTATTTAAATTCACAAGTTTCAATATTTACAAATCTACCACCTAGTTTTTATTACCTTGAAAAATGAATTTTAAAACTTTTAATACAACATAAAGGAAATAAAAATAAAAGAAAGGAAAATAAACATAAAGAGGAAATAAAAATAATAATAACAAAAAGAAGAAAATGAAATAAAAATCTAAAATAATATATAACAATGTAAATAAATAATAAATAACAAATGTAAAAATATAAGTGATATAATAATTGTAAATTTAAATAAATTAAATAATAAATTTACTAAATAAAATAACTATACTAAATTTTAAATACCTAAAAAAAAACATTAAACTTAAAATATAACTATACTAAATAAATGAATCATAATATATACATGTAAATTAATGATAATTTATAAATAATAAAAAAAGGAAAACCGAAAATATAAAATAAAAGAAAATAATAACAAAAATAATAATTGTAAATATAAATAAATAACAAAAATAAGTAATTAAAAATCTCATTCTTTTTAAAATAATATAAATGTAAATATATAAATAAATAATAATTGTAATAGCTTTAAATAAATGATAATAACTTAAAATAAATAAAATAATAATTGAGGAGAGAGAAAAGTGAAAAGCTTTATAATTAAATAAATAATAATATAAATGATAAATAAATGATATGAATAATAAACTTAAATATTCATCTTAATAATAACAATAATAAATCACAATAAAAATAACTTATAATTTATATATATTAAATGATAAGAATAAAAGGGATAGTAAATTAAATAACACACATATATACATACGTACATATATACATACATACAAACATATACATACATATATACATACATGCATGATATATATATATATATATATATATATATATATATATATACATAAATTGAAAATAATTTAAATAATATAAATGAATAATAAATTAAATTAAAATTAAAGAGTTAAAATTAAATAATAATAATAATAATAATAATAATAATAATTAAATTAAATAAATTAAATTAAATAATAGTTAATTAAATAAACCGAAAACAATTATATAAATAAATATTAAATTAAATTAAATTAAATAATAAATAATAAATTAAATTAAATTAAATTAAATAATAAATAATAAATTAAATTAAATTAAATTAAATAATAATGTAAATAAATAATAAATGAAATTAAATTAAATAATTTAAATAAATTAAATTATATTATATTAAATTAAACAATAATGTAAATAATTAATAAATTAAATAAATTAAGTAAATTAAAAAAATTACATTATATTATATTAAATTAAACAATAATGTAAATAAATAGTAATCTAAGTTAAATTAAATAAATTAAATAAATGAAACAAGAAAAAATCAAATTAAATTAAAGTAAATAATAATGTAAATAAATAATAAATTAAATTAAAATTAAATAAATTAAAATCACATAAAACCAAAAATAAATAAAAATTAAATTAAATTAAATAATAATTGTAACTAATATAAATTAAATTAAACTAAACTAATTAAATTAAATAATAATATAAATAAATGATAAATTAAAGTAAAATAAAATAAATTAAATTAAATTAAATAAATAACAAAAATAATAATTCAAATAAATAAATATTAAGTAATTATAAATTAAAGTAAAATAAAATGAATAAATAACAATTAGTTAAATAAAAATAAATAAATAACAATTGATAACAATTAATTAAATAAAACAAATAAATAACGATCAATTAATTAAATAAAATTAATAACAATTAATTAAGTAAAATAAATAAATAAAGATCGATTAATTAAATAAAAGAAATAAATAACAATCAAATAAAAGTAAATATATCACAATGAATTAAATAAGATAATAAATTAAATAAATAAATAATTACAAATAAAAGATAATGACTTTAAATAACACATAATAAAACTAACGACACATAAATAATAATTAACGATAATAACATAAAATGATAACACATAACAAAATAAACAATAATAAAATAATAAATAACAATAATGACATATAAATAACATAACAATTACATACAACAATAACAACCATACCACACAACAACAATCCCGACCACAATACAATACCAACATGATAACAATCAAACCTAGGATAGGCCTTCTGAGTCATGGTTTATTTTTCCCTTTATAAAGACCCCTAGGAAATCACAATTTGGTGTAGAAAACATATTAAGAATACCCTTATGCTTAGTGAATGCATGGAGTAACCCAAATTTTAACCGATGTCCACACAACCTTCCCAGTTCACATTCCAAACTCAAAGTTCCTAGCTCCAAAAAACAAACCAAAAACAAAACCAAACCAAAACCAAAAACAAACCAAAAACAAAATCAAACCCAAACCAAATTTAAACATAAACCAAATTCAAAGCCCAAAAATCCCCAAACTAAAATCAAACTCAATTAAAAACCAAAAACTCTTCATAGCTCTCCCATAAGTCTAAATCAAACTACCAATTGCCACCAATCCAAATCCAAACCACACCTAAACCCATCTGCCCCAACCTACCCCGAACACCAGTGCTCATTAAGCATAAGGGTATAGGTAGGATGAGTTGTTAAACAACATAATAAGTTTAAATGAGCTCGAGGCTTTTCACTAGGCTGTGAAAGGGGAGCATGGACCTGCATCCTTCTCCTGGCCTTTTGGATACCCTAGAGATCTATTAAACTTAATATGTCTGCTTAACGAAACCATCCTCAATTAAATTGACAAAGTTCAACAAAAAAAGACTTGGTAGAAAACCAGGACATTTACATAGACATCACAGGATTGAGTAGTTACTGCTTGTTAGTCCTACTTCTTCCTGTTTTCTGGCATCCTTTAATTTCTGCAAAATTATAAACACATACATGCAATGCAATACTAAAGTTTCAGCTGGCAATGATGAGAAGACCCTACCAGGTACGCTTTTATTTTATTGCAATTTATTTTCCCTGCACTGTAATTTACTTTTCTTCTGTCGGCATATTTTTAGGTTGTGTGTTTTATTTTGAAAAGGGGGTCGCCTAACAGAAATTGTCGGCGAATTTTAGATTTTGAATTTGATTTAAATATATATATATATAATTTAGAAAGTAGCATTTGATTTTGAAAATAATTTTAAGTTTGAAAATTTTAAGATATGAAATCAAACTAATCTCACATCCCAAATAGTTTATATAAACGAGCATCGCACTACAAACCGTGTATCTATCCCTAAGGATAGACACACTGCTTGATGGTGAGGCTCGATTAAATAAACTAAAAGATTTGTGACATCCGTTTGATCTGCGAACCTATTTTATAAGCCGACAAATTCTCCTACTTAATATAAAGGAATTAAGCAGGGTTTATATTACATGGGTTCTTAAAGTTCCCTATAAGGGCAAGCCCCTATAGTTAATTACATCTTAAATGACGAGAATCATCTAAGAAAACTCTCGATAATGATCAGTAGTTTTTCTCTCAAGAATTTCAAAGTTTAAGGTTTTCAAAAGATTGGATTTTTGAAATTTCAAAAGGGATTAGCTCAAATTTGGAACATTTATTTTCAGGAGTCTAAAAGGAAGAGAAGTAGGAGAATCTGAGGATCCAAGAAGAATCTTGACAACTTCCCAAATTATCCTATTATTTGGCTCGGATTTAAGAAAATCCTAATATTATCTGATATTTCAACCTTGCCAATTTTAATTAATTTGGACTTATATTTGTATGACATGATCATACAAATAGCCTCGAAGATGTGAGGGTTTATGTCGTATCGGACGACTACCTCAGAAATCCTAAGACCGGTTAGGGCTTAATTTGCAATGCAAATGCCTAACAAAAGGTTGAGGATTTATGTTGCACTAGGCAAATTACCTCGGAGTCCTATGTCTTAGTTATTTAATTCTTAAGAAAGTTTTGTTGAAGTAGATTCGAGTTTTCGTGATGACGATGGTCGTCGTTGCCCACCATGCTCCGAGCTCCTTGTTGTTGCAGAGGTTTAGTTTTAGAAGTCATAAATTAGGAGATGAGAGAAGTGTTTTGGTTTAGAGAAAATCTTAAAATCCAAGTGTTTTTATGTTTCAATTAAAACAAATCTTAAAGTTGATTATAACAACACCGGTTAAGATCCCACGGTTCCATCCTTCCGGCATCGTTATTTTTATCGGATTCACTTAGTCCGGATGAATTTGCTAAACTCAACTAAATGAGTTCCACACTTTCATTTAGACCGTGGGAAATCCCGTTAGCAAAACGTAGGTTACATCATCCGAGGTATGCCCGATCATCCAACAAGACGTTTTAATTTAGTTGTAATTGCAGTTTTATTTTTGTTGGTGATTATATTTTGGGTTTGATCATTTTCATGCATTTATAAGTACAAGAAAGTAAGACATTTAATAAATCGCTAAATATAAATTGCAACAAACTTAAAAGCATACCTAGTGAGCATTCCTGTCATTTGAACCTGCACTTGAAACACATGTTTGAGCAAATACCTAGGTAAGACTAAGGGAAGGTTCTGGTTGTCTACCAAAATCCTAATCCTATTTCTAGTCATTTCCTATGACATCTAGGTTTTTGTGTTTTATTAAGGATGATTTTCTTCACCAAAGAACAATGAAGTCTCACTGTCCTTTTAAAACATTCCTTCAAGTTAGAGAAGTGCTCGGAACTGAATTTTGAACATCTTCTTAAACATTTTAGGGATTGCCTTAAGTTTGGTTAGTTTCAGTGTGGTGATGAATCAATCACCCGGGTTACTCCTGCTTAGTGAATTAGGATGTTTGATCATCCTATGAGTAAGGTGACATTTCATTTAATGTTTCATTTAAGAGTTATAATAATGAAAGCATTTAGGGGCAAATTGGTTCATTAAAGATTTCAACCATTCTTAATTGAAGTTTTAAGTTAGAGATAAAGTGATTTTTAATTTAGTTATAAAGTTTCAGTTGATCTTTTTAGGTGTTTTAAATCATTTTGAGTTGAAAAAGTGTTTAAGCTGTTTAATTCAGTTGAGTCTTTATGTTTCAAATGATATTAATATTTTAGATTAATTTTAATGTTTTAAACTGATTTAATCTTTAATTTATGATGTTTTAATCATGACTTGTTTCAGGTTAATCTTTGATATTTTAAATTTGTTTTGACTTAAGTCTTAAACAATTTCAGGTTAATTTTGATATTTTAAGTTTCTTTTTATCTGATTTTCTTACTTCAAATTGGTTTAAATGTTTTAAGTTTTAGTTTAATTATGATTTTTTTTTAAATTATCTTCCTTTCATTAGTTTCAATTATCATTGTTAGAGTCCCATTAATTGTTATTTAAATAATATTTGATCAAATTATTGATTAGGGATTCAATTTAAAGAATTAAAACTCTCCTATATTACATCCCTAATCTTAATAATTCAAGCCTTAACTAATCTTCCAAAGTTTAGGCAATTTAATTAATTAAAGTTTCTTCTTTAAATGTTCAAGGTGATTAATGGGTTTCTACCCCTTTAACTACCTTAGTTCCAATCATCCAATAAGAATTTAAGATCAAATATTTTACCCCTCCCTCTGGTTTAGCCTAAATTTTGGTTATGGTTAAAATTCTTTTTAGCTACCTTCATGCCCTCTTAAACTTGTCATCCCATAACTCATCAAATTAAGCTCAAATGAACTTAAGAAACATTTTTTTTTATGTCACCTTACTCACATAAAATAAAATTTGGAAGGATCTCACCAAAATTAAATATGATGTTGTCTTTTTTGTCTACCTTGGAGTAATTCCACAATCCTTCAACGTCTTGACCACGATTGGATGTACCTCGCAAAAGGCACACAGAGAAATTCATATGAGAAATAATTCATTCAATTGAAACAAATGAAATATATTATTGGAATTATAATAGTACGAAAAAAGAAAGAAAAATAATAATAATAAGAAAAGATTTGAAATGGAGAAGATTGTTCAAGATCCACTTTACCCAGCTCCTATGTGTTTTGTATATCTCATTCTTAAATTTTACTCCTAAATTCATCCCACCCGAATCTTTCATGAATCAATTCCAGATTTTTCCAAAATAGTAATTTGTGTCTTCAAGCTTTTTTTTTTTATAAATCCAATTTATATCAATTTATACTTCCCAAAACAAAGCTCTAAAAATTTCCAAATTTAACGAGTTAATCAAAAGGCATGAGGATTTTGTAATTTTTAGATAGTAAATTTCTAAACCCCAAAAACCTTTCATAAATCAAAATCGATACGATTTCAAAATTTCCAAGAAATATGATCGTACCAAGCTTCAAAACTATAAACATTTCAGATTTTTAGCACAAAATCACCACATATTTCATATCTTCAAAGGAAACAAAGCATTTGAGATCTTTCTAGATTTCATAAAGGAGCGCAATAAACATTCCCACTGCTTAAATATCAAATGCATGATAAGGTTTCCCAAATTTTCACAATTGACATTAAGGTAAACGTATGTGTAGATATGAATGTTATTCATCAATCAACATTTAAAGATGTGCTTCACAAAAGAGTTGTCATGATTACCAGCATAGATCTTCTACCAACATAATGTTTAAGTTAACAAAAGCATAATTGGGGAGAGTTATACCGTTGCGAAAGTTGCGGACGTCCTCGCCGCTTGCTACGAATTGTCGATGTCCCATCCATGTGCCAATGTACCTTGCAATGAACACAAATAAATAAGAAACATGCGTTAGTTTCATACATAAATTTACAACTCACGCAGAATTTGCGATATAATAAAAAAAATGACATTTAGATATATATCACAATTTCTATGTATTTACATGTCCCACACTAAAGCTTTCGTATTTGCATACATTGCACTTCGCACTTTAAATCTAAAATAATGCATGAAAAGGTGTATTTCACTTTAAAAGGTGGTATATATATTTCAATAAATACAAAGAGCAAAGTCTAAATGTTCATGTACGCAGATACCAATTTTCTAGATGTGGGGCATGCAAACACAGAAGAAAACTTAAAAGGCATGAATGTGGATCCCTCTTTAAAAGAAGCTTAGGTGGTAGATATGTAAATAAATAAGAATTGTGTGTAATGTATGTAAATGTTCAAATCTTGGTGTTATACATGTAAATAAACAAGCATTGGGTGGTAGACACACAAGCATAAGCAAATTCAATGGCATCAAAGTGATTTAAGGCAAGTGCCTTTGAGTTCATAAAACGAAGACAGAGAAGCATTACAAGTTCATAAGATAACTGAAAACTACTTGTGGAAAGAAGCCCCTAAAAATAAAATGGGGCATTTACATACAAGTCACCCAATTCCTACATATTTATACACCAAACTTTTAAAGATTTTCTTTCACATTTATACAACCAAACCATTCATATCATGAGAAAAATATCACCAATCTTAACTTTAAAAAAAGTAAAATGCTCCTTTTTATACACGTGAAGTGGTAAGCACGTTAAGAATTGTAAGTCCAGTTGTTTAAGATGTAAAAATATAAGAAGAAAGTGGTATTAATATAGATCATTTAAACATGTTTTCAATCTATCAAAGTTACCCCCACCTAAGAACATCGTAAATCTTTCCCTTAACTCTAGCAATTGGCATATAGGGAAACTTCCCTTTTAGTTCATAAAGTGGCATATTTATGTCCAAATCGAGGCTCAAAATCAAATAAAATAAGTAAGAACATTAGAATTTAACGGTATGTAAAATGCGCAAAGACCACGAGTATGCACACAAATACGAGGGCCCTAAGGGGTTATACCGTCACGTCGGTTGAAGAAGTCCTTCCAGCTTGTTCCGAGCTATTGATGTCTAGTCCACACGCCGATATACCTCGCAACAAAACACACAAATGCGTGAAAGAGAGATGGAGAGCGAGAGAGGTATACAAATACCTAAGATAAATTATTATAGCATATGAAGATACGACTGAGATGCACCCTCTCCTGCGTACATGTATCACACCAAAACACCATGAATAAAACATAAAAATTTGGGGCTGCATGTATGAATATAAAAGAGATTTGTATACATAACACTCGTTCCATCCATTTACGAATCCAATGCCTAAATTTCGATGTAGGCATAGATATGATTTAGAGTTTTAATATCATAAAATAAATTATTTTTTTTTATATTCCTGTAAAAGTAATACATGCCTCATGCATGTAATTATTGCATCAAACAGTTGGGTCAAATCGAAGAAGGCAATATTTAAATATATTCTTAGTCAAAATAATAATAATAAAATATGGATATTTCAATGAATTAGATAAACAAAGCTCCAAATGAAGAATATCCCTACCATTATACCACGATGATCTTAGCTTTCTAAATAAGCATCACGTTATGGGTACTGTCTTCCAGTTTCTCTTTTTTTTTTTAGGTCAGTTTAGGTGATGTTACACTAGCAATGATAAAAGTGCTTTTAGAAGAAAATAATAACAATAAGAATAAAGCACCTGTAATTAAACAAATGTAAATCCAACCATAACTAAAGGTTTTTTTTTTTTTTTTAAACATTCACAGTGCAGTTTTCATCCCAAATGCAGTGAAGGAACTCACGCAGAAAATAAGGTAGAACGGTACCAAGCAAATACAAATGCTTTCTATGAACTGCAGATTTTTTTTATTTATTTTTCTTTTTTGATAAACCTCTCAGCAGAGCATTCTTTGCTGTTGTGCTTCGCAGCGAACTACTGTGGCGAACCGCGAGGGAGGATGCCGGAGAAGCTTCATCGTCGTGTGGTTTGGCCACGAAAGGTTGCTGCCGCCGGTAGAGAAGGGAAGCGGCCCAATGGATGGAGAGATCGTCGGAGGTGGATTGGAACACCGACAGCCTCATGTGCGAGAGTAAGGAGCTGCTAGGTATTGAGGGAGTGACGTGAGAAGAGGAGATTCAGCTAAGGAGCTGAGTGTAAGGAAGTTAGGGCTTCCTGAAGATGAGAAGGGGCGCTGAATGAAAAGAAGCCGGGGCCGCTTAGGGTTTGTGTGCGTGAGTTTATATAGGGCAGAAATTCTTTTTTTTTTTTTTTAATTTTAATTACACGCATCGATATCTATGCAATTCGCTCGTGCATGGAGCACTAGCAAAATGGGTGTCCTACCCAGCTAAAATCGACGTTCCGGACGTAACGGCGCAGTCCATTTCGTCATCCGAGGTCGTTCGGACAACCTCGTCGACGGTCACGTCAAAAACTGGTGGAATGGGGATTTCGCGATTAAATCAGATTTGGTTGAAATTCAAGGTTGAACTGGTAGCGATCGAATGTTGCATTCAGTTTAGGGGAGTGTGTCGAAGCATTTAAAATTTAAATTGAGAAGAAAATGGCTAGCGTCGGGTCAATTTGGGTCAAATCGAGCTCAGGTCGAGCTAGGTCAAAATCGGGGTTTTTGATGAAATCGGCTTAAATTGACAAAATTGGGCTGTGATGTAGTTGAACAAAATAAAATTGGGAATATTTGAGATTTTTTGGGATTTTTTGTGAATTTTTGGAATTTTGGGTTAAAAATGATATTTTGGGTATTTGGAGGTTATTTGGAGGGTTTTGGGGTATTTTGGTGGGTTTAGGGTTCAGGATGTGTGTGAGAGTGTAGTGTATAGGTGTAGTGTGTGTGTAAGTCGACCCTTCACTGCACCGAGTCACCTGTAGGCGGTCCTAAGGCCAAAGAGTCCTATGAGAACTCATCCTTTAAACTTCCACATTCGATTTCAACCCTCTAGGTGATTAGGGGTCTACGATCAAGTTTGTGGAGTTTGCAGGGAGTTAAGAAGTGGTTTGAATTTCTAAGTGGTGGGTCCCAATTCTAATCCTCTAAGATAGTCAAAGGAAAAGCCTAAGGCTAGATCCTAAGTACTAAAAAGAAGAAGAGAAGACCTCATCAAAAATGAGGTCAACACTCGCATGTTAAACAAGAATGTCACCCTGCATGAAAACTGTAAACCTTTAGGATAGTCACAAAACTGAAACCCAAAACTAAATTAAAATCAACACAAGATAAAATTCACCGCCACAACATTCAAAAGATAAAACAACTCAAAATTTAATCACAAACAGAAAAACAAAACTACAACTACAATTAAATTAAAACGACTCGTTGGATGATCGGAAATACCTTGGATGTTGTAACCTACGTGTTGCTAACGGGATTCCCCATGGTCTAAATGAAAGTGTGGAACTTAATCAGTTGACTTTAGCAAATTAATCTGGACTAAGTGAATCCGATAAAAATAATGGTGTCAGGATGACGGAACCGTGGGATCTTAATCAGTTATGTTTAATAAACTTTAAGATTTGTTTTAATTAAAATACTAAAATATTTGGATTCTAAGACTTCTCCAAACCAAAACACCTCTCTCATCTCTTGATTGTCACTTTCTAAAATAAAACCTCTGCGACAACAACAAGGAGCTCAAGGCAAAACACCAAGGGCAGCACGATCAAGGATGCGGAAGGACATGTTCGAGAGAGCAAACAACGGATCTTCAACAACAACTCTCTTTTCTTATAAATAAATAACTAGCCATAGGACTTCGAGGTAGTTCACCTAGTACGACATAAATCCTCACCAGTTCTTTTAGGCCTTTGTATAGCTCTGTTGTACAATATAAGCCCCAACTCATTTTAGGATTCTGAGGTTGTCATTCGTTACGACCTAAATCCTCACATCTTCCAGACTATTCGTGTGATTGTTTCACACAAATGTAAGCCCTAATTTAATAAAATTGACAGGATTGAAATCCAAACTAATTCTTTTCTAAAATTTAAAGCCCAACATTAGGATAGTCTGGGAGGTCATCGAGGTTCTCCTCGAGATTCGTAACATTCCCTACCTCTCATTTCTTTGACTCTGGAAATAATTGTTCCACATTGCGCCTTTCACCTATTGGATTTTCTATTACCACACTTCATTGAAAACCCTACCCTTGAATTCGTGAAGATAGAAACCCCTGATCTAAATTGAGAGTTCTCTCAGGTGACTTCGGTCATTTGAGGGGTAATTGACTATAGGGGCTTGCCTCTATAGGAGCTTTAAAGACCCCATATAATATAAACCCTATTTAATTCTTTTTGTATTAAATAGGGGAATTTGTCGGTCCACATAAAGGTTCGCAGACCAGAACGGATGTCATGAATATTGTAGTTTATTTGATCAAGCAATATCGTCAAGTAGGGTATCTATTCTTTGGAATAGATGTGTTACTTGCGATATTACGCTTGTTCATCTAAACTACTAAATAAATGAGATTCGCCCATTCTCATATTTTTAAATTTAAAAAAAAATCTTATTTTCAAAACTAACACATACATATATATATTAAATTAAAATCTTAAGCTCATTTCAGCGGCCGACAAAGTGTACAGATAATTCAACCTAAATTGATTGGGAGAAAAGAGATTTATCTCAGGTGAAAATCGATTCATTGAATATAAGACCTTAGGTAAATTATTCCCAGAAGCCAATGAATGAAGTGATTTGAGTTTTGTTGACAAGTTTATTATGAATTGGACTGTGGTGTACGACTTGACTAAGGTGCTAGAAAGTCAGTGGTCTAGCTGCAAAAGCGAGTGGTGCACACCGACCCCTTGAAGGGCACGAAAGACTCAGGCATGTAGTGTTTCTAACAAGCCCAGTTGAACAAAGAAAAGTCAGCATACATACAATACATCATTTCTACGGAAATTCCCACTGAGTTGATGAAGAAACCGGGCTTCCTGAATTTTATTCTTGAGTTCGATGGCCAAAATCTCATCATTGGATGAATGCTTCACCCTTGAGAATCATTCACAGACTTTCTTCTTCATTTGAAAATGACTTTGCTCCGCACCTTTCTAAGGTGGGATGGCTCTATGAGAGGGGATGGAATTCAAGTTGTCCCCTCCATGACCTAGCTTCCAAGTAGTTTCATATACTTTTATCCCAGGTTCGAGTCCTACTTGTTTCAAAGTCAATCTATGGAGGAATGAGATGTAGTGACAGTCGATTTCATTATTGCGTAGAAAAAGAAAGAGGGTTCACTCTATCGGATGGCTTCACATGCGATAAAGGTAGCCAAGAGAACAGAGTCAGTCTCGCATGAAACAATCAAGGCTTCGATAGAATTATCAGTCGTAGACACTTCCAATAAGGCGATCAAAGGACCATTCAATGAGGCAGTAGCCATATTGAAATGTACATTTTAGCTCAGTCAAGTGCTTTATAGTAGGCAAGCACCTCATCTTTGCTCAGTTGATCTTGGGTCGTGGAAGAGGGTTCAACTCCCGCGCCCCATTGCACCAGAATTTGGTGTTTTGAAGCCCGAATAAGGTACGGCAGCTCATTCTAACTAGAATGTGTCGGCATATTTTTAGGTTTGTGTGTTGTATTTATGAAAAGAGGTCACCTACAGAAATTATCGGCGAATTTTAATTTAATTTAAATAAATAATTTAAAAAGTAGTATTTGATTTTGAAAATATTTTTAAATTTGAAAATTTTAAGATATGAAATCAAACCGATCTCACATCCCGAATAGTTTACATAAACGAGCACCGCACCACAAACCGTGTATCTATCCCGAAGAATGTACACACTCGCTTGATAATGGGGCTCGATTAGATAAACTAGAAAGGTTTGTGACATCCGTTTGGTCTCGCGAACCAATTTTATAAGCCGACAAGTTCCCCGCTTAATATGAAAGCATTAAACAGGGTTTATATTACTCGGGTTCTTAACATTCCCTATAAGGGCAAGCCCCTATAGCTTAATTACATCTTAAGTTACGGGAATCACCTAAGAAAACTCTCGATAATAATCGATAGTTCCGCTCTCAAGAATTTCAAAATTTAAGGTTTTCAAAGGATCGGATTTTCGAAATTTCAAAAGGGATTAACTCAAATTTGGAACATTTATTTTTTGGGTATTCAAAGGAAGAAAGGTAGGAGAAATCACAGATTCGAAGCGAACTTCGGTAATTTCCCGACTATCCTATTATTTGGCTTGAATTTAGGAAGGCCCTAATGTTTATTTAATGTTTTGATCTTGCTAATTTTTAATTAATTAGGACTTATATTCGTATGATGTGATCACACAAATAGTCTCGAAAATATGAGGGTTTATGTCATATCGGATGACTACCTCGGAATCCTAAGACCGATTAGGGCTTAATTTGCAATGCAAATGCCTAACAGAAGATTGAGGATTTATGTTGCACTAGGCAAACTACCTCGAAGTCCTATGGTTTAGTTATTTAATTCTAAGAAAGTTTTGCTGAAGTAGATCCGACTTTTGTTGATAACGATGGTCGTGCTGCCCACCATGCTCCGAGCTCCTTAATGTTGCAGAGGTTTAGTTATAGAAGTCATAAATCAGGAGATGAGAAAAGTGTTTTGGTTTAGAGAAATTCTTAATTTCCAAGTGTTTTTTATGTTTTATTTAAAACAAATCTTAAAGTTCGATTATAACAACACCGGTTAAGATCCCAAGGTTCCATCCTTCCGCATCGTTATTTTTATCGGATTCACTTAGTCCGTATGAATTTGCTAAACTCAACTCAATGAGTTCCACACTTTCATTTAGACTCGTGGGAAATCCCGTTAGCAACACGTAGGTTACATCATCCGAGGTATTCCCGATCATCCAACAAGACGTTTTAATTTAGTTGTAATTGTAGTTTTGTGTTCTGTTTGTGATTAAATTTTCAGTTGTTTTATATTTTAAAATGTTGTGGCGATGAATTTTATCTTACAATGACTTTTAATTTAGTTTTGGTTTCAGTTTTAGGGACTATCCTAAAAGTGTGGGTTTTCATGCAACAGTTGTTTATCATGCAAGGAAAGTAAGTGCGATGTGATTAAACAAATTGCAACAAAATAAAAGCGTACCTGGAGGGTCTTCCCGTCATCCCAAGCCGCACTTAAACACAATTTAGAATATTTAAGCAAGTTCCTAGGTAAAGCTCAGGGAAGGGTTATGGTTTTCTACCAAATTCCTAATCCTATAGCTAGTCATTTCCTATGACGTCTAGGTTCTTATGTTTTGGTTTGAGGACGATCTTCTTCATCAAAGAACAATTAAGTTCAATTGTTCTTATAAATATCCTATCATATTGAGGAAGTGCTTAAGAATCTTAAACATCTTTTCAATATTGCTAGAATTGTTTTAAGTCCAAATGAATTTTATTATACAAATGAATTAAGCGTCCGGAAATTCAAGTTTTGTTGTTATCTTACTCAGTGAACTAGGACATTTGAATATCCTATGAGGGAAGTAACATTTAATTTAACGTTCTGTTTAGGAGTTATGACTAAGGGAAAGTTTTTGTCCTTAAGAAAATTATGGGACATTCCTAATGACCAGTGGATCACTTCGACCAATTTTGGTGATTTTTTGAATTATATTCTTTTTATTATAATTATTTTGAGTTTTGGGGTATTAATTAATTTAAAAATAAAATAAAGGTTGAAAAATGAATTTTATATTTTTCAAAAATCTCTCTGATATCAAGGAAATCAGAGAATCAATTTTTACAATTTTCTGATTTTTTCTTTGATTTATTAGAATTATTTTAGTGGAAATGCTAAAAAATACATTTTTTTTAATTTTAAAATTAGCCTAGGGCTTTAAAATTTAATATCTCACTATAGAGAATTAATAAAAATATGGGGTTTGTTCCTAAGTGATTAAAATTCAAAATGTGACATTTTGGTGAATTTTATTATTTTTGTGATTTTTATTATTTTTTAATTATTAAAATATTAAAATAATGCAAAAAATCAACTTTTTTAGAAAATTATAATTTTATTTTTCTTAAATTCCCATGATATCAGAGAGGCTCCAAAACCAATTTGGTAAATTTTTGAAAAGTATTTTGAAAGTTATGAATTTTTAAAATTTAAATTGGCTAAATCGGCTTAATCAACCCATTTAAGTAGGGCTAACCAAGTCCAATTGACTTCAAATTTTATGGTGGGTTCCTCCGATCCTAAAGGTCGCTGGAGAATTGATTTCAAGTCAATTTGATGTATGATTAGCTCTAATTAATTAAGGACCTATTTTGGGTGTTTAAGCCAATTAGGGTTATTCCAAGTGGATTAATTCAAAACCTATTTTTTCTAGGTTCCTCTGATCATAATAAACATCACCAAATTTTCCTAGAATTTATTTCACAACATGCTAATTATTGGAATTATAATACTCAAAACAGCAACATGAATTTAAAAAATCAATAACTATTCATAGGGATGGCCTCTGACTTTGGAAAACTCAGGGAATGTTCCCAAATTCAGAGGCTTCAAAAGCCCTATGGTCTCATGCCATGGTGAATTTCCTATATACATGGAGAATTAAAACAATGCAGTGAGTAAATAAATTATTAAAAATAAAATACTTAATGAAATTAAATGATTTCTTTTCCACATTATTCTCCTCTGTTCACTGAGCAAGTGGGTATTTTTATTTTATTTTTCTGATTTTTCTACACAAAGTTATGCATTTTTGAAGTTTAGGGAATTAAATAAATAGAAAAATAACCTATTTTTCTACTTATCCACGCGGCGCCAACTCAACCTAGGCATCTCCGATGCGCCGCGTGTCGTCTTCTGATTCGGCGTCGCCATCCAACTCAGCGCTCCGAAGGCCCGCTGTATCATTCCGTCTCCTCATCCAGCGCGATCCTGGCCGTCCGTCCGCGCGTGTAGTAAATGAACGGCATCCGTTCATCGTCCCCAAGCCTCCTAACCCGAGAACCGTCCACACTAAATCCCTAATATCTCACTCAATACTTAACGGATTTTCGTGTTCTTGTGCTCTATGGATTCTTCTTGAAGAGACGAATACATCTATACGGTGATCATGCATTGAAGTTAAAGCATTTGAAATGGAGAATCTCCAGAAGCTCGGGATAAAGAATTAGCTCTTACCTTTGCTCAGAGAAGTGTGGCTTCAATCTGAGGGTTGTGTCACCTTCGATTGGGTCCAAGCAAGCTCCAGATGAAGTACCTTGGCCTGGTGAATTGTCTAGGTATGCTTTCGACCAAGCCCGATCACAAAGCTTGGAGTCCGGAACGGATGGGTGGCCCGGAGAGGGGGCTTTGCTCGGTGGACTTCTTCCTCGGTCCAGTGAAGGTGTAGGACCAATCAATATGGGGATTGGTCCACCGTGAAGAAGTGTCCTGGTTTTGTCGCTGAAATTCGAATTCAAAATCGAGCTCGCCTAGAGGAATCGAGGCTGGAATCCAGTGGGGATCAAGTGCTCTATGTGTAGAGAGTGGTCCGGAATGATTTTGGCGGAGTTTCCTTAAGGTTGGTTCAGCACCTCTCCCATGGCCGAGAGAGGGGTGTTTAAATGAGAGTCGGCTGGAGGCTCTCCCGGGGGAGTTAGGGCTCGGGATCGCTCGCTCTGGTGAGGAGAAGAACGAGCCATGGTGGCCACTCGGTCACGGGGCGGCTCGGCAAGGTGGAATTCCAAAGTTTGGCTCACATGTGAGCTCTCGGGTGTGGTGTTTTTCGGCGGCCTAGTGGTCGGCCGGCCGTGCACCGATCACCATCTTGTTCGGTGGGTCGAGGCTGGGGTTTAGTGTAGCGATTGACAAATGTCATGTGTCAAAAGCTTGGATTAGAATGGTATGGGAGAAGGCTCATTTTGGCTCAAATTGGTCAACCCATCCCTTTGGGCTAGGTGCACCACCCAATGTTTGGTTTAGGCTGAAGGGAAAGTGATTTGGTTAAGCATAATCTGTAGGGTCAAGTCACCATCCAAGCACAATTAGGCATAAGCATGGTTAAGGGGAATCATGGGAGTGGTTAATCACCTTATGGGAATGTGGAAAGGACCTACTCCTTTTGCCCAATGTGGTAAGGTCACATGTGAGCAACTCACATGGCTTGCATGTGGCTTAAGAGTGGCTTCATGGCTTGTCTTTGGCTTAGGGAAAAGCTTGGTCAATTTCATGAAAATGGATTTTAGAAATTTTCGTAATTTAGGGGTGATTTGATGGGATTTGGCATATGGCATGATTTGGAACCATTTGATGATTGATTTAGGACTTAAGGGATGATTTTAATTGAATGCATGATGAAGAAGAGTGTCATATGGACTTTGGATGAATTTTGGGCCTTTGAAATTTAGTGAAGATGGGCTTTTAAAATGGTTTAGAAAAGTGGGCTTTTGGATTTCAAAACAAATTTTAGGATGAGAATTTTGCAAAGGATTGGATCCAATAAGTGTTGAATTTAATTTATGAATGTTTCATGAATGATTTGGAATAAATTTGAAGTGTTTTGGTCGGAATTGGGTTGGATTTGGACCTCTTTGGTAAATGGGCCAATGTAGGTCAAATTGGGCTAACTTGGGCCAATGTTGGGCTAGGGTTGAAATTTATGTAAAATAAATGTTAGGAAATGTTTATGGGAGTGTTTCAAAGAGGTTTTGGCTTTGGTTGGGTTTTGATTTTGGGGTTTGGGCTTATTTGGGTTAGGTTTGGGTTTAGGACAAAATTGGGCCTTTTAGCTTTGGGTTGAATTTGAGTGGGGTTTGGGTCTACATTTTGGGCAAATCATGTTAGTGTTTTGTTTTTGGGGATGTTAAGGAAGGTTTAGAAAAGATTTGGGGTTAATTGGAGTTAAACTGGTTTGGTTTGGGTTAGGTTTGTGTCATGGGTCCAAATTGGGCTTTAAGGCCAAAAGTGAAATTGGATTCAAATGTCAATCAAATTGGACTTGGATCTGGTTTAGATTGGTGTTGGGAATGTTAAATTGATGTTTCGAATTGAATTGGACCAGAATTTGGGTCAATTGGGTAGGTTTGGCTTGACATTGAGTTCACTTAGGGTTAAAATGGGTCAAATTGGGGGTTTTAACAAAAGTGGGGTAAATTGAAATAATTGGCCCATAGAGTAGTTGAACAAAATGAAATTAGGAATATTTGAGATTTTTTGGAATTTTCTGGGAATTTTCTGAATTTTTGGATTTTTGGGTCAAGAGGGGTATTTTGGGTATTTGGAGGGTATTGGGAGGTATTTTTAGCATTTTTGATATTTTTGGCTATGGATGATCAACTTGATTGGTGAGGAAATGTTCAAGGTTAATTTTGGGGAATTTTTGGGTGATTTGGAAATTTTGAAAAATTTGGGTAATTTCGAAGGCTTTGGGTAAGTTAGGCGGGTGTAGGGTCCTGGGGTCAAAAATCGAAAATTTGGAAAATTAAAGATTAGGTGAATGTAAGTGGAATAAAATCATTTTGGTTGAGCCATGAAGCCATAACAAGCCCACATGAGCCATGAAGGGACTCATTTGAGGCATCCACTATGTTGTTCCTAACCCTCTTAGCCAAGGGCTTAGGGGATAGGGACCATCCATGTGAATCACCTTTATGAGTCAGGAGGTCAAGTTAGGCATGGGTGTGTTTTTAGGATGTGTGTGAAAGTGTAGTGTATAGGTGTAGTGTGTGTGTAAGTCAGCCCTTCACTGCACCGTGCCACCTGTGGCGGTCCTAAGGCCAAAGAGTCCTATAGGAACTCATCCTTTAAACTTCCACATTTGATTTCAACCCTCTAGGTGATTAGGGGTCTACATTCAAGTTTGTTGAGTTTGCAGGGAGTTAAGAAGTGGTTTGAATTTCTAAGTGGTGGGTCCCAATTCTAATCCTCTAGGATAGTCAAAGGAAAAGCCTAAGGCTAGATCCTAAGTACTAAAAAGAAGAAGAGAAGACCTCATCAAAAATGAGGTCAACAAATGGATCCCTAATAGGTGTGGTGAGCTGACGGAGTACACCGCACGTACTGGTGTTGACCAAAGTGATCAACAAAACCAACATAAACGTCCACGTGACAAACTTAGGACGAAGTAGAAGAATTTCCACTGGGGAGTGTCAAGTATATCTCTGAGACTGGAGATCCCTGAACTCTCGCTGGGGAAAGGAAAAGGAGGTGAATCCCAAATCACATGACCTGGGGGAATTTCAATTTAGATTTTATTTTGTTTTAGTTTAAGTTTTGATGTGTGAGTTCAGATTTTAGTTTTAGTTTCAATTTAGACTGAAGTTTATTAAAATTAATTTGAAGGGATTTGAACTTGAAATGAAAATTGGAATTTTGTGGTTTTAGATGTAACATCTTCAACCTCAAAAGAAAATTGAATTGATTGGATTGAATCATTACAATGAGGAGAGATCTCGTAGCAATGTGGTATTGGATGTAAAATCCTTAACCTCAAGAGTTTGATTTTGATGTATTTCATTGCAATAGGGAAAGAATCCTAAAGTAATGCAGTCTCGGATGTAAAATCCTCAACCCCAAGAATTTGATTTTGGTGTATTCCGTTGCGATAGGAAAAGAATCCTAAAGCAATGCAGTCTCGGATATAAAATCCTCAACCCCAAAAGTTTGATTTTGATGTATTTCATTGCGATAGGGAAACAACCTAAAGCAATGCAGTATCGGATGTAAAATCCTCAACCCCAAAAGTTTGAGTTTGATGTATTTCATTTTAATAGGGAAAGAACCTAAAGCAATGCAGTCTTGGATGTAAAATCCTCAACCCCAAAAGATTGAATTTTTGATGTATTTCATTGCGATAGGGAAAGAATCCTAAAGCAATGCAGTCTCGGATGTAAAATCCTCAACCCCAAAAGTTTGAATTTTTGATGTATTTCATTGCGATAGGGAAAGAATCCTAAAGCAATGCAGTCTCGGATGTAAAATCCTCAACATCCTCAACCCCAAAAGTTTGAATTTGATGTATTTCATTGCGATAGGGAAAGAACCTAAAGCAATGCAGTCTCGGATGTAAAATCTTCAACCCCAAAAGTTTGAATTTTTGATGTATTTCATTGCGATATGGAAAGAATCCTAAAACAATGCAGTCTTAGATGTAAAATCTTCAACCCCAAAAGTTTGAATTTTTGATGTATTTCATTGCGATAGGGAAAGAATCCTAAAGCAATGCAGTCTCGGATGTAAAATCCTCCATCTCAAAAGTTTGAATTTTTGATGTATTTCATTGCAATAGGGAAAGAATCCTAAAGCAATGCAGTCTCGGATGTAAAATCCTCAACCCAAAAGTTTAAATTTTTGATGTATTTCATTGCGATAGGGAAAAAATCCTAAAGCAATGCAGTCTAGGATGTAAAATCCTTAACCCCAAAAGTTTGAATTTTTGATGTATTTCATTGCTATAGGGAAAGAATCCTAAAGCAATGCAGTCTCGGATCTAAAATCCTCAACCCCAAAAGTTTGATTTTTGAAGGGTAATTGATTTTGCAAAGATTTGTAGTGTGGAATTTTGGTGTTTCGAGAATTTCATGAAAGTTGTAAAAGATTTTTTTTTTGTGGGAAGAAATAGATTAGGAGGGAATACCTAGATGTTACATATCTCATTCAAAAAAATTGATTGAGAGTTGCTGGTTTGGATTGGATATAATTCCTTACCACTAGATTCGAATCCGTGTCAATGGAATCAACCGCTTCCATCCCAGACAAGGGAGAGAGTAGAACGGATTGGATTTCATATTTGGAAGATTGAATTTAAATTTGATTGAGATTTGATTTGAACTTTGGAAAGATTGAATTTGAAAATTGATTGAGATTTGATTTGAAATTTGGAAAGATTGAATTTGAAATTTGAATGAGATTTGATTTAAAATTTGTGTTCATTTTGTTTGTCCTTTAACAATTCAAATTTATTTTACCATTCATTTAATGTTCATGTGACTTTGGTGTTCATCATTTTTTAAATTTTTAAGGAAAATTTTCTTTTATTCTTTTTTTTTGTTTCTTTTATGTTCTTTGTTCGAAGTTCATTTAACTTTAATGGCGTTTCTCAGTCAACTTGCACAAAAGAGGTGAAGGCCAAAAATATGACATGGTCACTTTCATTCCAATCATGTTGAAGATACATCATACAACTCGATCCGGAATACATCTCATACGTGTCCATATAGACTCAAAACAGACTATGTATGATCTTTGCCGATCCATCCAAAAAAGGTATCTGTCAGAAATCCATGTCTGAATAGTGAGATACATGGTCAATAACATCACCTTCCAAGCCATCCTTGGCAAGGATGCTGTATGGACGTACGTTGGAGGTGTGATATTTTCCATGTAACTCACAACTCGTAAGGCCGGAGGCTCTCTAGCTCCGGGTCTGGCTGGAAGTGGTAAGGTGTTTTCCTATCATCCATCCTTCTGAAAGTAACTGAGATCCGCTTCATTGGTACTCCTGGTATGCAATGTTTAGCGACGTCTGCTCCGTTGCCCTTCAGTATCATGACGGAACCTACCGGTAATGGTATCTTTACCGGCCCTCGGAACTCACCCGGGCTCGCTATCCGGAGGTTAGATCCGAACATGATATTACATTCGTTCGGAAAAGAAACTGTGCAGAAAGGTCTGACAAAGTCGTGGTGATCTATGTGCGGGGGTATGCAGTCACCCTGCTTGTAAATGTTAAAGATGCAACTGTTGGGTATGCAATCTGTCGGCAGTACCCTCCATGTTATCATTCTCTTCACCATCCTTTTGATGACCAATGACATTGGATCTACCTTGCCATGATGGAGTATTCCCGGTGGGTTTCCCTTCCTGTCTTTTGCGAAGTTGTAGCAGCATCCACATTGTATTGTAATTCTACCTTTCCCTGACATCCATCTCTGAGGGTTCCGAGTAAGTGTTTTCTCTTAGGTGGCCCGCTCGGCCCATTCTTTTCAAATCCCGGATGCAGTCCACGATTTGTTGTTGTTCGTATTCTGAGAACATGTCTGTATGTAGCTCGAGGCCTTCTAGTATATTGATCCTCCTGCCTCTGATTCTCTCGAAGAATTCAAAAGTTTTCTTCTCGACATTCTGCATTCTTTCTAGCTCGTATTCTGGAATAATCTGCAAATGGAGAGGTCTGGTGACGTACTATGGGATATATGGCTCAATCCCTTCGCGTTCTCCTGCATACCTCGGCTCCTCGGGGATGGTGTCCGTCGGGACATCCTCCGGGGTTGCTTCTGCAACAAGGTTATGCATTACCGGTGGATTTATCGGGTGGCATTGTAGCCTTCCTTCTTCTGTTCTTCTTAAGATTTCCCTGGTCTCTTCTGTTATCCTCGGAGTTGGCCTCCTTTCTTCAGGTTCCTGGTGAACTGGTGTCCTTGAAGCATATGCACTGGTAGTAGCAACTGCCTCGTCGTGCTGGTCCGCTGCTAGTTTAGTTAACATCTTGCGGATACGATGATTTTTATTTCTTCGCTGAGTTGCTGTGAGAGTAGCTCTTTGTACTTCCTGAATCTCTATGGGCGCGGCGCTGACAAGCCTGCCCTCTGTTGTAGCGACTACAGACTTGATTCTCTTGTCCTCCTCAGTGTTTGTTTTCCTTTTCTTCTTCGTCTGGGTTGGTGGCTTGGGCCACCCACTTTCATTATCGTCCGATCGGGCAGTTCCTCTCGATCAATCGGGACCCGACCACTTTCCTCGTATTGCGGTGCCTACCGGTGCGAAGTCCGAGTCAATCTCGATTATCGCTCCATCTTTCACCCTCTTTTCGTCGAGTGCAAGGCTTACGCCATTTCTAAAGTTCGGGACCAACCGCCCGTTCGACATTTCCCCGCGAAAAAACAAGGAAAAGAATCGAGGTCGTACTAAGAACAAGAACATTAAGAAAATGATTATTAAAGACAGCTTTTTTTATTACTTTTTGTATTTTTAAATTTAACAGGAATGAAGTGGGAAAAGATCAGGAAAGAGATTTTGATATGGAAGAGAAAACAGGGAAAACATATTATCATGATTTTATTTATTTTAGCACATTTTTTATTATTTTTGGGTTTGGACCCAGTCATAAGTAACTACTTCGCCCGTGCTTCTAGGGATGAAGAATTCATTTCTTCGAAACATCAGGTAGCGTAATACTTCTTCAAGTATCGTCCGTTGATCGGAAGCATATGTCGTTCTCCTTGGCAGTTCACTAGCTGGTAGGAGCCTTTTGAGTAGACTACCTCAACCACAAACGGCCCTTCCCAAGTGGGTTCAAATTTTCCTCCTATCTTGCGGTGTGCAAGGATAGGTCTCTTGAGAACGAGAACTAAATCACCAACTTTGAAGGTTCTTGGGCGGACCCGGTCCGTCATGGGCTTGAACCATCTTAGCTTGGTATAATTCTAAATTCTGCTGCGCTGCAAGTCTTTTCCCTTCCAGGCTTTCTAATTCCTCTAGTCGTAATTTGGCATTCTCTTCTGTCGTGATTTTGTTTGCAACTGCAGAAAGGTCTGAAAAAATTTCTGGCACCTTTCCTTCTTTGCTAACTTCTCTATCAAAATTTGCAGTCGAGCAAATGGCGTAGTTCTGGCCCTTTTCTTACGACTATCGTTGTAATATACGGGCTGAGGCAATGCGGCAGCAATCTTGCGAACATTTTCTTCATCCTCTGCAGCTGAGAGGGGATGGAACCTGCTTCCTCCCAAAAGTGGTATGTATTCAGGCAGCGGTGTATACTCGGGCAGTTCTGGGATTTCCTCTAGGAAAGCAACTTCAGCGGCTACGGCTTCTCTAGCGATCCTTCTACTTCTGTTCCTTCTCTGAGTCCGTGTTAGTGATGGAATTCTCGAGCTGGACCCGATTTCAAAAACAGAAGGTCTCACAGAAAGTTCTGTACCCTCCACGGTAACAGGTTCACCATATTTATGGATTTCCTTCCCCTTTAATTTGGCAGAAGCCGGGGTATGTGCAGAGACAACTAGACCAGTGGGGGTAGCAACGACAGTCCTTCTATGGACGACAGTACTCCTCTCGGCTGGAATCTTTTGCAGAGGAGGGAATTCGTGAGTCGACTCGAGGTTGAACTCAATCAACGGCTTCTCGGTTTCGGTACTTTGCTTGTGAGTGAAAAGAGAGTGACGTCGGAGATTTTGATGTCGGTGTCCCCGAATCCTTGTCCAAATCGAATGATTCCATTATCGAGCGGTTCGTCCTCGAACACGGCCGAGTCGAGTCCGTTGACGAAGGAGAAGATCGGCTTTGGGGCTTCCATTTCCGCAAGGAGATTCCAAGTGTTAGTCCTCGAATCGTGCTTCTTCTTATCGTACAACTTATGACGAAAAGAAAGAGTCCGAACACATTTCTGTTTATCTTAGTGTATTTGTGGTATTAAAGGAAAATTGTCTTTTCAAAAAGATTTGTTCGTTAGGAAAGAGAATTATTGAAAGAAGGAGAGTTGTAGGAAGGGTAAAAGGAATTGATTAGGAACAGGAAAAGGAAGAGAAAGTCTTGTAGAAACTTCTCGACCTGCAAGACCGTTCCTAAACTAATACCTATCGGGGTCCACCCCACCTCGTAAATGAGGTAAAAGGATCTCGGAACCTCTCTATTTAGGGGTGTCTAAACAGTGGCTCCTAAATCTGAGAGAATGTTGGCTATACTTTGTTCAAGGTAGAAATGAACATAGTATTCCAACGGAGAGAAGGGTAGTTTAATCCACAAGGGACATGGATACACTACCGATTTTTGAAAGCAGAGTTGTCTGATTAAAAATGGAGAGAGGAATACTCCCCAACGGAGTCGCCAGAAATTGTCGGCATATTTTTAGGTTGAGTGTTTTGTTTTGAAAAAGGGGGGTTGCCTAACAGAAATTGTCGGCGAATTTTAGATTTTAAATTTGATTTAAATATATATATATATAATTTAGAAAGTAGCATTTGATTTTGAAAATAATTTTAAGTTTGAAAATCTTAAGATATGAAATCAAACCGATCTCACATCCCGAATAGTTTACATAAACGAGCACCGCACCACAAACCATGTATCTACCCCGAAGAATAGACACACTGCTTGGTAATGGGGCTCGATTAAATAAACTAGAAAGGTTTGTGACATCCGTTTGGTCTGCGAACCAATTTTATAAGCCGACAAGTTCCCCTGCTTAATATAAATGAATTAAGTAGGGTTTATATTACTTGGGTTCTTAAAATTCCCTATAAGGGCAAGCCCCTATAGTTAATTACATCTTAAATGACGAGAATCACCCGAGAAAACTCTCGATAATAATCGGTAGTTCTCGCTCTCAAGAATTTCAAAGTTTAAGTTTTCAAAGGATTGAATTTTGGAATTTCAATAGGGAATGGATCAAGTTTGGAACATTTTGTTTTGGGAATTCAAAGGAAGAAAGGTAGGAGAAATCACGCATTCGAAGCGAACTTCGGTAATTTCCCAACTATCCTATTGTTTGGCTTGAATTTAGGAAAGTCCTAATGTTTATTTAATGTTTTGATCTTGCCAATTTTAATTAATTTGGACTTATATTCGTATGAGACAATCATACAAATAGCCTCGAAGATGTGAGGGTTTATGTCGTATCGGACGACTACCTCGGAATCCTAAGACCGGTTAGGGCTTAAATGCCTAACAAAAGGTTGAGGATTTATGTTGCACTAGGCAAACTACCTCGAAGTCCTATAGCTTAGTTATTTAATTCTAAGAAAGTTTTGTCGAAGCGGATTCGAGTTTTCACGATGACGATGGTCGTGCTCGCCCACCATGCTCCGAGCTCCTTGTTGTTGTTGCAGAGGTTTAGTTTTAGAAGTCATAAATCAGGAGATGAGAAAAGTGTTCTGGTTTAGAGAAAATCTTAAAATCCAGGTGTTTTTTAATATTTTTAATTAAACAAATCTTAAAGTTGATTATAACAACACCGGTTAAAATCCCACGGTTTCATCCTTCCGGCATCGTTATTTTTATCGGATTCACTTAGTCCAGATGAATTTGCTAAACTCAATTAAATGAGTTCCACACTTTCATTTAGACCGTGGGAAATCCCGTTAGCAACACGTAGGTTACATCATCCGAGGTATTCCCGATCATCCAACAAGACGTTTTAATTTAGTTGTAGTTGTAGTTTTGTATTTTGTTTGTGATTAAATTTTGAGTTGTTTTATATTTTGAAATGTTGTGGCGGTGAATTTTATCTCGCAATGACTTTTAATTTAGTTTTGGTTTCAGTTTTAGGGACTATCCTAAAGGTGTGGGTTTTCATGCAACAGTTGTTTATCATGCAAGAAGAGTAAGTGCGATGCGATTAAATAAATTGCAATAAGGTAAATTGCAACAAAATAAAAGCGTACCTGGAAGGTCTTCCCGTCATCCCAAGCTGCACTTAAACACAATTTAGAATATTTAAACAAGTTCCTAGGTGAAGCTAAGGGAAGGGTTATGGTTTTCTACCAAATTCCTAATCCTATAGCTAGTCATTTCCTATGACGTCTAGGTTATTGTATTTTGGTTTGTGGACGATTTTCTTCATCAAAGAACAATTAAGTTCAATTATTCTTATAAATAACCTATCATATTGAGGAAGTGCTTAAGAAGAATCTTAAACATCTTTTCAATACTGATAGGATTGTTTCAAGTCCAAATGGATTTAATCAATCAGGTGAAGTAATCGTCCGAGGTTTAGTTAAGTTTTGTTGTTATCTTACTCTGTGAACTAGCACATTTGAATGTCCTATAAGTGAAGTAACATTTCATTTAACGTTCTGTTTAGGAGTTATAGTAACCAAAGCTTTCGAGGGCAAATTGGTGTTCAAATAGTTTGTGATTTAGTTTAATTTCAGTTATCGGATTTAAATTTGGAATAGTGTTCAAGTTGCTTTATTTTTGAATTTCTTTATGTCTTAGGTGATGTTATTATTTATATATATTTTTTTAATTTAACTTTAATTTAATTTAATTTAATTTGGTTTAATTTTAATTTTAATTTAATTTAAATTAATTTTAATTTTAACTTGATTTTATTATTATTTTTTTATTTAATTTAATTCAATTTAGTTTGATTTGATATGATTTAATTTAATTTAATTTAACTTGATTTAATTTAATTTGATTTAACTTACTTTAATTTAATTTAATCTGATTTAATTTAATTTAATTTAATTTAATTTTAATTTAATTTGATTTAATTTGATTTAATTTAATTTGTTTTAATTTGTTTTAATTTGCTTTTATTTAATTCAATTTAATTTAAATTTTAATTTAATTTTACTTTTAATTTTAATTTAATTGAAATTTTAAAAGGGTTTAATTTAAATAATAATTTAACTTTAATTTAATTTAATGATTAAGTCTTTTAACATTTTAAATCTTAAATTTGGATTATCATTTTAATTAGGAATTAAATATTATTGAGATGATTAATTTAGGGATTCTTAAATTAAAGAACAAATCTCTTCTTAATAATATCCCTATTTTAATAATTCCAATGTTATTATTCTTCCAAATTTAATCAATTATTTAATTAAAGTTCATTTTAATTATTCTTAAATTGTTTAATAGGTTTCTATCCCTTAATTATTTAGATTTCAATCATCCAAATCAGATTAAGATCAAATATTTTACTTTTTTTTAATTTTATTAAGCCTAAAAGTTTAATTAAGGGTTAAAATTTTAATTACCATTTTGCCCTTCAAGCTTAATAATTTCATAACTCACTAAATTGAGCTTAAATGAACTTGAAATTTTTATGTGACTTTACTCATATGCCAATAAAGACATGAGAGGAGAAAATGTGATTTTTCTGTATTTAATTTATTTATGTAATTATTTTTGGTGGAAAATAGTGATTTCCAAGGAAAATTTAATAATATGACCAAGGGAGAGTTTCTGTCCTTAGGAAAATTATGGAACATTCCTAATGAACAGAGGACCACTTGGACCAATTTTGGTGATTTTTTGAATTATATTCTTTTTTTTTATAATTATTTTAAGTTTCGTAGTATTAATTAATTTAAAAATAAAATAAAAGTTGAAAAATGAATTTTATATTTTTCAAAAATCTCTCTGATATCAAGGAAATCAGATAATCAACTTTTACAATTTTTTGATTTTTCTTTGATTTATTAGAATTATTTTAGTGGAAATGTTAAAAAATACATTTTTTTTTTAATTTTAAAATTACCTTAGGGCTTTAAAATTTAATATCTCATCAAATAGACCCAAGAAAAATATGGGGTTTGTTCCTAAGTGATTAAAATTCAAAATGTGACATTTTGGTGAATTTTATTATTTTTATTATTTTTATTATTTTTTAATTATTAAAAATTTTAAAATAATGCAAAAAATTAAATTTTTTAAGAAAATTGAAATTTTAATTTTCTTAAATTTCCCTGATATCAGAGAGGCTCCAAAACTAATTTGGTGAATTTTTGAAAAGCATTTTGAAAGTTATGAATTTTTTTTAAAGTTCAAATTGACTAAATGGCTTAATCAACCCATTTAGTAGGGCTAACCAAGCCCAATTGACTTCAAATTTTTATGGTGGGTTCCTCTAATCCTAAAGGTCAGTGGAGAATTAATTTCAAGTCAATTTCATGTATGATTAGCTCTAATTAATTAGGGACATATTTTTGGTGTTTAAGCCAATTAGGGTTATTTTAAATGAATTAATTCAAAAACTATTTTTCCTAGGGTCCTCTGGTCATAAGAAACATCACCAAATTTTCCTAGAATTTATTTCACAACTTGCTAATTATTGGATTTAAAATACTCAAACTAGCAACCTAGAGTTGAAAAATCAATAACTTCTCATAGGGATGACCTCTAACTTTGGAAAATTCAGGGAATGTTCCCAAATTCAGAGGTTTCAAAAGCCCTATGGTCTCATGCCATGGTGAATTTCCTATATTCATGGAGAATTAAAACAATGCAGAGGGTAAATAAAACATTAAAAATAAAATACTTGATGAAATTAAATGATTTCTTTTCCACATTATTCTCCTCTCGTTCATCGAGCAAGAGGGTATTTTTATTTTATTTTTCTGATTTCTCTACACAAAGTTATGGATTTTTGAAGTTTAGGGAATTAAATAAATCAGAAAATCCCTATTTTTCTATTTATCTGAGTCGGCGCCGCGTCAACCTTAACATCTGCGAAGTGCCGCATGGCGCTTTCTGATTCGACGCCGCCATCTGACTCAGCGCGCTGGGGGCCCGCTGTATCGTTCCGTCTCCTCATCCAGCGCGATCCTGGCCGTCCGTCCGCGCGTGTATGGAATGAACGACATCCGTTCATCGTCCCCAAGTGTCCTCACCCGAGAGCCGTCCATACTAAAACCCTAAGAACTCACTCATTTCTCAACGGACTTTCGTGTTCTTATGCTCTATGGATTCGTCTTGAAGAGACGAATACATCTATACGGTGATCATGTATTGAAATTAAAGCATTTGAAATGGAGAATCTCCGAAGCTCGGGATAAAGAATTAGCTCATACCTTTGCTCGGAGAAGTGTGGCTTCAATCCGAGGGTTGTGTCACCTTCGATTGCGTCCCAACAAGCTCCGGATGAAGTCTCCCGGTCGCGGTGAATTGTCTAGCTATGAAAGTGACCACAGCTCGATCACAAAGCTTGGAGAGCTCGGAACAAGCCGGGTGGCCTGGAGATGGGGCTTTCAGTGGGAAACTTCTCCTCTTGGTCTAGTGAAGGTGTAGGGTCAGTCAATTTGAAGATTGGCTCACTATGGCAAAGTGTCCTGGTTTTTGGGTGAAATTTCAGTTGAGAAATTGGGTTCTGTTGGTGGGGATTAGGGCAAATTGACACTGGGGCTCAACTGCTCTAAGTATGGAGTAGGGCTTGGAACAATTTTGGCAGAGTTTCGACAAGGTTTTTGCAACTCTCTCCCATGGCCGTGAGGGGGTCGGGTTTAAATAGAGGTGGCTGGAGAGCCTCACAGGGATGGCCAAGGGTTGGGATCAGCTGCTTAGATCAAGGGAAGAACAGCTGCAATGGCCACTAGGGATGGGGCAGCTCAACAGGTAAGAATTCCAAGTTTGGGTTCACATGTGAGCTCTTGGCCTGGTGGTTTCCGGCGGCTGTGGTGGCTGGCCGGCCGAGGTCGGGTCACCCTCGAGGTCGGGGAGGTCGATGCTTGGGGTTTAGTGTAGGCAATTGTCAAATGCCATTTGTCAAAAGCTTGATTTAAAATGGAATGGGAGAGGGCCAATTTTGGCTTGATTTGGTCAAGTCCACCCTTTGGGCTTGGTTCACCCCTCAAGGTGGCTTTGGGTGCTGTGAGGACTCAAAGGAATCAGCTGGTTTGACATGGAGAAGTCCTTATCCAAATATATTTGGATTAAATTTGGGTTAAGGGGAATCATGGTTAAGGTTAATGACTTTAGGAGATTAAGGAAAGAGTCTCCTCCTTTTTCCCAAAATAGCATGGTGACATGTAAAGAGGCTCTCATGGCTTCCATGTGGCTCATGCATGGCTTCATGGCTCATCTTTGGCTTGGGAAAAGTTAAGTCAATTTCATGAAAAAGGGTTTAAGAAAATTTTGGTATTTTTATGGGAATTTGTATGGGGATTAATTTGGAATGGCTTCATGATGAGTTTTGAAACTTAGGGATTGATTTAATTGAAAATATGGTGTAGAGCAATTGTCATATGGGTTTTGGATTGATTTTGGCCCTTTGGATTTTGGTGGAGATGGGCTTTAGGAAGGTTTCATGTAAGTGGGCTTTTATGTTTAAGAATGAATTCATGGATGGGAATTTTGTAGAAGTTTGGGCCAAATAATTGTTGGGTTTGGTTTAGGGATATGTCATGAGTGATTTGAAATGAGTTTGGAGTGGTTTGGGTTTGAATTGGGTTGGATTTGGGCCTCTTTGGTAAATGGGCCAATGTAGGTCAAATTGGGCTAACTTGGGCCAATGTTGGGCTAGGGTTGAAATTGATGTAAAATAAATGTTGGAAAATGTTTATGGGAGTGTTTCAAAGAGGTTTTGGCTTTGGTTGGGTTTTGATTTTGGGGTTTGGGCTTATTTGGGTTAGGTTTGGGTTTAGGTCAAAATTGGGCTTTTTGGCTTTGGGTTGAATTTGAGTGGGGTTTGGATCTAAATTTTGGGTAAATCATGTTAATGTTTTGTTTGTAGGGATGTTAAGGAAGGGTTAGAAAAGATTTAGGGTTAATTGGAGTTGAATTGGGTGAGTTTGGGTTAGGTTTGGGTCATGGGTCCAAATTGGGCTTTAAGGCCAAAAGTGAAATTGAATCCAAATGTCAATCAAATTGGACTTGGATTTGGTCTAGATTGGTGTTGGGAATGATAAATTGAAGTTTAGAATTGAATTGGACCAGGATTTGGGTCAATTGGGTAGGTTTGGTTTGACATTGGGTTCACTTAGGGTTAAAATAGGTCAAATTGGGGGTTTTGACAAAAGTAGGGTAAATTGACAACATTGGCCCATGGTATAGTTGAACAAAATGAAATTTGAAATATTTGGGATTTTTTGCAATTTTCTGGGAATTTTATGAATTTTTGGATTTTTGGGTCAAGAGGGGTATTTTGGGTATTTGGAGGGTATTGGGAGGTATTTTTGGATTTTTTGGTATTTTTGGCTATGGATGATCAATTTGAGTGATGTGGGAATGTTTGGGATTGATTTTGAGGAATTTTGAGTGATTTAGGTGATTTTGCAAATTTTGGGTAGTTTCAAGGGTTTTGGGTAGGCTAAGCGGGTGAGGGTCCTGGGGTCAAAATTGAAAATTTGGAAAATTGAAGATTGGGTGAATGTAAGTGGAATGAAATCATTTTGGTTGAGCCATGAAGCCATATCAAGCCCACATGAGCCATGAAGGGACTCATTTGAGGCATCCACTATGTTGTTCCTAACCCTCTTAGCCAAGGGCTTAGGGTGAATCACCTACATGAGTCAGGAGGTCAAGTTGGGTATGGGTGTGGTTTTAGGAGGTGTGTGAAAGTGTAGTGTATAAGTGTAGTGTGTGTGTGTAAGTCAGCCCTCACCAGACCAGGCCACCCAGGGCAATCCTAAGGCCAAAGAGTCCTATAGGAACTCATCCTTTAAACTTCCACATTTGATTTCAACCCTCTAGGTGATTAGGGGTCTACAGTCAAGTTTGTGGAGTTTGCGAGGAGTTAAGAAGTGGTTTGAATTTCTAAATAGTGGGTCCCAATTCTAATCCTCTAGGATAGTCAAAGGAAAAGCCTAAGGCTAGATCCTAAGTACTAAAGAGAAGAAGAGAAGACCTCATCAAAAATGAGGTCAACAGGGGTAGCAACAACAATCCTTCTGTGAACAACAATAATCCTCTCAGTTGGAATCTTTTGCAGAGGAGGGAATTCATGAGTTGACTTGAGGTTAAACTCAATCAACGGCTTCTCAGTTTCTGATACTTTGCTTGTGAGTGAAAAGAGAGTGACGTCGGGGATTTGGATGTCGGTGTCCCCGAATCCTTGTCCGAATCGAATGATTCCATTATCAGGCAGCTCGTCCTTGAACAAGGCCAGGTCGAGTCCGTTGACGAAGGAGAAGATCAGTTTTGGGGCTTCCATTTCTGCAGGGCAGATTCTAAGTGTTAGTCCCCGAATCGTGCTTCTTCTTATCGTACAACTTATGACGAAAAAGAAAGAGTCCGAACACATTTTTGTTTATCTTAGTGTATTTGTGATATTAAAGGAAAATTTTTTTTTTTCGAAAAGATTTGTTCGTTAGGGAGGAGAATTATTAAAAGAAGGAGAGTTGTAGGAAGGGTAAAAGGAATTGATTAGGAACTAGAAAAGGAAGAGAAAGTCTTGTAGAAACTTCTCGACCCACAAGACCGCTCCTAAACAAATACCTATTGGGGGTCCACCCCACCTCAGAAAAGAGGTAAAAGGATTTCGTAACCTCTCTGTTTAGGGGTGTCTAAACAGTGGCTCCTAAATCCGAGAGAATGTTGGCTATACTTGTTTAAGGTAGAAATGAACATAGTATTCCAACGGAAAGAAGAGTAGTTTGATCCACTAGAAACATGGATACACTACCAATTTTTGAAAGTAGAATTGTGTGATTAAAATGGAGAGAGGAATTTTCCCCAGCGGAGTCGCCAGAAATTGTCGGCATATTTTTAGGTTTGTGTGTTGTATTTATGAAAAGAGGTCGCCTACAGAAATTATCAATGAATTTTAATTTAATTTAAATAAATAATTTGAAAAGTAGTATTTGATTTTGAAAATAATTTTAAATTTAAAAATTTTAAGATATGAAATCAAACTGATCTCACATCCCGAATAGTTTACATAAACGAGCACCGCACTACAAACCGTGTATCTATCCCGAAGAATAGACACACTGCTTGATAATGGGGCTCGATTAGATAAACTAGAAAGGTTTGTGACATCCGTTTGGTCTGCGAACCAATTTTATAAGCCGACAAGTTCCCTCGCTTAATATGAAAGCATTAAACAGGGGTTTATATTACTCAGGTTCTTAAAATTCCCTATAAGGGCAAGCCCCTATAGTTAATTACATCTTAAGTGACGGGAATCACCTAAGAAAACTCTCGATAATAATCAGTAGTTCTGCTCTCAAGAATTTCAAAATTTAAGGTTTTCAAAGGATTGGATTTTTGAAATTTCAAAAGGGATTAGCTCAAATTTGGAACATTTATTTTTTGGGTATTCAAAAGAAGAAAGGTTGGAGAAATCACAGATTCGAAGTGAACTTCGGTAATTTCCCGACTATCCTATTGTTTGGCTTGAATTTAGGAAGGCCCTAATGTTTATTTAATGTTTTGATCTTGCCAATTTTTAATTAATTAGGACTTATATTCGTATGACGTGATCACACAAATAGCCTCGAAGATATGAGGGTTTATGTCATATCGGATGACTACCTCGGAATCCTAAGACCGGTTAGGGCTTAATTTGTAATGCAACTGCCTAACAGAAGATAGAGGATTTATGTTGCACTAGGCAAACTACCTTGAAGTCCTATGGTTTAGTTATTTAATTCTAAGAAAGTTTTGCTGAAGTAGATCCGAGTTTTGCTGATGACGATGGTCGTGCTGCCCACCATGCTCCGAGCTCCTTGTTGTTGCAGAGGTTTAGTTATAGAAGTCATAAATCAGGAGATGAGAAAAGTGTTTTGGTTTAGAGAAATTCTTAATTTCCAAGTGTTTTTTATGTTTTATTTAAAACAAATCTTAAAGTTGATTATAACAACTCCGGTTAAGATCTCACGGTTCCATCCTTCCGACATCGTTATTTTTATCGGATTCACTTAGTCCAGATGAATTTGCTAAACTCAACTAAATGAGTTCCACACTTTCATTTAGACCGTGGGAAATCCCGTTAGCATCACGTAGGTTACATCATCCGAGGTATTTCTGATCATCCAACAAGACATTTTAATTTAGTTGTAATTGTAGTTTTGTGTTCTGTTTGTGATTAAATTTTGAGTTGTTTTATATTTTGAAATGTTGTGGCGGTGAATTTTATCTTGCAATGACTTTTAATTTAGTTTTGGTTTCAGTTTTAGGGACTATCCTAAAAGTGTGGGTTTTCATGCAACAGTTGTTTATCATGCAAGGAAAGTAAGTGCGATGCGATTAAACAAATCACAACAAAATGAAAGCGTACCTGGAGGGTCTTCCCGTCATCCCAAGCTGCACTTAAACACAATTTAGAATATTTAAGCAAGTTCCTAGCTAAAGCTAGGGGAAGGGTTATGGTTTTCTACCAAATTCCTAATCCTATAGCTAGTCATTTCCTATGACGTCTAGGTTCTTATGTTTTGGTTTGAGGACGATCTTCTTCATCAAAGAACAATTAAGTTCAATTGTTCTTATAAATATCCTATCATATTGAGAAAGTTCTTAAGAATCTTAAACATCTTTTCAATATTTCTAGAATTGTTTTAAGTCCAAATGAATTTAATTATACAAATGAATTAATCGTCCGGAAATTCATGTTTTGTTGTTATCTTACTCAGTGAACTAGGACATTTGAATATCCTATGAGGGAAGTAACATTTCATTTAACGTTCTGTTTAGGAGTTATGACAACAAAAGCTTTCGAGGGCAAATTGATGTTCAAATGGTTTGTAATTTAATTTCAGTTAGTGGGTTTAAATTTGGAATAGTGTTCAAGTTTGTTTTATTTTTGAATTTCTTTATGTCTTAGGTGATGTTATTTTTAATTCAATTTAATTTAACTTTAATTTAATTTAATTTGGTTTAGTTTTAATTTTAATTTAATTTAATTTGATTTTAATTTTAACTTGATTCTATTATTTAATTTAATTTAATTCAACTTAATTTGATTTGATATTATTTAATTTAATTTAATTTAATTTGATTTGATTTAATTTAATTTGATTTAATTTAATTTAATTTGATTTAATTTATTTTAATTTGATTTAATTTAATTTAAATTTGATTTAAATTTAAATTTATTTAATTTAATTTTATTTTTAATTTTAATTTAATATTTTATTTTTAATTTTAAAGATGATTTAATTTCAATTGTTAAAGTATTAATTTAATTGAAATTTTAAAAGAGTTTAATTTAAATAATTTAACTTTAATTTAATTTAATGATTAAGTCTTTTAGCATTTTAAATCTTAAATTTGGCTTATCATTTTAATTAGGAATTAAATATTATTGAGATGGTTAATTTAGGGATTCTTAAATTAAAGAACAAATCTCTTCCTAATAATATCCCTATTTTAATAATTCCAATTTTATTATTCTTCCAAATTTAATCAATTATTAAATTAAGGTTTATTTTAATTATTTTTAAATTATTTAGTAGGTTTCTACCCTTTAATTATTTAAATTTCAATCATCCAAATCAGATTAGGATCAAATATTTTACTCTTTAATTTTATTAAGCCTAAAGTTTTAATTAAAGGTTAAAATTTTAATTACCATTTTGCCCTTCAAGCTTAATAATTTCATAACTCACTAAATTGAGCTTAAATGAACTTGAAATTTTTATATGACTTCACTCATATGTCAATAAAGGCATTAGAGGAGAGAATGTGATTTTTCTGTATTTAATTTATTTATGTAATTATTTTTGATAGAAAATAGGGATTTTCCATGGAAAATATAATAATATGACCAAGGGAAAGTTTCTGTCCTTAAGAAAATTATGGGACATTCCTAATGACCAGAGGATCACTTCGACCAATTTTGATGATTTTTTGAATTATATTCTTTTTGTTATAATTATTTTGAATTTTGGGGTAATAATTAATTTAAAAATAAAATAAAGGTTGAAAAATGAATTTTATATTTTTCAAAAATCTCTCTGATATTAAGGAAATCAGAGAATCAATTTTTACAATATCTTGATTTTTTCTTTGATTTATTTGAATTATTTTAGTGGAAATGCTAAAAAATACATTTTTTTTATTTTAAAATTACCCTAGGGATTTAAAATTTAATATCTCATTATAGAGACTTAAGAAAAATATTGGGTTTGTTCCTAAGTGATTAAAATTCAAAATGTGACATTTTGGTGAATTTTATTATTTTTTTGATTTTTATTATTTTTTAATTATTAAAATATTAAAATAATGCAAAAAATCAGCTTTTTTAGAAAATTACAATTTTATTTTTCTTAAATTCCCCTGATATCAGAGAGACTCCAAAACCAATTTGGTGAATTTTTGAAAAGTATTTTGAATGTTATGAATTTTTAAATTTTAAATTGGCTAAATGACTTAATCAACCCATTTAGTAGGGCTAACCAAGTCCAATTGACTTCAAATTTTTATGGTGGGTTCCTCTGATCCTAAAGGTCAGTGGAGAATTGATTTCAAGTCAATTTGATGTATGATTAGCTCTAATTAATTAAGGTCCTATTTTGGGTGTTTAAGCCAATTAAGGTTATTCCAAGTGGATTAATTCAAAACCTATTTTTCCTAGGTTCCTCTGGTCATAATAAACATCACCAAATTTTCCTAGAATTTATTTCACAACATGCTAATTATTGGAATTAAAATACTCAAAATAGCAACATGAATTTGAAAAATCAATAACTCTTCATAGGGATGGCCTCTGACTTTGGAAAATTTAGGGAATGTTCCCAAATTCAGAGGCTTCAAAAGACCTATTGTCTCATGCCATGGTGAATTTCCTATATGCATGGAGAATTAAAACAATGCAGAGAGTAAATAAATTATTAAAAATAAAATACTTGATGAAATTAAATGATTTCTTTTCCACATTATTCTCCTCTGTTCACTGAGCAAGAGGGTATTTTTATTTTATTTTTCTGATTTTTCTACACAAAGTTATGCATTTTTGAAGTTTATGGAATTAAATAAATAGAAAAATAACCTATTTTTCTACTTATCCACGCGGCGCCAACTCAACCTAGGCATCTCCGAAGCGCCGCGTGTCATCTTCTGATTCGGCGCCGCCATCCAACTCAGCGCTCCGGGGGCCCGCTGTATCGTTCCTTCTCC
Source organism: Papilionanthe hookeriana x Papilionanthe teres (assembly GCA_022702705.1). Classification (NCBI taxonomy): domain Eukaryota; kingdom Viridiplantae; phylum Streptophyta; class Magnoliopsida; order Asparagales; family Orchidaceae; genus Papilionanthe; species Papilionanthe hookeriana x Papilionanthe teres. The sequence goes on along the minus strand of CM040421.1, from coordinate 140,140,813 downwards.
TCATCCGGCGCGATCCTGGCCGTCCGTCCGCGCGTGTACTAAATGAACGGCATCCGTTCATCGTTCCCAAGCCTCCTAACCCGAGAACCGTCCACACTAAATCCCTAATATCTCACTCAATATTTAACGGATTTTCGTGTTCTTGTGCTCTATGGATTCGTCTTGAAGAGACGAATACATCTATACGATGATCATGCATTGAAATTAAGGCATTTGAAATGGAGAATCTCCAGAAGCTCGGGATAAAGAGTTAGCTCTTACCTTTTCTTAGAGAAGTGTGGCTTCAATCTGAGGGTTGTGTCACCTTCGATTGGGTCCAAGCAAGCTCCGGATGAAGTCCCTCGGCCCAGTGAATTGTCTAGGTATGATTTCGACCAAGCCCGATCACAAAGCTTGGAGTCCGGAACGGATGGGTGGCTCGGAGAGGGGCTTTTGCTGGTGGACTTCTTCCCTTGGTCTGGTGAAGGTGTAGGACCAATCAATTTGGGGATTAGTCCACTGTGAAGAAGTGTCCTGGTTTTTGTGCTGAAATTTGAACTCAAAATTGAGCTCAGCTAGAGGGAATTGGGGCTGGAATCCAGTGGGGATCAAGTGCTCTATGTGTAGAGAGTGGTCTGGAATGATTTTGGCAGAGTTTCCTTAAGGTTGGTTCAGCACCTCTCCCATGGCCGAGAGAGGGGGTGTTTAAATAGAGCTGGCTGGAGGCTCTCCCAGGGGGAGTTAGGGCTTGGGATCAGCTGCTCTGGTGAGGAGAAGAACAGCCATGGTGGCCACTGGGCATGGGGCAGCTCGAGCAAGGTGGAATTCCAAAGTTTGGCTCACATGTGAGCTCTCGGGTGTGGTGTTTTTTGGCGGCTCGGTGGCTGGCCGGCCGAGCACTCGGTCACCATCTTGTTCGAGTGGGTCAGGGCTGGGGTTTAGTGTAGGCAATTGGCAAATGCCATGTGTCAAAAGCTTGGATTAGAATGGTATGGGAGAAGGCTCATTTTGGCTCAAATTGGTCAACCCATCCCTTTGGGCTAGGTGCACCACCCAATGTTTGGTTTAGGCTGAAGGGAAAGTGATTTGGTTAAGTATAATCAGTAGGGTCAAGTCACCATCCAAGCACAATTAGGCATAAGCATGGTTAAGGGGAATCATGGGAGTGGTTAATCACCTTATGGGAATGTGGAAAGGACCTACTCCTTTTGCCCAATGTGGTAAGGTCACATGTGAGCAACTCACATGGCTTGCATGTGGCTTAAGAGTGGCTTCATGGCTTGTTTTTGGCTTGGGGAAAAGCTTGGTCAATTTCATGAAAATGGATTTTAGAAATTTTGGTAATTTAGGGGTGATTTGATGGGATTTGTCATATGGCTTGATTTGGAACCATTTGATGATTGATTTAGGACTTAAGGGATGATTTTAATTGAATGCATGATGAAGAAGAGTGTCATATGGACTTTGGATGAATTTTGGGCCTTTGAAATTTAGTGAAGATGGGCTTTTAAAATGGTTTAGAGAAGTGGGCTTTTGGATTTCAAAACAAATTTTAGGATGAGAATTTTGCAAAGGATTGGATCCAATAAGTGTTGAATTTAATTTAGGAATGTTTCATGAATGATTTGGAATAAATTTGAAGTGTTTTGGGCTTGAATTGGGTTGGATTTGGACCTCTTTGGTAAATCGGTCAATGTAGGTCAAATTGGGCTAACTTGGGCCAAGGTTGGGCTAGGGTTGAAATTGATGTAAAATAAATATTGTGAAATGTTTATGGGAGTGTTTCAAAGAGGTTTTGGCTTTGGTTGGGTTTTGATTTTGGGGTTTGGGCTTATTTGGGTTAGGTTTGGGTTTAGGAGAAAATTGGGCCTTTTAGCTTTGGGTTGAATTTGAGTGGGGTTTGGGTCTAAATTTTGGGCAAATCATGTTAGTGTTTTGTTTGTGGGGATGTTAGGGAAGGTTTAGAAAAGATTTGGGGTTAGTTGGAATTAAACTGGTTTGGTTTGGGTCATGGGTCCAAATTGGGCTTTAAGGCCAAAAGTGAAATTGGATTCAAATGTCAATCAAATTGGACTTGGATATGGTCTATATTGGTGTTGGGAAAGATAAATTGAAGTTTAGAATTGAATTGAACCAGAATTTGGGTCAATTGGGTAGGTTTGGCTTGACATTGAGTTCACTTAGGGTTAAAATGGGTCAAATTGGGGGTTTTGACAAAAGTGGGGTAAATTGACAAAATTTGCCCATAGTGTAGTTGAACAAAATGAAATTAAGAATATTTGAGATTTTCTGGAATTTTCTAGGAATTTTCTGAATTTTTGGATTTTTGGGTCAAGAGGGGTATTTTGGGTATTTGGAGGGTATTGGGAGGTATTTTTGGAATTTTTGATATTTTTGGCTATGGATAATCAACTTGATTGGTGAGGAAATGTTCAAGGTTAATTTTGTGGAATTTTTGGGTGATTTGGAAATTTTGAAAAATTTGGGTAATTTCAAGGGATTTGGGTAGGCTTGGCGGGTGTACGGTCCCGGGGGTCAAAAATTGAAAATTTGGAAAATTGAAGATTAGGTGAATGTAAGTGGAATAAAATCATTTTGGTTGAGCCATGAAGCCATATTAAGCCCACATGAGCCATGAAGGGACTCATTTGAGGCATCCACTATGTTGTTCCTAACCCTCTTGCGCGAGGGCTTAGGGGTTAAGGACCATCCATGTGAATCACCTTTATGAGTCAGGAGGTCAAATTAGGCATGGGTGTGTTTTTAGGATGTGTGTGAAAGTGTAGTGTATAGGTGTAGTGTGTGTGTAAGTCAGCCCTTCACTGGACCGAGCCACCAGTAGGCGATCCTAAGGCCAAAGAGTCCTATAGGAACTCATCCTTTAAACTTCCACATTTGATTTCAACCCTCTAGGTGATTAGGGGTCTACAATCAAGTTTGTGGAGTTTGCAGGGAGTTAAGAAGTGGTTTGAATTTCTAATTGGTGGGTCCCATTTCTAATCCTCTAGGATAATCAAAGGAAAAGCCTAAGGCTAGATCCTAAGTACTAAAAAGAAGAAGAGAAGACCTCATCAAAAATGAGGTCAACAGAATGACAAAGATGGTCCATCCAGATCAAAATTGTCTCTTTCGATCCGTGTCGATCGGCCATAAGCACTTCCATCCCAACAGTAGGTCAATTCACAATGGAGCGTTAGTAATCCAAAAGAATTTGTCAAAAAATCCCATTTGACTAAGACACAGGCATGGTTGGATAGTATTCTGACCGTCAGATCTCTTCTTTTCATAGAAAGTCAGTCAGCTAAGTCAAAGAAGTAGAGAGGCACCCTAGAAGTTGACCTCGAAGCTCCGGCCAACTTCGATTCGGGATTAGCTATGAACCATAACTTCAATCAATAGGTGTCGCTGGTTGAAGATTGACCAGGAAAAGCAAATGCAAAATCATCAGAGGCGCTTGAGACACAATACCATCTTCCCACTTTCCTGTATAAACTAGCCCCTTCTTCTGTAAGCTAGGTCCATGGTTGCTACTTCTCTCATTTCTGGTAAAAGGTAAAAAACGTTACGCCGATGGTTAGTCAGTCACTTCGGGCTACTTTAGTGGGATCGTGAGACTCGTGCTTCTTTTCACTGGAATGAAATTCACATTTCCTTAAATATTGAATCCAAGACTTGCAGTTTTTTTCTTTAAAAATAAAATTTCTATTGCCTCTAAAAACTCAAAGAAAGTCAAGCTCGGGAAAGAGAGCTGCTTTGCTCGTTGTCTAAGGAATTGAATGCTTGCTTTTTAAGAATCTATACTACGATCTAGCAAGCTATCCTCCCCTTCAAATTCTGAGATTGCCCATCAGTATTTTTCTTTTCAGACTTATGGGCTTGCTCTGTTGTACTTGGAAGGCTATGTATTGGCTGTTGACCTCATTTTTGGTGAGGTCTTTTCTCTTCTTAGTGCTTAGGATCTAGCCATAGGTTTTCCCTTTTACTATCCTAGAGGATTAGAAATGGAACCCACCACTTAAAAATTCAAACACTTCTTAACTCTTCTTGAACCCCACAGATGATCATAAACCTCCAAGCCTCCTTGGAAGTTTAAAAGTCAAATGTGTAGGTTCAAGGATGAGTTCCTATAAGATGGTCAAGCCTTAGGACAACCCTGGGTGGCCTGGCCTTGGTGAGGTTAAACTTGCACACACCACACTTCCACAGACATTCTAAACCCTAAAACCACTCTTACCCAACTTGGTTTCCTGACTCATGTAGGAAACTTATATGGATGGGCCTTAACCTCTAAGCCACTAGTTAAGAGGGTTAGGAACAACGTATTGAGTGCCTAAAATGAGTCCTCTCATGGCTATTGTGAGCTTAATATGGCTTCATGGCTCAACCAAAATAGTTTCATTTTACTCACACTTACTCAATCTTCTTTTTTCCCAAATTTCAATTTTTTGACCCCGGGGCCCTAAACCCACCAAACCTACCAAATACCCTTGAAATTGCCCAAAATTCTCAAAAATTGTCAAAATTACCAAAATTCCTCAAATTCAATCCTAAAAGGTCCCCACCACTCAAATTGATCATCCATGGCCAAAAATACCAAAAATTCCCCCCAATGCCCTCCAAATAACCCCTAAATACCCAAAATACCCTTTTTGGCACAAAAATCTAAAAATTTCAAACAAATTCTCAAAAAATTCCAAAAAATCCCAAATATTCTCAATTTCATTTTGTTCAACTGTAACATACCCTAATTTTATCAATTTAATGCAATTTGATCAAAAATCCCAAATGAGCCCTTAAGGCCCAAAATGACCAACAAACCCAATCCATCCCAAATTCAACCCAAATGTCACCCAATTTTCCCCAAATTTATTTTGAAACCTTCCTAACATCCCCACAAATAAAAATCTAACTTAATTTACCCAATATTTGAACCCAAACTCAACTCAAATCAAAATTTCTCAAATTGGCCTAAACCAACTGATCCCCGATAGATATAAGTGCAACAGATGCCAAAAACTTGGTACCGTCAGATATAAGTGTACTGATGATTTTTGATATAAAAATTATGATTTTATAACATGGGATACTATGCAAGTATATGTATTGTTTATCAAGTAATATAGGACTTTCTGATTAAGCCCCGAGATATCAAACCCACATGGAAAATGTGAAATCTTTAAAGGAATCAGAGAAATTATCTTTTTTACTTTCTTTAATTATTTTTAAAAAAGTTTAAAAAGTTTTGAAGGTTGATATGTCTTTTGAAATTTTCTTAATAAAAATGCAAAGCAAGAAATTAAAATTACAATAACTAATAACACTGGATGTAAAATACTATTAACTAGAATATCTTTTTCTTTCCTTTCATGAAGTAGTAATAATTCTTAAAGTATTGTTGTGGAAGTATTTAATTTTTTGTTGATAGAAGCGAATGTGTTCTTTTCCCTTACTTGGTTCTATAAACAACATAGGTTAATTTAAAATTTATATTATTTTGAACATGGTTAGGCAGGGAAGATACCGGTCTCTCACTCTAGAGTTCCCTCGATTCCCACCACCTGGGGGCTAACCTCTCATAACAAAACTCAAAACTTCAAATCAAATTAGGGGATTTTAGCCTATCACTCTAAAATCCTCTAATCTTACAACCTTTTATATAAATATCTTCTAATATTACATTCAATTATATGGACTACAGTTCCCACCCATATAATTTCATGTGATTCTTACTAACTTTTATGAGACAATACCGCATTGGATCTTACATAATCTCAAGAAATTTTACAACTTAACAAGACAAATTAATAAGTAAACAAAGTTTTTAGAATCAATCTTCACAAATTATTCCAATTTTTAAACACTTATACTTTCCACAACAATTCTCTTTAAATTAATTACTTCTCCATTTAAGAAAGAAAAAGATAAAGTAAACTACTCAGTTTAAGAAAGAAAAAAGATAAAGTAAACTACTCAGAATGCATTGAGAAAATATAAAAACACATTGATTTGAAATTAAAAACAACGATAAGAAAAATAATAAACGAAAACAAGTATTAATAAACTAAATAAAGGTAAAGACTTATCTGAAAATCCTCTCCACAAGACTAAGGAAGTTCCTCTGAAACTTTGACTCTTCACTAAACTACTTCTCAGAGCAAGTCTCCCAACTCTGTTGACTCAGAGTACAGACTTCAGACTTCAATAAAAACTAATCTAAAAGAAAGAAAAGAAGTGGGAAGAAGAATACTTCACTCCGACCCTTTTCTCCTTTCTACTCTCTACTCCTACTCTAAATAAAAAACTTTTAAAATGCAGTGGAAGAACAATGGAAGTACTCTTCAAAATGCAGTGGAAGAGTCTCCTCAAATTGCCTTCCCTAATTCATTCCTAAGACTCTCTTTAAATAGTAAACCAAAAGGTGCCTTGGTGTCTCTTCAAAATGTGTCCAGATTCGATGTATCTACCAAGGAATGCACCCCTTCATTCAAACTTGCCGCCCAAAAGAAGTTATGGACGTTACCACCAAGAGTTGCATCTCATCCCTTTTGAAATTGGCTCCAAATCCATTTGAATCTCGATTTTTAACTGTGGCGGCTAAGCGCTGGCCCAGCGGCTCTTAGCCACCAGTGCCAAATTTTTTATTTTTCATTTTTTTGCTCCAAATTTGATCCAATTTTGCTCCTTTCATCATGACCATCCATTTTCATCATACCTGCAAGAAAAACACAAAATATCTTCCATTAAAGTGTAATATCATTAAAATTAGGTATAAAAATATGCATAAAAATACTATATATTTTAGGTGTATCAAAATCCCCAAAACTTAAAATATTACTTGTCCTCAAGTGAAAGTTAATCTCATAGAACATTTTAGCATGCAAATTATGTAATGAGTTTCTTAGGAAGATTACAAAATTTTGTTCTAGAAAAGGAATAGTCCAATTTAGAAAAAATTTCAATAATTAAAACCAACTTAAAGTTTAGAAAGTTCTTAAGTAAAAGAAAATGATAAATATAAGTCTCTATCTATTTCAAAAATATTTGTAGATTTTTCAAAATATAGGATTCAAACATTTATTTTTCTCACTTAAAAATCTTTATTTGAAAAATAATTTTACATACTATATTACAACTTTAAGCTTTAGGTTTTCTCTGAACTTATATCTTAAACTTTAGGTATGAAACCAATTTTTGATTAGGCCCTTAAATCCTCAATTTTCTCCTCCCTTTTCATATACAATATTTTTCATTTTTTTTAATAAGACAAGGATTACTATATCTGGATAGAGCTTTAATGATTTTGAATTCCATCCTTCCATTTAAAATAAAGATCAGATATACATCTTTCACTTAAAAATTATAATAATAGTATCTGAAAATTACTCTTCAATAAAAGAAATTTAAGCGTTGAAGAATAAAAGTCAAATCTTCTATTTATCCAAAAATATAAAACTTCTTACTAAAGATAGTTTAACTTTATTTAACACCTCTTCATTAAGAAAATTTTAACTTTAAGTTTTTCATGATTACTATAAATTTTAACTAAATTATTTTATTCATTTTTATATTCAAAATTTTGTTCCCCTAATATAACTTCATGTACATAATTGTTCTCAATCAAAAATAAGATTTATTTTTATTTTTAAGTATTCTTGAGAATCAAATAAAATTTTAGGTTTTTGAAAATCATTGTATTTTTTAAAATCCCCCCCAAAACTTTAAATTTTTAATTAAGATAAAACACTTAAGCATAAGAAATGATACATGGGTGAGAAATAAAAACTAACATATCATTCTTGCAGGAATTTTTAATATCCTAATATGGAAGTATAACAATTTAAATACAGGAGTAAAATGAAATCAAATTTAGTTTTTTAAAACATTTTTCTTTTTTTTTATAATAATAAGAAAGTAAAAATTTCAGAAGACTTCTACAGTAGTGGAGGTTTTCAAAGCAAATACACACCAACTAAAATAACACACTGATACAGATAACAGATGATAGTAGAATTTGAAGAATTTTAAACATGTAGTTTTCCTAAGTAGAAGTTTCTAATAGTTGTTTATAATTTCCTAACAGTTTTTGGAATTACAGTACACACTACTAAAAACTCTGACATAACATACACATAGAAAAAATTATTATTACACACTACCACACAGCAACATATAAATCAACAATAAAACAACAATAATACATGAATATGCATAACAGATAAACAGTACAACTACAATCTGCATACTATCAAGGTTCACATCACAACACAATCATCAAATAAAATACTAGATAAAGTACACAGTGACACAATGCATCAATACAACAACTAAAATAAACAACATACATCTACTCTTCATCCTCATCATCATCATCATCATCTTGCACGTTCGAATCTCTGGATGGCACATAAGGTATATAGAATGGATGAGGTGGCATCTTAGCACTCTGATCTCCTCTAATCAGTCTATCCAAAAATTGCTGATAATTCTCCTCATATTCATCATATTTTACAATATATCTCTCAACATTATCCAGCTTAACATCCATATCTCTCACATGCTCTCGAGTAAGACTCACTTTTTTCAATATCTTTCTTAATAAACCAGTCTGTGAATCAGTAGATGATGAAGCACATGAAGTAGTAGCACGAGAAGCAGAAGCAGCAGAATCAGAAGAAGTACAAGCCATACCAAATCCTCCTCTCCAACCAAACTCTGAATGTACAGTGTAAGCACCAACGTTTGCACTGGTAATTGGTCACAATGGCTGAAGTTCCTCTTCCCAGGTTTCAAATTTCACTCCAGATCTTTCACAAAGTGAATGAATCAAGGAAGGAAATCTCATACCTGCAGTCGTGGTTGATTTAGCGCAGTTCAAAACATAATAAAAAATTGTGCTTCCAATATCAATAAGCTTCCCATGCTGAATATAATGGTTCAACACCGCTCTTTCTCTCGTCACTTCACTGGTATGACTTGAAGGTAACAACTTAGATGAGATAAAATAATGCCATGCCTTAGAAATGACATTCAATTTGGAAGCATGAAAGTTCACTCTTCTATCATTTGTAATTTTCCATAACCCTCTTCCATCAGCCAGATATTCCATAATCTCATCTAATTCTCCTTCCGAAGGATGATAGTTAGAATAAAAACGGAACACGTCAGGATGTAGTCCATAAAAGGTATTGATTGCACCTGAAGAAAAGTTTACTTCATGCCTCCTAACCATCACCTAATTTTCCTCTGCAGTAGGTAAGTTTGCATAAAATTCTCTTACCACAGAAACAACAGCAACAGTGAAGAAGCAACAGTAATTCTGCCAGTTTCTTCTTGCAATCATATCTTCAATCACCTCTCCTGACTTACTAAACACTCGCTCAGGAATCAACTTGCGTGATTGAAATGCATCGACGTATCGTTCCTCGTGCACGCTTTGACTTTGGAGCCATCTCTAAAATTTCACGAAAAATTCAACATAAATTCCAAAATCAAACTAAACTTGATAAATTATCTTCCAAAAGATATTTTCACTAAATCCAAGCAATTTATCAAGTTTTTCCTCAAATTTTCACCATGAATAGTGATTTTAAGATTTTCCATAATGTACTCAAAATACATGGTGAAAATCAAAAATTTTTACTTAGGAGTATGTTCTTACCTCAAAAAATCTAAATTTAACAATTTTTGTTGAGATCGGCTCTTAAATGGTCCACAATAAGATACCCTAGGCTCCTTTTTCGCGGCAAAGCAAAGGTTGAAGACGACGGGGCGGTTGAAAATGGCAATTTTTGGGATTTTAACTTTCGGGAACCAATTTTTCCGAACTGGTGCCTAAGTGCGAACTCTCAGTGCTTAGCCACGAAATCTGGCGCGTAAGCACCGGCATTCTGGCGCTTAGTCGCCAATACCCAAATTTTTAAAATTAAGGTATATACACTAAATCACTTTGTTAATTACCCTTAATTACTCCAAAATAATTATTTTTCCCCACATGAATCTTCTAATACTCCAAATCAAAATTAAATAACCATTGATTCCACACAAATTTCACAAAAACAAACTTATATTAAAACAAACATAATACATAATACAGTACTAGAATTTTTATCCAAACATAAAGGATAAAATTCTCAAAATACAAAACACTATAATCTTAAAGCGATAAGTGTACATCTCTAAGATGTACCCATCACATCATCAGGCATATTTAAAAACATTAAACACACCAAAAATGAACTCACAAGAACACTAACATAACACATAAGACACTAAACAAATAGAAACAAAACACTTTTAATTCCACTCTCCATTAGACGGAATATAACCAAGACCACTATTATTCTCATTTGACCCTTAAGGAATATAAATTTGATAGAACGTGCGATCATTGTTCATTCTTATATCATCTTCTTCAATCCATTTGTTCTTCACAAAACATCGCCTTATCTATTTCTTTCACATACCCTGAATGATTGAATTGCATCTTAAGTTGCCATCCCATGTGATCCAGATGTAAAGTAATATCATTGATCTTTGCTTCCATTGAAGTCACTCGGGCTTCAATTTTTGCAATCATCTCTACAATACCTTGAATGCTAACAGCCAGATATCCATTAAATAACTCCTTAGCACTATCACTAAGGAACTTACTTTTGTCAGAATCTTGCTTCTTCTTCATCTCCTTCTCCCAGGAAGAGATGGTGCTCAAAATTCTTTTCTTAGACTTTAAAAATGAAAATAGGACTTGGGGTAAGTGTTTTTTTTAAGCCAGGACCATTTTATAGACTTGGGAGATGCGAGAATATTCTCCAACACATTTAGAATCTCCTAAATAACTCCCACAACTTCTCCCCCATGATCTAGGCTCTAAATTCACATTTTTTCACATTTTTAATAACTGTGGTGCTTAAGCGCCAACAAGTCGGCGCTTAGCCGACAGTGCACAATTTAGCACAGGTCTGCTAAGTGTCCAAATTCTCATCCTGACTTTTCCAAATCATCAATTAAGGTCAAATAAACTCCACTTAAGTTTAAAAACTCCAAATTACTACCTCTAAAAACATAAAAATAAACCAAATAAAGCAAACAAAACACACAAAACAAACATAAAGCCAAGCACACCGATAAATATGGGTTGCCTCCCACAAAGCGCTTGTTTTAACGTCTTCAGCCTGACATACTCAGAACTCATTATGAGTGACCCCACATTAAATTCTTATCTGATTTAGATTTATTGACTGAAAAATATGGTTTAAGTCTATGTCCGTTAACTTTAAATATTTTTCCAGTCTTAGGATCTTGAATATCTATAGCTCTATAAGAATAAACTTTTATCACAATGAATGGACCCATCCACCTGGACTTAAGTTTTCCAGAAAATATTCTCAATCTAGCATTATACAGTAAAACTTGTTGTCCTGGTACAAGATTTTTAGTAAGAATCTTCCGATCATGCCATAACTTCATCTTTTCCTTATAAATCTTAGCATTTTCATAAGATGCATTCCTTATTTCTTCAAGCTCATTCAATTGCAATAATCTTTTTTCAGTAGCATCTTTCAAATTATAATTGAACTCTTTAATAGCCCAATAAGCCTTATGCTCAAGTTCAAAAGGTAAATGACAAGCTTTTCCAAAAATCAGCCTATATGGGGACATTCCTATAGATGTTCTATAAGCAGTCCTATAGGCCCACAAAGCATAATCCAGTTTAATTGACCAATCCTTTCTATTTGGATTAACAGTTTTTTCCAATATTCTTTCAATTTCATGATTGGATAATTCAACTAATCCACTTTTCTGTGGATGATAAGCAGTAACAATGTGATGATTAATATGATATTTCTTTGCTAACTTCCCAATAATCACATTTCTAAAATGACTTCCTCCATCCGTTATGATTACTCTTGGTATTCCAAATCTGTAAAATATATTCTTTTCTAAAAACTTTGCAACACTTTGAGCATCACATCGAGGTAAAGCAATAGATTCAATCCATTTGGAAACATAACATACTGCTATCAAAATTTCAACATTTCCAAAAGATGGTGTAAATGGTCCCATAAAATCTAATCCCCAAACATCAAATATTTCAACTTCCAACATAAAATTGAGGGGCATCTTATTTCTTCTAGAAATATTGCCTACACGCTGACATCTATCCCACTTTTTAATAAAAACAATCACATCCTTAAAAATTGTAGGCCAATAAAATCCTGATTGTAATATTTTATATGTAGTTTTATCACTTCCAAAATGTCCCCCATAATCAGAATCATGGCATTTTTGAATAATTTCATAAGTCTCTTCCAAAGGTACACATCTTTGAATTATAAGATTCTTTTCTTGTTTATATAAAAATGGGTCATCCAAAAAATAAGTCTTAGCGTCAGACAAAAATTTCTTCTTTTCATGGTATGTCAAACCATAGGGTATAATATTACTAACAATAAAGTTTACTATGTCTGCATACCACAAAACACTCCATTCTTTAACAGTGAACAGTTTTTCATCAGAAAAATGTTCATTAATTTCTTCGATATCACAGAAAGATTTTTCAATTTCAAGCCTGGACAAATGATCATCAATTTGATTATCAGAACCCTTCCTATCTACTATGTCAAAATTAAATTCTTGCAAAAGAAGAATCCATCTTATAAGTCTCAGTTTTGCATCATTTTTCTTCATTAAGTTTTTGATAGTGGAATGATCAGTATGCACAATACATTTTGTTCCAATTAAATATGATCAAAATTTATCAAAGGTAAATACTATAGCTAATAACTCTTTCACAGTAGTGGTATAATTAATTTGAGCTTCATTAAGAGTTTTACTAGCATAATAAACTATTTTGAAAATTTTATCATATTTCTGACCCAAAACAGCACCAATAGCATAATCACTAGCATCACGCATTAATTCAAAAGGTTTTTCCCAATTTGGTGAAATTATTACAGGTGCAGTGATTAATTTTTCTTTTAATGTTTCAAAGGCTTTATGGGAGTCATCATCAAAATTAAAAATTGCATCCTTTTCTAGTAAACGACATAAAGGTTTTGTAATCTTTGAAAAATCTTTGATGTAACGCCTATAGAATCCAGCATGTCCTAAAAACTTCTAATTCCCCTTACATTGGTTGGGCAAGGTAAATTAGATATAACTTGAATTTTTGCAGGATCTACCTCCAAACCTTTTTTTAAAATCTGATGTCCCGAAACAATTCCTCCTGCTATCATAAATTGACATTTTTCCCAATTAAGGACCAAATTAGTTTCTTCACAGCATTTTAGAACTTTAGATAGATGTTCTAAACATGATTCAAATGAAATTACAAACACTGAAATGTCATCCATAAAAACTTTAATCCCTCTTTCAATTAAATCACAAAAAATAGCCATCATACATCTCAGAAATGTAGCAGGGGCACTACATAAACCAAAGGACATTATTCTAAAAGCAAACGTACCATAAGGACTGGTAAATGTAGTTTTCTCTTGATCCTCAGGAGCAATTTGAATTTGGTGGTAACCAGTATATCCATCCAGAAAACAAAAGTATTTATGCCCAGCCAGTCTATCCAACATTTGATCTAGAAAAGGGAGTGGAAAATGATCTTTCCTTATGGCAAGGTTTAATTTTCTGTAATCAATGCATATTCGCCACCCTGTAACTTGTCTTGTTGGTATCATTTCATTCTTTTCATTAACAGTCACAGTTACTCCTCCTTTCTTAAGAACACAATGAATAGGACTAACCCATGCACTATCTGAAATAGGGTAGATAATTCCAGCATCCAACCACTTTAAAATTTCTTTCTTTACAACTTCTTTCATGATAGGTTTTAATCTCCTTTGGGGATCAGCCTGCGGTTTGCAATTATCTTCCATAAGAATTTTGTGCATACAAATTGAAGGACTATTCCTTTAATATCAGCAATTGTCCATCCAAAGGCTTCCTTGTGCTTCTTCAGAATTTCAAGCAAACTCTCTTCTTCTTTTTCAGTTAATTGAGAGGAAATTATAACAGGCAAGGTTTAGGATTCACCTAAAAAAACATACTTCAAATGATCAGGAAGCATTTTGAACTCAAGTTCAGGAGGTTTTTCAATTGATGGTTCATAAAATTTATCTTTTTCAATCATATACAACAATTCAAAACTTTCACGAACAAACTTTAAATCTTCCTCTTGAAAATCTTCAGAATCAAATATTTCCTCTTCTTGCTTATATTCAAATTCTTCTCTTTCAGCTTTCTCTTCATAAGTTGATTTAAAATGACATTCACTTAAATATTCGATAACATCCATCCTAAAACACTCATCTTCTTTACCTCTTGCAGGATATTTCATCGATTTTGAAATATTAAATGTAATAGTATAATCATTAACCCTCATCATTAATTCCCCTTTTTGCACATCTATCATGGCTCTGCCTGTAGCTAGAAAAGGTCTCCCTAAAATTATGGGTATCTCTTTATCTTCCTCCATATCTAACAGAACGAAATCCACAGGAAAAATAAATTGATCCACTTTTACCAAAACATCTTCTATAACTCCTTTAGGATATGTGATCGAATAATCTGCTAATTGCAGAGTTACAGTAGTCTGGGTTATTTCTCCTAGTCCCAGTCTTTTGAATATTGATAGACGCATAAGTTTAATGCTTGCACCCAAATCACATAAAGCTTTTCCATAGAATCTGTCTCTGATTGCACATCAAATTGTGAAACTACCAGGATCTTTAAGTTTTTCAGGAAACTTTTTTTGAATTATCGCACTGCACTCCTCACTAAGTGCAACAGTCTCATTTTCTTCAAACTTCCTCTTTTTATTAAGAATATCCTACATAAATTTTGCATATCTTGGTATTTGTTCTAGGGCTTCAGCAAATGGAATATTAATGGTAAGCTTCTTTAATATCTCCAAGAATTTTGAAAATTGCTTTTCCAACTTTTATTGACGATGTCTCTGAGGAAATGGAGGTGGTGGTTTTTCTAAATCAACCTTAGGTGGAGAAATAGGTCTTTAAAAACCTTTTGAAGCGTCCTCTTTAGGTCCTTCAATCTCTTCTTTCTCTTCTTCAGTTTCTTTTTAAACTCTACCTTCCAATTCTTTTCCACTTCTCAGTTGAATAGCTTTCACTTGTTCTTTATTCTTTTCTCTTGGATTCACTTCAATATTACTTGGAAGTATTCCTTGGGATCTATTACTTAAGGAATTTGCAATTTGTCTCAATTGATTTTCAATATTTCTGATGGTTGCTCCTTGAATTTGTAATTGATTTCCCATATGTGATACTACTTCATCCATGTACAACTTCTTCTCCTTATTTTGTAAAGCATTGTTTCAACCTGAAGGATAAGTTAATCTATTATTATTATTACCTTGGTTGTTCCAATTCCCCAATGGGTTTACTTGGGTGTTCCCCCATTGTTGATTAACACCACCCTAATTATTGTTATTTCAGTTAAAATTTGGATGATTCTTCCAACCTGGGTTATAATAATTGGAATATGGATTGTTAGGTTTGGTTATAACATTCACAGTTTCTGGTGAAGAATAAGAATCAACCATTTGGCCTAATGAATTTTCTTCAATCATGAGATTTGGCTGAGAAAATTTCATCCCAAATTGGTCTATCTTCCTTGATACAGCAGCAACTTGATTTACTGACATTCTAAAAGCATCATTTTCATAAACACTGACAACCTTTTTAGGATTTAACCTTTCAGAAGGCCATTAAAAAATATTAGTAGCCATTTCTTCAATTAAAGCATAAGCGTCAGAAAATGGTTTAGACATTAATGATCCACCAGCAGCAGTATTCATGATTGATCTAAGAGATCCAACTAATCCATTATAAAAATTTTGAATTATTAACCAATCTGGTATCGCATGATGTGGACATTTCCTGAGGAGATCTTTAAATCTTTCACATGCTTCATATATTGATTCCCCTTCAATCTGACAAAAAGGTGTTATATCATTTCTGAACTTAGCAGTCTTAGATGGTGGAAAATATTTAGCAAGGAATTTTTGTGACGAGCTTAACCCCAAGTTCTAATTGATCCGAGTGCTAACGAATGTAACCACATTTTAGCTTTATCCCTTAGTGAGAAAGGAAAAAGTCTAAGTCTAATAACATCATCCGAAACACCATCATATTTAAAAGTAGCACACAACTCCAGAAAATTAGCAAGATGCAAATTAGGATCTTCAGTTGTTGATCCCCCAAACTGATTATTTGACACCATTTGGATAATAGTAGGTTTAAGCTCAAAAGAATTAGCAGCTACAGCAGGGTTTTGAATACTACCATGAAGTTCATCTACTGTAGGGTTAACATAATCTCTTAAAGGTCTTAATTCTTGATGGATGCCAACATTTTGAATTTGATGATTTGCCATTTCTTGAATATATATTTTTTTTCTGAATTTTTAATTTTTTGATTTTTCTGATAGTTCTTTCTAATTCAGAATTGTAAGGCACAAGTCTTTCAGAACCTGAACTACACATACAATAATAAAATAAAACAAAATACAACATACTAACAAGAACAAAGAAAAGTAAAAAAATTATTATTTCTGAATTCTCTTTAAAATGCAATTTAAATTAATTTCCCCGTCAACGGCGCTAAAAACTTGATCCCCGATAAATATAAGTGTAACAGATGCCAGAAACTTGGTACCGTCAGATATAAGTGCGCTGATGATTTTTGATATGAAAATTATGATTTTATAATATGGGATACTACGCAAGTATACGTATCGTTTATCAATTAATATAGGACTTTCTGATTAAGCCCCGAGATATCGAACCCACAGGGAAAATGTGAAATCTTCAAAGGAATCAGAGAAATTATCTTTTTACTTTCTTTAATTGTTTTCAAAAAAGTCTTGATTTTGAAAAGTTTTGAAGGTTGATATGTCTTTTGAAATTTTCTTAATAAAAATGCAAAGCAAGAAATTAAAATTACAATAACTAATAACACTGGATGTAAAATACTATTAACTAGAAAATCTTTTTGTTTTCTTTCATGAAGTAGTAATAATTCTTAAAGTATTGTTGTGGAAGTATTCAAATTTTTGTTATGACAGATAGAAGAAAATGTGTTCTTTACCCTTACTTGGTTCTATAAAGAACATATGTTAATTTGAAATTTATATTATTTTGAACATGGTTAGGCAGGGAAGATACCAGTCTCTCACTCTAGAGTTCACTCGATTCTCACCACCTGGGGGCTAACCTCTCATAACAAAATTCAAAACTTCAAACCAAATTAAGGGGTTTTAGCCTGTCACTCTAAAATCCTCTAATTTAACTCCCTTTTATAAAAATATCATCTAATATTACATTCAATTATATGGACTACAGTTCTCACCCATATAATTTCATGTGATTCTTACTAACTTTTATGAGACAATACCGCATTGGATCTTACATAATCTCAAGAAATTTTACAACTTAACAGGCCAAATTAAGAAGTAAACAAAGTTTTTAGAATCAATCTTCACAACTTCTTCCAACTTTTAAATACTTATACTTTCCACAACCATTCTCTTTAAATTAATTGCTTCTCCATTTAAGAAAGAAAAGATAAAGTAAACTACTCAGAATGCATTGAGAAAATATAAAAACACAATGATTTGAAATTAAAAACAACGATACAAAAAATAATAAACGAAAATAAGTATTAAAAAACTAAATAAAAGTAAACACTTATCTGAAAATCCTCTCCACAAGACTAAGGAAGTTCCTCTAAAACTTTGACTCTTCGCTAAACTACTTCTCAGAGCAAGTCTCCCAACTACGGTCGACTCAGAATACAGACTTTAGACTTCAATAAAAACTAATCTAAAAGAAAGAAAAGAAGTGGGAAGAAGAATACTTCACTCCGACCCTTTTCTCCTTTCTACTCTCTACTCTGACTCTAAATAAAAAACTTTTAAAATGTAGTGGAAGAACAATGGAAGTACTCTTCAAAATGCAGTGGAAGAGTCTCCTCAAATTGCCTCCCTTAAATCTTTCCTAAGTCTCTCTTTAAATTGTAAACCAAAAGGTGGCACGGTGTCTCTTCAAAATGTGTCCAGATTTGATGTATCTACCAAGGAAAGCACCCCTTCATTCAAACATGTCGCCCAAAGGAAGTTATGGATGTTACCACCAAGAGTTGCATCCCATCCCCTTTGAAATTGGCACCAAATCCATTTGAATCTCGATTTTTAACTGTGGCGGCTAAGCACCGGCCCAGCAGCGCTTAGCCGCTAGTGCCAAATTTTTGATTTTTCATTTTTTTCTTCAAATTCAATCCAATTTTGCTCCTTTCATCATGACCATCCAATTTCATCATACCTACAAGAAAAACATAAAATACCTTCCATTAAAGTACAATATCATTAAAAATAGGTATAAAAATGTGCATAAAAATACTATATATTTTAGGTGTATTACCAATCTTGAACCCAAACAAGCCCAAATCCCAAAGTCAAGACCCAACCAAAATTGAAAACTCTTTTTCACACCTCCATAAATATTTTACAACATTAATTTTACATCACACCCAACATTAGCCCAACTTTAGCCTAAGTTAGCCCAATTTGACCCACTTTGGTCCTATTACAAAAAGGCCCAAATTAAACCCAATTCAACTCTAAATTACCCCAAACGTGCTCTAAATCACTCATGGCACATTCCTAAACCAATTGCAACATTTATTTGGCAAAACCTTTTACCAATTTTGTTTATCCAAAAGTCTATTTTAGAACCTAAAAGCCCACCTCTTTAAGACGTTTCAAAAGCCCATCCAAAACAATTTTAAAAGCCCAAAATCTATCCTAAAGCCCACATGACATTTTCATTTGTCATCCCTTTAATCAAAATAAACCCCTAAGTTTTAAATCCATGATCAAATGATTCCAAATCAATCCTCATGCGAAATTACTCCTAAATGCCAAAAATTCCTAAAAACCCATTCTCATGGAAGTTGGCCAAGCTATTCCCAAGCCAAATGAAGCCATTCTTAAGCCACATGTAAGCCATGTGAGTTGTGCCCCATGTCATCATGCCATCTTGGGCAAAAGGAGGAGCCTCTTTCTTGATTCCCTTAAAGTGATTAAACATTCCCATGCTTCCCCTATCCCATGCTTAAGCCTAATTGTACTTGGATTGTGACTTGACCCCACTAATCATGCTGAACCAAATGACTTTCTCTCAGCCCAAATTAGGTCATGGGAAGGTGAAACAAATCCATTTGCAGGAGTTGACAAGCTAAGCCCAAAATGAGCCCTTTCCCCATTCCATTTAAATCAAACCCCTTTACACATGTTCAAAGCCAATTGAACTCACCAAACCCTAGCCCTGACCTCACTGAGTCAGATGGTGACCCATGCCTGTCGGCCAGCCGCCTGGGTCGCCGGAAAACACCACACCCGAGAGCTCCATGTGAGCCAAAAAATTCAAAACTCCCTTGCTGTGTTGTCCCATGGCTAGTGGTCATTTGAACTCTTCTTCCCTTGACCTATGCAGCTAATCCCAGCGCCTGGCTTGCCCTGGGAAGCGCTCTAGCCATGGCTATTTAAACTCACCTCCCTCGTGGCCAAAAAAGGGGCTGAAATAAACCTTAGTGAAACTCTTCCTAATTCACTCCAAACCCTTCTCCTAGCATAGAGAACTCAATCTCCACTGCTTCCCTGCCCTAATCTCCATTAACAGAGCTCAGTTTCTGAATCCATAATCCACCCCAAAACAAGACACTTCACCACAGTGGCCAAAACCACAAATTGATCAACCCTACACCTTCACCAAACCAAGAGAAGAAGTTCCCCAGTGGAAGCCCCCTCACCAGGCCACCCATTTGTGCTGGAGACCAAAGCTTGAAATCTGGTTTGGTGGAAATCATACCTAGGCATTTCACCACAGCTCCAGGCTTCATCCTTAGCTTCCCTGGACTCCAACGAATGTGCTAAGCCCCTCTAATTGAAGCTTCACTTCTCAGAGCCAAGGTATTGAACTCCTCCTTCCCGAGAGCTTATTTTGATTCTCTATTTTGTTTGAGTTAATTTCATAGCATCATAGCCGTATAGATGCGTTTGTCTTGTCGAGACGAGTTCATAGAGCTCAAGATCATGTAATTTGGTTGAGTATTAAGCGAGATATTAAGTCTAGAAGGTGGACGGTTTTTGGGTTAGAACGACTGGGGACGATGAACGAATGTCGTCCATTCACGCGTGTAATGGATGGACTGTAGAGATCAAGCCAGACGAGGAGATGGAGCGGAACTGTGGGCCGCGTGGCTGCTGAATCAGATGGCGGCGTCAAACAGGAGTGCGCCGCGTGGAGCTTTGACCCGGACGAGGTTGAGTTGGCGCCGCGTGGATAAGTAGATAAATAAGGTTTTTTTTATTTATTTAATTACCCTAAACTTTAAAAATGCATAACTTTGCATAGAAAAATCATAAAAATAAAAGTAAAATACCCTCTTGCTCAGCAGAGGAGAACATTGTGGAAAAATAATTAGGTTATTTTGATGAATATTTATATTTTAATTAATTATTCACTGATTTGAATATTTTAATTCTCCAACCATGCATACGATTCATCATGTCATGAGACCATATAACTTTTGTAGCCTCTATTCTTGGGAACATTCCTTGAACTTTCCAAGGCCATAGGCCATCTCTATGGATCTATTTTTCAAGTTTATGTGTCTGTTTTGGTATTTTAATTCCAATAATTTGCATGCTATTTAGAAAATTCTAGAAAAATTAGAAGAGGTAGCTTATGACCAGAGGACTCTAAGGAAATTATGGTTTGATTTAATTCCTTAAAAATAACCCCAATTAGCCTAAATACTCAAAACTAAACTTTAATTAATTAGGAGTAACCACATATCAAAATGACTTGAAAACAATTCTAAATTATCACTTAGGATGCAGAGAACGTTACATAAAAATTTCAAGTCAATTGGAGTTAATTAGCCCATTAAATGAATTAATTAAGTGACATAGCTATTTTAAAAATTAAAATAATTCATTAAACTCAAAATACATTTCAAAATTTCACCAAATTGGTTTTGGGGCTTCTCTGATACAGAGGAGTCCAAGAAAATTAAAATTGAAATTTTTTAAAAATTTTCATTTTTAAATCTATTTTTAATATTTTAATAATTAAAAAATTTTAAAAATCTTAAAAATATTAAAAATCACCAAAATGTCATATTTTATTCCCTAATCACTTAGGAATCAACCAAATATTTTTCCTAAGTCTCTAGGTTAAGATATTGAACTTTAAAAGTTTAATGTAATTTTTAATGTTAAAAAAATGAATTTTCAAACCTTCCCACTAAAATAATTCTAATAAATCAAAGGAAAATCAGAAAAATATAAAATTTACTTCCCTGACTTCCTTGAGGCCAGAGGGACTTAAGAAAAATATAAAATCTATTTTTCAACTTTAATTTTATTTTATAATTGATTAATGCCCCAAAACTCAAAATAATTATAATAAATTAAATATAATTCAAAAAATCACCAAAATTGGTCCAAGTGGTCCTCTGGTCAGTAGAAACATCCCTTAATTAATTACTTCATTTAAAATTTGGAAGAAGAAATTAAAATTTGGATGATTAAGATTAGGGATATGACCTAAGAAGATACCAATTCTTTAATTTAAAGTCCCTAGTTGAATTAATGCAATGGAATTCAATCCTTGATTAATTCAAATGATGATGATTGAAATTAATAATTAAAAAGGAAATTATCTCTAATCAAATTAAAGCTTAAAACATTAAATGATTTAATAATCAAATTAAAATAAATTTAAAATATTTAAAACTAATTTGAAAACTCTTAAGAACAAACTTAAAACGAATTTGAAACATTAAATAATCTTGAAACAATTCATAATTAAAAATTGTGAAAATCAAACCAATTTAAATTAACCTAAAATACAATGATTAATTTAAACCAAATTTGAATCATTGAAATTTAATGAAATTAAATAATCTAAACACCTCTTTCAACTTAAATAATTTGAAACATCAAAAATTAATCTAGAACAATTCATGAGTAAAACATCATAAATTAAAAATTAAATCAGTTTAAGACATTAAAATTAATTTAAAACATTAAGATCATTTAAAATATAAAAGTTTAATTGAATTAAACAATTTGAATACTATTCCAACTTAAAATGGTTTAAAACATCTAAAAAGATCAAATGAAACTTTATAATTAAGTCAAAACCACTTTAAATCTCTAACTCAAATTTCAATTATGAATGGCTAAATCCTTTGATGAACTAATCTGCCCCGAAGGCTTTCACCTTCATAACCTTTAAGTAGAACATCAAGTGAAATGTCACTTTACTCATCGGATAATCAAATGTCTAAGTTCAGTGGGCAAGAAACAAAATTTAACTAAACCTTTTGAATGATCAATTCACCTGTACAATGAAATTCATTTGGACTCGAAACAATCCCAGAAGCGTTGAAAAGATGTTTAGGACCCGTCCTAAGCATTTTCTCAACATGATGGGATGTTTTAGAAGAACAATTGAATTTAATTGTTCTTTGGTGAAGAAAATCTTCCTTAACAAAACACAAGAACCTAAATGTCATAGGAATTGACTAGCAATAGGATTAGGATTTTGTTAGACAACCAGAACCTTCCCTTAGCTTTACCTAGGAGTTTCATGCAAATATTTAAATGCCCTGACATGTGTTTTAAGTTTAGCCTGGAAAGTCGAGAAGACCCGCCAGGTATGCTTTTATTTTATTGCGATTTATTTACCTGCA
This sequence comes from Papilionanthe hookeriana x Papilionanthe teres, assembly GCA_022702705.1. Lineage (NCBI taxonomy): Eukaryota > Viridiplantae > Streptophyta > Magnoliopsida > Asparagales > Orchidaceae > Papilionanthe > Papilionanthe hookeriana x Papilionanthe teres. Next base: position 140,118,044 of record CM040421.1, on the reverse strand, counting down.
CTGTACTTTATTTCGCTTGCATGCTAAACAACAATGTCACCTTGTATGAAAACTGAAACTTTTAGGATAGCCACAAAACTGAAACCCAAAACTAAATTAAAATCAATACAAGATAAAATTCACCACCACAAAATTCAAAAGATAAGACAACTCAAAATTTAATCACAAACAGAACAACAAAACTACAACTACAACTAAATTAAAACGTCTCGTTGGATGATCGGGAATCCCTCGGATGATGTAACCCACGTGTTGCTAACGAGATTTCCCACGGTCTAAATGAAAGTGTGGAACACATTCAGTTGAGTTTAGCAAATTCATTTGGACTAAGTGAATCCGATGTAAATAGCGGCGTCGGGATGACGAAACTGTGGGATCTTAATCGGTCCTACTTAATCAACTTTAAGATTTGTTTTAATTAAAATATTAAGACATATGAACCTTAAGACTTTTCTAAATCAAAACACTTCTCTCATCTTTTGATTGCCACTTTCTAAAACTAAACCTCTGCAACAAAAAAGAGCTTGGAGCATAGTGGGCAGCACGGCCATCGTTGTCAGCAAAACTTGTGTCTACTTCAGCAAAACCATTCTTTAGTCTAAATAACCAAGCCATAGGATTTCGAGGTAGTTTGCCTAGTGAAACATAAGTCCTCAACTTTTCGTTAGGCATTTGCATAATCATGTTATGAAAATTAAGCCCTAACCAGTCTTAAGACTCCGAGGTAGTCGTTTGGTATGATCTAAACCCTCACATCTTCGAGGCTATTTGTATGATCATGTCATACAAATATAAGTCCTAATTAATTAATTTTGGCATGATTGAAACATTAAATAATACTCTTAAATTGAAGCCAAATCATAGTATATTCGGGAAGTCATTGAAGTTCACTTCAGATCTGTGACTTCCCCTACCTTCTCTTCCTTTGGACTCTCAAAATAAACTGTTCCAAATTTAAGCTAATCCCTTTTGAAATTTTCAAAAATCCAATTTGTTTGAAACCCTAAAATTTAAAATTCCTGAGAGAAAAACCACTGATCATTATTGAGAGTTTTCTTAAATGATTCCCGTCATTTAAGATGTAATTAACTATAGGGGCTAGCCCTTATAGGGAACTTTAAGAACTAAGGTAATATAAACCTTGCTTAATTCCTTTATATTAACCAGGGGAACTTGTCGGCTTATAAAATTGGTTCGCAAACCAAACGGATGTCACAAATCTTCTAATTTATGTAATCGAGCCCCATCATCAAGCAGTGTGTCTATTCCTCGGAATAAATACACAGTTTGTGATGCGACGCTCGTTTATATAAACTATTTGGAATGTGAGATCGGTTTGATTTCATATCTTAAAAATTTTCAAATTTAAAACTATTTTTAAAATTAAAATACTACTTTTCAAATTATATATATTTAAATTAAATTTAAAATCTAAAGTTTTTCGACAATTTCTGTAGGTGACTCTGTTTTCAAAACACACTCAACCTAAAAATATGACGACAATTTCTGGCAACTCCGCTGGGGAGTATTTCCTCTCTCCATCATGATCAGATGGTTTTTCTTTCATAAATCGGTAGTGAGTCCATTTTCTAGTGGATCAAACTATCATTCTTTCCGTTGAAATATCACGTTCATTTCTGTCCTGAACGGGTATAGTCAACTCTCTTGGATTTTGGAGCCATTGTTTAGACACCCCTAAACAGAGAGGTTCTGAAATCCTCCTTTTTTACCTCTCCAAAGAGGAGGGGTGGACCCCCAATAGGTGTTAGCTTAGGAGCGGTTCCTCGGACTGAGAAGTCTTGTGAGACTCTCTCTTCCTTTCCGGTTTCTGGATTGGGTCCCTTATCTTTCCTTTAACCTTTCCCCTTTTAATTTATTTCATTCTTAATGAACAAACCTTCTAATAAACAAACCCTGTAATAAATGAACTTTCTGTCAAACCACAAATACACAAAAAAAAATGAGAATCTGAAATTCTTTATAAAGAAAATGAAAAGATAAATGGAAATGTGTTTGGACTTGTTTAGAGAAATTCCTCTCTTTTTTCGTCCCAATGAAAGGAAGCATAATTTGGAACTGACGCTTAGAATCTACCCTGCAGAAAATGTCTGCACCGAAACTGATTTTCTCCTTCACCAACGGGATAGACTTAGCTGTCTACAAGGATGAGCTGCCTAACGATGCGGTCATTCGCTTTGGACAAGGGTTCGACAATATGGACATTAAGTTCACCGATATTACTCTTTTCACACTGATGAACAAAGTACCGGAAACTGAGGAGCCCATAATCGAGTTCATCCTGATGTCAACTCAAGAGTACCCTCCCCTGCAAAGGGTTCTAACTGAAAGAAACACTGCTATTCATAGGAGGTTAGCTGCTACCCCCAGATCTCTCATCTCCACCCCCATCGGTCTGGTCATCACTGCACCTACCTCAACTCCTGTCAAACTAAAAGGAAAAGAAGTCCAAGTCGATGATGAGTCAGTTACCGTGGAGGGTTCAGATTTTGCTGCAATACCATCTGTCTTCGAGATAGGGTCCAGCTCGAAAGTTGCACCCTTAATCTGGACTCAAAGAAGAAATAAGAACAGAAAGATCTCCAGGATCAAGAAGACAAAGGCTGCTGAAGTTGTTTTTCTGGAAGAGAATCCTGAGGAAGAAGATGAATTGCCTGAGATCTCACCGTTGCTAGGAGGGAGTAGGTTCCACCCTCTCTTTGCTGAATCTGATGAAGAAGATGCTCGAAGGATCACCGCTGCGTTACTCCGACCTGCATACTACAGTAATTGTAAGAAGAAAGAGATTAAGCCTACTCCGCTAACCCGTTTGCGAGCAGTAGTAGAGAAATTAGCTAAGAAAGAAGGTTGCCCCGTGTCAGGAATTCTGAGAAGAATGGGACGAGTACTAGCTAGATCCCGCCTCGGACCACAAGTACACCCTGTCACTTCTCCAGAGAGGCCAAGGAAGAAAGTGCGAGCTAGCGAGAGAAGTTCGCCTATTGTTGTATCAGGTCACCATAATAGGGAAGACACCACCTACCGACGTACAGACGACAGACCATCTGGTCCTATGCCTTCTACTGCAAGAAGGATGCTGTGGCAACCTATTATTGCTAAACCAATACCGACAGAATGCTCTGGGAAGAGAAGTCTCGTCAGAGAGCCTGAATCTGAAGAAAGTGCTACTGCATTAAAGGAAACTCCTGAAAAAGAAGTTCAACAGTCGTCGCATAACAACCGTGAGACCATTTGGAAAAGACCACTTAAGGATACTATAGGAAAGCTAAGGACGGGCATCCGACGGTTGGCAAGGGAAAGAAGAGATGGATTGGAAAATGAAGTGGATTCATCAGAGTTTATGGATGAAGGATGTGTCGAGATCAACATGGTCGAGACCCGAGCGTCGTCAGCTCTGCAGGGAGCTCCATCAACTTCAGAAAGAGATGAACCAGAAGCGATGAGAGCACGTCTTCAAGAAAAGGATGACACGATTTCTCAGATGGCAAAGAGGATGGAGGAGATGGCGGCTGCCTTAGCCACTCTCCAGAGTCAGCTTCAACCTCAAAAGGAAACACCCCCGGAGATCAATCACATTGCAGATGAAGGAAAAGAAATTACATCTGTCAATGGAGATGAACAGCCAAAGAAATATTCTTTGCAAAGTATGATTCCTGAAAAAGATATTAAAAACAAGGTGGAACAGCAGGTGAGAGAAGCCTTAGTCCAGTCTAAGAGTGGAGCATCTATGCAGACGGTTAGACCTTACCCTGAGGAGTTTGATGCAGTCCAATACCCGAAGGGCTTCGTAACACCTCTGTTTAAGACTTTCGATTGTATGGGAAACCCCCGGCAACATGTCACACATTTTCGTGCTAGTTGCTGCAATGCCGGTGGGAGCGATGCCTTACTCTTTCATCAGTTCGTCAGCAGTTTATCAGGGATTGCCTTCGATTGGTACGCAGAATTGACGAACAGTTCAATCAAGACCTTTTCAGAATTGGAGAACCTCTTCGTGAAGCGGTTTGTCGTGGCTCGGCACCACATCACCATTGGTGATCTAGTGGTGGAGTAACAGAAATAGAACGAAACTTTAGTGGATTACATACTTCGGTGGAGGAACTTAAGTATGAAGTGTGAACCACAGCTTCAGAAACAGCATGCGGTCGGTATCTTACTGAAGAGTATCCACGGCCCAATAGCACTTCTCCTCAAAGGATTCACAATTAAGACTTTCGAGAAGTTGCTTAGAAAAGCAAGGAGCTTGCAGGAGGAGGCCAAACAGTTGCGTTTCGTCGACAAGACTGATAAGCAGAAGCTCGTAAAAGCATTTGAAAAGAAATCCAGGATTGTCGTAGCAGTGGATAAAGGTAAGCAACCAATGCAGATACAGCCAGAGCGGCCACAGCCAAGTTACAACCACCACAACGGACTTACCAACAACCTCAATAGAGCTATCAATGACCTCGACCGAGCTATCAATCATGGCAGCATGATCAACCGCCGCCTCGTCCACCTTGTGCCTTGGAGGAACTTTTGAATTAGGAATACCCCTTCAAGACTGAAGCAGTGGCTAAGTTGTTTGGTAGTTTAATGAAGACACCCGACTATCAACTACCAGAGCCCAAGAAGCCAGAGGAAGTCGACAAGAAAGATCATCTGAATTACTGTCCCTACCATAGGATGCTCGGACATAAGATAGGAGATTGTTTCACCTTTAAGAATTGGCTCGAGGATAATCTCCGGAAATGGAACATAACGATCCCGAAGGAATACATGAAGGAGCCCCAAAAAGAAGATTTTGTTAATGTTATTTCAACTGATCCTATTGTTCTGATAGACCCGTACATTACCGATGATGGATGGAGTACTGTCTAGACAATGTCTTCAAAGAAAATTTTGAATCACATCTAGACCACTTCGGTGCGCACCTCAACTCAGAGTTTGAAACCTGCCGAGCCTGCACTATCGCTTGCGATTGAAGAACCGCCCCAGAAGGAGGAGAAGATCATGAAAGAAGAGAAGACCGAGGCTCCAAAGGGTAGACTAGGGGCTGCTTATCCTAGGATGGTTGTTTCTGATTCGGGGGAGAAATCCCTCGGACCTCTGACTCTGTATGATTATTTGCTCGCCCCGGCGGGATCTTATAATGATAAGAGTTTTGGTGTTGGCTACGTTTTGACTGTTTCTAACTATTACGTAACTAATGACAACCAACCTAATCCGGATCTCAAATTTGATACAAATAACGATTCTCAATCATACTAAACCTCGATGACCACGACGAAAGAGAAGAAGTTCACAAGGATGACTACGAAAGCTCAAGAAGTGATGAGTCCATTTATGAATTCCGAGGAGATCCAATTGCAATAGAATTAGAGCTATCAGAAACTGAAGCAACTTCAGAAGAGCCAGCTGTTCCGATTCAAGGAGAGACATTGGAAGATTCAGAAGAAATAGCATAAGTCAATCTGAGGAGCGGAAAAGTTCTACCCCCGAGAATGGGTCCAAAGGATAAAGGAAAGCAGGTGGTTACTCAGGAAGAGCCAACCCCAACAAAGGAATTGCTCATTCGGGAAGAAATTGAAGAACCTGGTAATAAAGTGGATGAACAGAATGAAGAATACAAATCAATGTATGAGAAGATTAACCACTATGTACATACTATGACCCTGACCCCGATCTATCCTAAAAAGATCGAGGGTATGGTGGTCAAAGAAGTGCATGGTCGCGGTGCTAAGCCGATCAAGTTTTATTGTGGTGCTTCTTCTTCCAAAATTGAAAATTATGTACAATTTAAAAATGTTACTTCATCTAAATTAATGGAATTGCCCTTTGAGTGGCACTCTCCCTGTGTTCAGAATTTAATTCAACGTGGCGTCTTACCTAAACATTGGTCAAAAGGTCAATCACAGAGCTTTGAAAAATTATGGAATAATGCCAGTCGACCTCCCAATTCAAAGCATGGTCTTGGATTTGGCACAGTAAGACCAGTTGATGATACGGGATTTTGCTTGGTTGTAACTTGCGAGCCTAATGAAGACTACTTAGAAGCTTCAGGTGATCTCGAGGATCTACCAATCGGAGACGCTCCGCTAGAATTTGAAGAAGAAATTAAATCTACAATAGACGAGTTAATGGAAGTTAACTTAGGTACTTGCGAAAAGCCTAGGCCAACCTTTGTTAGCCCCTTACTCAATAAAAAAGACTCCAAAGAAATGATCAAGCTATTAATGGAATTCAAGGACTGTTTTGCTTGGAGTTATGATGAAATGCCAGGATTAGCTCTAGAAGTCGCAGTTCAAAAGTTAGGAGTAGATCACACTGCCGTTCCAGTCAGACAAGCTCCCAGAAGAATGCGTCAAGAGATTGAACAACAAGTAATAGTTGAAGTTAAGAAGTAAATAGATGCTAAATTTTTCTGTGAAGAGCAATATCCAACTTGGTTAGCCAATGTGGTACCAGTCAGAAAGAAGAATGTTCAAATCAAAATCTAGGTGGATTTCAGAGATTTGAATAAACCATGCCCGAAGTACAAGTTCCCGCAACCAATTCCAGAATTAATGATTGACATCGCTTCGACACATGAAATCTTCTCTTTCATGGATGGATCATCAGGATACAACCAGATAAAGATGGAACTGGAATATGAGAAGCTCACGGCTTTTAGAACGCCAATCGGAATATACTACCACACAGTAATGCCCTTAGGAATGAAGAAAGCAAGAGCAACTTACCAAAGAGCAATGACAAGGATTTTTAATGATCTCATTCACAACCAAGTCGAGTTCTATGTGGATGATGTGGTCATCAAGAGCAAACTAAAAGAAGATCACCTGTATAATTTGAGAATTGTTTTCGAGCGATTAAGGCAATTTAATCTTAAAATGAATCCCCTGAAATGCGCCTTCGGCGTCACCTCCAGGAAATTCTTAGGATTTGTTGTCCGACATTGCGGAATTGAAATCGATCTGGAGAAGATTAAAGCTATCTTAGAAATGCCTCCTCCCAAAACTTTGAAACAATTACTATTCTTTCAAGGGAAATTAGCATATCTTTGACGCTTTATCTCGAATTTGTCAGGTAGGTGTCAGCCCTTCTCGGCATTGGTTAAAAAGGACACCAAATTCCTTTGGGAAGAGAAATGTCAGCGGGCCTTCGAGGACATTAAGCAGTATTTAATGACATCTCCTGTCGTAGCAGCCCCAGTCTCGGGTAGACCATTGATACTTTATACCGTGGCTTTAGACGACTCCCTTGGAGCCCTGCTATCCCAGGTCAATGACGAGGGGAAAGAAAACGCTCTCTACTACTTAAGTAGCTGTCTAATTCCGACGGAGGTAAAGTATCCCTCGATTGAGAAGCATTGTTTGGCCCTGATCTTCGCCGTTCAAAAGCTCAGGCATTACATGCTCTCCCATAAGGTCAACCTTATCTTGAAAGTTAATCCATTGCAATACTTGATGACCTGACCGACGCTTTCTGGCAAAATTGCCAGGTGGTCGATGATACTATTGCAATTCAATATAACTTTCGTTCTTCTTCGTGCCGTAAAGGGACAAGTCCTAGCAGACTTCCTCGCAGCGCACTCTTTACCGGTAGAGTCGCCTCTCAACGATGACTTACCAGACGAGCAGATAATCAGTTTAGAAGATCCCAACGATCGACGTTGGGAATTGTACTTCGACGGAGCATCATCAGCACAGAAAGACAAAGAATTGCAAACGATAGTACCCAGTAAGGCAAGAATTGGACTAATCTTTATAACACCGGAGCGGGGGATGTTAAGGTATTCCTACCATTTAACAGAACTGTGTACGAACAATGAAGCAGAATACGAAGTCCTTATAACCAGACTTGAGTTAACCATTCAGATGGGGATAACAGACATCAACATCTACGAAGATTCTCAATTGATCATTCAACAGATCGCCGGACAGTACAAAATTCTGAAGCCAAGCCTCGAACAATACTTTCAGTATGCCATGAAGTTGTTAAAGCAGATTTCGAATGTAACGATCTACAAGATTCTGTTGACCTCATTTTTGATGAGGTCCTTTGCTTCTCTCTTTAGTACTTAGGATCCAGCCTTAGGCTTTTCCTTTGACTAATCCTAGAGGACTAGAAGTGGAACCCGCCCTTTAGAAGTTCAAACACCTCTTGACTCCCTGCAAACCCCACAAGCTTGATTGTAGACCCCTAATCACCTAGAGGGTTGAATTCAAATGTGGAGGTTTAAAGGATGAGTTCCCCATAGGATCTTTTTGGCCTTAGGACTACCCTGGGTGGCCTGGTCTGGAGAGGATTGACTTGCACATACACTACACTCTCACACACATTCCAAGTCCTAAAACAACACTCTCACCCAACTTGACTTTCTGACTCATGTAGGTAATTCATATGGATGGTCCTTAACCCCTAAGCCCCTAAGAGGGTTAGGAACAACATAGTGAATGCCTCAATTGAGTCCTCTCATGGCTCATATGGGCTTAATATGGCTTTATGGCTTAACCAAAGTGATTCCATCCTACTCAAATTTGATCAATCTTCATTTTTCAAAATTTCAATTTTTGACCCCCGGGGCCCTACACCTACTAAACCTACCAAAACCCCTTGAAACTACCCAAAATTTACAAAACCAGCTAAATTACCCAAAATTCCTCAAAATCAATCCTAAACATTTCCCCCCACTTAAATTGATCTTCTACAGCCAAAAATATCAAAGATTCCAAAAGTACCCCCCAATACCCTCCAATACCCAAAATGACCTTCTTAGCCCAAAAATCCAAAAAATTCAGAAAATTCCCAAAAAAATTCAAAAAATCCTAAATATTCCTAGTTTCATTTTGTTCAACTACACCATGGGCCAATTTTGCCAATTTATCCCAATTGTACAAAAACCCCCAATTTGACTCATTTTGAACCCAAGTGAACCCAATGTGAAACCAAACCACCCCAATTGATCTCAATTCTAGTCGAATTCAATTCTAAACTTCAATTAAATATCCCCAACATCAATTTAGACTAAATCCATGTCCAATTTGATTGACATTTCAGCCCATTTCCAATTTGAAGCCTAAAATCCCAATTTTGGCCCATGACCTAAACCTAACCCAAACCAACCTAACTCAACCCCAATTGGCCCCAAATCTTTTCTAAAACCTTCCTAAAACCCCCATAAACAAAACACTAACTTGATTTGCCCAAAATTTGAAGCTAAACTCCACCCAAACCTAACCCAAAACAAAATCCCTTAAATTGACCGAAACCCAAACCTAACCCAAATGGGCCCAAATCCCAAAATTAGAGCCCAACCAAAGTTGAGAACTCTTTGTAACACTCCCATAAACATTTCTCAATATTAATTTTACATCAAGTCCAACTTTAGCCCAACCTTAGCCCAAGCTAGCCCATTTTGGCCCACCTTGGCCCCTTTACCAAAAGACCCCACATTAAACCCAATTCTACTCCAAATCACACCAAATTGATTCCAAACCATTCATGAAACATCCCTAAACTATGAAATTGACCAAACTTTTTCCAAGCCAAATGTGAGCCATTGAGCCATGTACAAGCCACATGGAAGCCATGAAAGCCACTTTCCACCTCACCAAGCCATTAATGGCAAGAAGAGGGGACCCTTTCCTAATCTTTCATTAAGCCCTTTTAACCATATTCATGTCACACACTAAACCATGCTTAGCCACATCACCATAGATGGAGACTTCACCACTCCAATTCAGCTGACCTAAATGATTTTTTTCAGCCCAAAACCAGGCCTTGGGTGGTGCACCAAGCCTAAAACCATGGGTTGACTAAATTGAACCCAAAATGAGCCTCTCTCCATTCCATTTCAATTCAACCCCTTTACACATGTTAAACTCCAATTAACTTCACTAAATTCAACCCCTGACCCCACTGAGTCTGATGGTGACCCATTCCTGGCCGGCCAGCCACCACAGCCCCAAGAAAACACCATGGCCGAGAGCTCCATGTGAGCCCAAAAATTCAATTCTCCCTTGCTGACTTGTCTCAACCCAAATGGATAGCACAGCTCTTCTTCTCCTTCGTTGAGCAACTGATCCCAGCCTTCAAACCCGCCTGGGAAGCCCTCTAGCCATGCCTATTTAAACACCACCACCTCTCGGCCAATGGAGGAGTTGAACCAGACCTTAAGAAAACTCTACCAAAATTGCTCCAGGACCCTCTCCTAACCCAGAGCAGTTGATCCCCAGTGTTCCTTTACCCTAAACCCCATTAACAGAGCTCAATTTCTGAGTTGAAAATCCACCCAAAAAATAGGACACTTCATCACAGTGAGCCAATCTCCAAATTGATTGGTCCTACACCTTCACCGGACCAAGAGGAGAAGTTCCCCAGCAAAAGCCCCCTCACCAGGCCAGCCATTGCTTCTAGCCTCCAAGCTTTGTGTTCGGGCTTGGTCACTTTCATACCTAGACAATTCCCCAGGGCCAGAGACTTCATCTGGAGCTTGCCTGGACTCAATCGAAGGTGACACAACTCTCAGATCGAAGCTTCACTTATCTGAGCAAAGGTATGAACTCACTCTTCCTCCTGCTTCCAGTGATTCTCCATTTTGTTTAAGTTAATTTCATATCCTATAAACTATATGGATGTTTTCATCTCTTCAAGAAGAATCCATAGAGCATAAGAACACAAAAATCCATTAAGAATCGAGTGAGATCTTAGGGTTTTAGTGTGGACGGTCACGGGTGCACACCAGTCGTAGACGATGATCGGGAGCCGTTGGATCGCGCGTGTATCGAGCGGACGGTTCAGATTGTGTCAGACCAGGGAATGTTACATGAACCGCGGGCCCCCGGAGCGCTGAGTCGGATGGCGGCGTCGAATGGGAATGCGCCGCCTGGGCTTTCAGAGCTGCCGATGTTGCGCTGGCGCCGAGTCAGATAAGTAGATAAATAAGGTATTTTTGAATTATTTAAATGCCCAGAACTTTAAAAATTCATATCTTTGCATAGAGAAATCACAAAAATAAAATAAAAATACCCTCTTGCTCAGTGAACAGAGGAGAACAATGTGAAAAATAAATCAAGTTAATTGGATGGATATTTTATTTTTAATAATTTATTTATTATTTTTAGTATTTTGATTCTTCATTTACATAAACAATTCACCATGGCATGAGACCACATGGCTTTTGAAGCCTCTGATTTCGGGAAGATTGCTTGAATTTTTCAAGGTCAGAGGCCATCTCTGTGAAAAGTTATTGAATTTTCAAGTTCATGTCACAGTTTTAGGTATTTTAATTCCAATAATTAGCATGTTGTAAAATAAATTCTAGCAAAATTTGGTGATGTTTCTTAGGACCAAAGGACCCTACGAAAAATATATTTTGAGTTAATTCAATCATAATAACCTTAGTTGGCCTAAACCCCTAAAATTGAATTTGAATTAATTAGGGTTAACCACACATCAAATTGACTTGAAAATAATACTCCACTAATCTTTAGGATCAGAGAGACCTCACATAAAAATTTGGAATCAATTGGAAATGTTTAACGCCACGATACTATTGCAATTCGACATAACTTTCGTTCCTCTTCGCGTCGTAAAGGGAGAAGTCCTAGCTAAATTCCTTGCAGCACACCCTTTACCAGCAGATTCACCTCTTGACGAAGATTTGCCTCACGAGCAGATAATGAGCCTAGAAGACCCCGATGATCGACGTTGGGAACTGTACTTCGACGGAGCGTCCTCAGCCCAGAAGAACAAATAATTGCAAACGATAGTACCCGGTAAGGTAGGAATCAGACTAATCTTTATAACATCAGAGCGGGGGATGTTAAAATACTCCTACCACTTAACAGAACCATGAACAAACAACGAGACAGAATACGAAGCCCTCATAACAGGATTAGAATTAACCATTCAGATGGGAATAACGGACATCAACATCTACGGAGAATCTCAGTTGATCATTCAACAGGTAGCCGACAGTACAGAATTCTAAAGCCAAGACTCGTGCAGTACTTTCAGTACGCCATGAAATTGATGGAACAAATTCCAAATGTAACAATTTACAAGATTCCCAGAAAAGAAAATGCTCTCGCCGATGCGCTAGCCCACCTCGCAAAGGAATTTGTCTGCTTGCAGGATGAATTAGTTGAAGTGTCAGTTCAAGGACGACAGGTCCTATCATAGCTCGACATGGATACAATACACAAATCAACCGAAAAAGCAGAAGAAACAATTGCAGCAGTGACAGAGAATACAGAAGATTGGCGGCAGCCACTAATTGACTACTTCAGACAGGAAACCTGCCGGACGATAAGTCGATAGCCCATGAAATCAAGAAAAGAACTCTGTCTTACGCATTAATAAATAATACATTATACAGAAGGTCTTTCGATCAGATGTGGCTAAGATGCCTGAGCAGGTCCGAGGCTCGTGAAATCGTTAAAGAAGTACATTCAGGACTTCGTGGTGCTCATCTGTCGGGTCCAAAAATGAAAATGAAGATTAAAAGACTAGGGTACTACTGGCCCTCAATGATGACTGATTGTATGAAAGTTGCCAAAAGTTGTCACCAGTGCCAAGTGCACGGAGTGATTCTACACCAACCTCCAAATGTGCTACATCCGACAATTGCATCGTCGCCATTTGAGTGTTGGGGCACAGATATAGTGGGTCCGATAGAACCGCCTTCTTCAAAAGGACATCGCTTCATCCTTGCAGCTACAGACTACTTTTCTAAATGGGCAGAAGCTATACCACTCAGAGAAGTGAAGGCACACCACGCGCTACAGTTTTTTAAGAATCAAGTTGTTTACCATTTTGGGGTACCACACAGGATCATTTCAGATAATGGATCTGCATTCAACAGTACAAAGATCAATAATTTTGTCAAAAGACATGGGATCGATTGGTGATACTCAACGATCTACTACCCAAGAGCAAACGGCTTGGCCGAGGCTTTTAATAAAACACTCGTTCAGATTTTAAAGAAAACTTTGGACGACAACAAGAGAAATTGGCACGAGAAATTGTTAGAAGTCTTATGGGCCTACAGGACAACTTTTAGGACTCCTACTCAGTCTACGCCTTACGCTTTAGTGTACGGGTCCGAGGCCGTCTTGCCCCTGGAAGTTCAGCTTCCGTCACTCCGAATTGCAGTTGTAGAAAAGATCACTATAGAAGAAAATGCCAGACTACGACTAGAAGAGTTAGAAAGCTTGGAAGGGAAAAGACTTTCCGCACAGCAGAATTTGGAACTGTATCAAGCCAAGATGATCCAGGCCCATGATAAATTGGTCCGCCCAAGAACTTTCAAAGTCGGTGACTTAGATCTTGTTCTCAGAAGGCCTATTCTTGCACACCGCAAGATAGGTATTAAATTTGAACCAACATGGGAAGTGTCGTTCGTGGTCGAGATAGTCTACTCAGGAGGTTCCTACCAACTGGTGAATTGCCGTGGAGAACGACCCATGTTTCCAATCAATGGATGCTATTTAAAGAAGTATTATGTAACCTGATGTTTCAAAGGGTGGCCTCCAAAATAGAATCTTATCCCTAGAAACACAGGTGAAGTAATCACTTTGTGACTGGGTCTGAACCCAAAACAAAATAAAATGAATGATAAAAAAAATCTCATCAACGAAAATCTTAAAAAGAAAACATGGGAAATCATAATAATAAAATGTCAATCTTTCCTTTTAAATCCATTCATTCCTGATATTTTCTCATCTCTACCTACTTCCTTTAAATTTAAAAGAAGTGAATAAGAATTTTGAAGTGTTTTTCTTATTGTTCTTGTTCTTAGTACGCCCCTCGATCCTTTCCTTATTTTTTCGCGGGGAAATGTCGAACGGGTGGTTGGTTCTAAACTTTAGAAATGGCGTGAGTCTAACACTTGATGAAAAGAGGGTGAGGGATGGAGCAGTGATAGAGATTGACTCTGATTTCACAACAGCTGGCTTACAATACGAAGAAAATGATTGGATCCCAGTTGATTGATAAGAACTTCACAGCAATACAGTGATGAAAATGGGTGGCCCGAGCCACCAATCCAGCAACAAGAAAAGAAAAGCGAACGCCGCACATGCAACTGGAGATGATAAGAAAGTTAAGTACGTGGTTGCCACAGTAGATGGTAGGCTTGTCAGCGCCGCGCCCACAGAAATTCAAGGGGTAAGGAGAGCTACTCTCACTGCTACCCAGCAAAGAAATAAGAATCATCACATTCGCAAAAGGCTGACCAAGTTAGCAGAAGATCAACATGAACAGGCAGTGGATACTGTTAGTGCAAATGCTCCAAGGAGACCGGTTCGTCAGGAACCAGAAAGAAGAAAGTCAATTCCAAGAAGGTCAGAACAAATAAAAGAAATACTAAGAAAAGTAAAAATAGAGTCAGTACCTCAACGCCGAGCATACGTACTGGATTCGAAGAGTCTTGTTGCGAAAGCAACCCCAGAGGAAGTCCCTACGAAGACTATCCCCGAGGAGCCGAGATATGCAAAAGAATGTGTTGGGGTTGAGCCATACATCCCGCATTATGTTACTAGACTTCAGATAATCCCGGAATACGAGCTGGAGAAAATGCAACTAGTTGAGAAGAAAACCTTTGAATACTTTGAAAGAATTAGAAATAAGAGGGTCAAATCTTGGAAGGCCTCGAGCTGCATACAGATGTTTTCTCAGATTATGAGCAACGACAAATTGTAGACTACATCCTTGAATTGCATAAAATGGGTCGAGCTGGTCGCCTGAGAGAAAAGACATATTCAGAACCCCGAAGATGGATGTCGGGAAAGGGAAGAGTTACAATCCAATGCGGATGTTGCTACAATTTTGCCACAGACAGAAAAGGAAATCCACCAGGGATACTCCGTCGCGGTGAGGTAGATCCAATGCCAAGATTCATCAAGAGAATGGCGAAAAGGATGATAACATGGAGGGTATTGCTTGCAGATTGCATACCCAACAGCTGCATTATCAACATCTACAAGGAAGGCGACTGCATAACGCCGCATATAGACCACCATGACTTTGTCAGACCCTTCTGCACAGTGTCATTCCTCAGCCAGTGTAACATCATGTTCGGATCTGACCTTCGGATTGCAGGCCCCGGTGAGTTCCGAGGGCCGGTGGAGATACCACTACCGGTAGGTTCCGTCCTGGTGTTAAAAGGAAACGGAGCAGACGTCGCAAAACATTGCATTCCAGGAGTGCCTGTGGAGCGGATCTCAGTTACTTTTAAAAGAATGGAAGACAGAAAAATGCCTTACCATTTTCAACCAGATCCAGAATTGGAAAGTCTCCGGCCATACGAGCTGTGAGTTACATGGGAAATAGCACACCTCCAATACACATCCATGCGGCATTCCTGCCAAGGGAGGCTTGGAAGGTGATGTTATTGCCCATGTTTCTTACTATTCAGACATGGATTTTTTGACAGGCACTTTTGGATGGATCAACAAGAATCTTACACAATCCGTTTTGGATTTACATGAATTGTATGAGACATTAAATTTCTGAGGAAAATGTCATCATGACTAGATCAAGTTGTATGATGTACTTTCAGCAAGTTGGAATGAAAACAACTACGTCATATTTTGCCTTCACCTCTTTTTGTGCAAATTGACTGGGAAACGCCATTAGAGTTAAACGAACTTTGAACAAAGAACAGAAAAGAAAAGAAAATAAATGAGAATTTTTCCTAAAAATCTAAATATTAAAATGAACTTCAAATTCACATGAACATTAAATAAACAAAAAAAAATAATAATAATAAAAAAAAAATGGCATCGTTAAAGGACAAACAAAATGAATCTAAATCTCAAATTGAATTCCGATCAAAATCTTCTGATTCGAACCTTTCAGTTCTTTCCTCAATCGAAATCTGTTTGAAACTCTTTTGAAATTTGAATATTTTCCTCGACTTATTACTAAGTCAAGTCATTTAGCTTGGTACACTTACCAACTCCTTTCAATTCTCTTTCTTCTGTGTCTTAGAGGATCGACTAATTCTATTGACACGGAGCCACGAACTTTGTTCGATTTGGTTCTGATGCATTGGGATTGGGTCCCTCTTCATATAGATAAATCATCGAGGCTAGAGCCTAACTTCTAGTCCTCATTCTAACTTCCGAGATTGGTACCTAAATTCCAGTTCTCTTCCTTTGAGGTCGGTACCTAAATTTAGACTCTCTTTTCGAGATTGATACCTAAATTTTGATTCTCTTTTGAATTGATACCTAAATTTCAATTCTAAATTCCGAGACAGGTATCTAAAATCCAGGTCTCTTCCTTCGAGGTCGGTACCTAAATTCTGACTCTCATTCGAGATCGATACCTAAATTTCGATTATCTTTCGAATTGATACCTAAATTTAAATTCTAAATTCGAGACTGGTACCTAAATTCCAGTTCTCTTCCTTCGAGGTCGGTACTTAAATTCTAACTCTCATTCGAGATCGATACCAAAATTTCGATTCTCTTTCGAATTGATCCCCAAATTTCAATTCTAAATTCTGAGACTGGTACCTAAATTCCAGTTCTCTTCCTTCAAGGTCGGTACCTAAATTCCGACTCTCATTCGAGATCGATACCTAAATTTCAATTCTCTTTCAAATTGATACCTAAATTTCAATTCTAAATTCCAAGACTGGTACCAAAATTCCAGTTCTCTTCCTTCGAGGTCGGTACCTAAATTCCGACTCTCTTTCGAGATCGATACCTAAATTATGATTCTCTTTCGAATTGATACCAAAATTTCAATTCTAAATTCCAGGACTGGTACCTAAATTCCAGTTCTCTTCCTTCAAGGTCGGTACCTAAATTTCGACTCTCTTTTGGAGATCGATACCTAAATTTCGATTCTCTTTCAAATTGATACCTAAATTTCAATTCTAAATTCCGAGATCGGTACCTAAATTCCAGTTCTCTTCCTTCGAGGTCGGTACCTAAATTCCGACTCTCATTCGAGATCGATACCTAAATTTTGATTATCTTTCGAATTGATACCTAAATTTCAATTCTAAATTCCGAGATTGGTACCTAAATTCCAGTTCTCTTCCTTCAAGGTCGGTACCTAAATTCCGACTCTCATTCGAGATCGATACCTAAATTTTGATTCTCTTTCGAATTGATACCTAAATTTCAATTCTAAATTCCGAGACTGGTACCTAAATTCCAGTTCTCTTCCTTCAAGGTCGGTACCTAAATTCTGACTCTCATTCGAGATCGATACCTAAATTTTGATTCTCTTTCGAATTGATAACTAAATTTCAATTCTAAATTCCGAGACTGGTACCTAAATTCCAGTTCTCTTCCTTCGAGGTCGGTACCTAAATTTTGACTCTCATTCGAGATCGATACATAAATTTCGATTCTCTTTCGAATTGATACCTAAATTTCAATTCTAAATTCCGAGATTGGTACCTAAATTCCAGTTCTCTTCCTTCGAGGTTGGTACCTAAATTCCAACTCTCATTCGAGATCGATACTTAAATTTCGATTCTCTTTCGAATTGATACCTAAATTTCAATTCTAAATTTTCAAGAGTGGTACCTAAATTCTAGTTCTCTTCCTTCGAGGTCGGTACCTAAATTCTGACTCTCATTCGAGATCGATACCTAAATTTCGATTCTCTTTCAAATTGATACCTAAATTTTAATTCTAAATTTCGAGACTGGTACCTAAATTCCAGTTCTCTTTCTTCGAGGTCGGTACCTAAATTTCGACTCTCATCCGAGATCGATACCTAAATTTTGATTCTCTTTCGAATTGATATCTAAATTTCAATTCTAAATTCTGAGACTGGTACCTAAATTCCAGTTCTCTTCCTTCGAGGTCGGTACCTATATTCCGACTCTCACCCGAGATCGATACCTAAATTTCGATTCTCTTTCAGGTTTGATACTTAAATTTCAAAACTTACTCTCGCTTCGAGATCAGTACCTAAATTCTGATTCTCTCCTTTGCTAGGTCAGAACCTAAATTTCGACTCTCTTTTCGAGATCAGTACCTAAATTCTGATTCTCATCCTTTGTGAGGTCGGTACCTAAATTCTGACTCTCATTTCGAGATCAGTACCTAAATTCTGATTATCATCCTTTTTCCGTCGATACTTAAACTCTGATTCTCACTCCTAGGCTGGTACCTAAATTCCAGTTCTCTTCGCAATCCTGAGGTTGAAATTAAGGTTTCAATTCTCATTTCAAATTCAAAATTTCCTTAAATCGATTTCAAATTAAACTTTAAATCGAAATCAAAACTCACACATTGAAACTTGAAATTTAAAAGTAAACTAAAATCTTAATCGAATTCCCCATATCTTGTGACTTGGAGTTCACCTCCTTTTCCATTCCCCAGCGAGAGTTCAGGAATCTCCGGTCTTGGAAATATACCTGATACTCCCCAGCGGAAATTCTTCTACTTCATCCTAAGTTTGTCACATGGACATCTGTGTTGGTTTTGTTGATCTCTTCAGTCAATGCCAATATGCGCGTGTGCTTGGTTAGCACACCACACCTATTGGGGGTTTATTTGTTGACCTCATTTTTGGAGGTCCTTTGCTTCTCTCTTTAGTACTTAGGATCTAGCCTTAGGTTTTTCCTTTGACTAATCTTAGAGGACTAGAAGTGGAACCCACCCTTTAGAAGTTCAAACACCTATTGACTCCCTGCAAACCCCACAAGCTTGATTGTAGATCCCTAATCACCTAGAGGGTTGAAATCAAATGTGGAGCTTTAAAGGATGAGTTCCCTATAAGATCTTTTTAGCCTTAGGACTACCCTGGGTGGCCTGGTCGGTGAGGATTGACTTGCACATACACTACACTCTCACACACATTCCAAGTCCTAAAACCACACTCTCACCCAACTTGACTTCCTGACTCATGTAGGTAATTCATATGGATGGTCCTTAACCCCTAAGCCCCTGGCTAGGAGGGTTATGAACAACATAGTGAATGCCTCAAATGAGTCCTCTCATGGCTCATATGGGCTTAATATGGCTTCATGGCTCAACCAAAGTGATTCCATCCTACTCAAATTTGATCAATCTTCATTTTTTCAAAATTTCAATTTTTGACCCGCGGGGCCCTACACCTACTAAACCTACCAAAAGCCCTTGAAACTACCCAAAATTTACAAAACTACTTAAATTACCCAAAATGCCTCAAGATCAATCCTAAACATTTCCCCCCACTCAAATTGATCATCCACAGCTAAAAATACCAAAGATTCCAAAAGTATCCCCCAATACCCTCCAAATACCCAAAATGCCCTTCTTAGCCCAAAAATCCAAAAAATTCAGACAATTCCCAAAAAAATTCCAAAAAATCCTAAATATTCCCAATTTCATTTTGTTCAACTACACCATGAGCCAATTTTACCAATTTACCCCACTTTTATCAAAACCCTCAATTTGACCTATTTTGAACGCAAGTGAACCCAGTGTCAAACCAAACCACCCCAATTGATCTTAATTCTAGTCCAATTCAATTCTAAACTTCAATTCAATATCCCCAACATCAATTTAGACAAAATACAAGTCCAATTTGATTTACATTTGAGACCAATTCCAATTTGAAGCCTAAAGGCCCAATTTTGGCCCATGACCTAAACCTAACCCAAACCAACCCAACTCAACCCCAATTGGCACCAAATCTTTTCTAAAACCTTCCTAACACCCCTATAAACAAAAAAACTAACTTGATTTGCCAAAAATTTGAACCTAAACTCCACCCAAACCAAACCCAAAACCAAAATACCTTAAATTGACCTAAATCCAAACCTAACCCAAATGGGCCCAAATCCCAAAATTAGAGCCCAAAGAAAGTTGAGAACTCTTTGTAACACTCCCATAAACATTTCTCAATATTAATTTTACATCAAATCCAACTTTAGCCCAACCTTAGCCCAAGCTAGCCCAATTTGGCCCACCTTGGTCCCTTTACCAAAGGACCCCACATTAAACCCAATTCTACTCCAAATCACACCAAATTGATTCCAAACCATTCATGAAACATCCCTAAACCAATTGCAACATTTATTTGGCACAATCATTTACAAAATTTGCATCCCAAATTTATTTTAAACCCAAAAGCCCACTTCCTTAAACCACTTTAAAAGCCCACCCAAGACCATTTCAAAAGCACAAGTTTTCAATCCAAAGCCCACATGACATTTCTCTACATCATCCATTTAATCAAAATCACCCCTAAGTTTCAAAATCTTCATTAAACCATTCCAAATAAAGCTTCATCCAAATTTCCACCAAAATAACCAAAATCCTTAAAATCCATTTTTATGAAATTGACCAAACTTTTTCCAAGCCAAATGTGAGCCATTGAGCCATGTACAAGCCGCTTTGAAGCCATGAAAGCCACTTTCCACCTCACTAAGCCATTAATGGCAAGAAGGGGGGACCCTTTCCTAATATTTCATTAAGCTCTTTAACCATTTCATGTCACGCTCTAAACCATGCTTAGTCACCTCACCATGGATGGAGACTTCACCACTCCAATTCAGCTGACCTAAATGATTCTTTTCAGCCCAAAACTAGGCCTTGGGTGGCGCACCAAGCCTAAAACCATGGGTTGACCAAATTGAACCCAAAATGAGCCTCTCCCCATTCCATTTCAATTCAGCCACTTTACACATGTCAAACTCCAATTGACTTCACCAAATTCAACCCCTGACCCCACTGAGTCTGATGGTGACCCATGCCTGGCCGGCCAGCCACCACAGCCGCTGAAAAACACCATGGCCAAGAGCTCCATGTGAGCTAAAAAATTCAATTCTCCCTTGCTGACTTGTCTCAACCCAAATGGACATCATAGCTCTTCTTCTCCTCCCCTAAGCAGCTGATCCCAGCCTTCAAACCCCCCTGGGAAGCCTCCAGCCATGCCTATTTAAACACCACCACCTCTCGGCCAAAGGAGGAGTTGAACCAGACATTAAGGAAACTCTGCCAAAATTGCTCCAGGGCCCTCTCCTAACCCAGAGCAGTTGATCCCCAGTGTTTCTTTACCCTGAACCCCATTAACAGAGCTCAATTTCTAAGTTGAAAATCCACCCAAAAAATAGGATACTTCATCACAGTGAGCCAATCTCCAAATTGATTGGTCCTACACCTTCATCAGACCAAGAGGAGATGTTCCCCAGCAAAAGCCCCCTCACCAGGCTAGCCATTGCTTCTAGCCTCCAAGCTTTGTGTTCGGGCTTGGTCAATTTCATACCTAGACAATTCCCCAGGGCCAGAGACTTCATCTGGAGCTTGCCTGGACTCAATCTAAGGTGACACAACTCTCAGATCGAAGCTTCACTTCTCTGAGCAAAGGTATGAACTCACTCTTCCTCCCAAGCTTCCAGTGATTCTCCATTTTGTTTAAGTTAATTTCATAGCCTATAAACTGTATGGATGTGTTCGCCTCTTCAAGACGAATCCATAGAGTATAAGAACACAAAAATGCATTGAGAATCGAGTGAGATCTTAGGGTTTTAGTGTGGACGGTCACGGGTGCACACCAGTTGTAGACGATGACCGAGAGCCGTTGGATCGCGCGTGTATCGAGCGAACGGTTCAGATTGCACCGGACCAGGGAATGTTACATGAACCGCGGGCCCCTGGAGCACTGAGTCAGATGGCGGCGTGGAATGGGAATGCGTCGCATGGGCTTTCGGAGCTGTCGATGTTGCGCTGGCGCCGAGTCGGATAAGTAGATAAATAGCGTATTATTGAATTATTTAAATGCCCAAAACTTTAAAACTTTATATCTTTGCATAGAAAAATCACAAAAATAAAATAAAAATACTCTCTTGCTCAGTGAACAGAGGAGAATAATGTGGAAAAGAAATCAATTTAATTGGATGATATTTTATTTTTAATAATTTATTTACTATTTTCAGTATTTTGATTCTTCATTTACATAAACAATTTACCATGACATGAGACCACAAGGCTTTTGATGCCTCTGATCTCGGGAACATTCCTTGAATTTTTCAAGGTCAGAGGCCATTTCTGTGAAAAGTTATTGAATTTTCAAGTTCATGTCACTGTTTTATGTATTTTAATTCCAATAATTAGCATGTTGTAAAATAAATTCTAGGAAAATTTGGTGATGTTTCTTAGGACCAGAGAACCCTATGAAAAATATTTTTTGATTTAATTCATTCATAATAACCTTAATTGGCCTAAACCCCTAAAATTGAATTTGAATTAATTAGGGTTAACCACACATAAAATTGACTTGAAAACAATTCTCCACTGATCTTTAGGATCAGAGAGACCTTGCATAAAAATTTTGAATCAATTGGAAATGTTTAACCCTACTAAATGGATTAATTAAGTCACATAACCAAAATTAAACTTTAAAAATTCATAACTTCAAAAATACTTTTCAAAAATTCACAAAATTGGTTTTGGAGCTTCCCTGATACTAGCGGAGTTCAGGAAAATTAAAATTGGAATTTTCTAAAAAAGTTGATTTTTAACAATATTTTAATATTTTAATAATTAAAAAATAATAAAAATCATAAAAATATTAAAAATCATAAAAATATCACGTTTTGACTCCTAATCATTTATGAACAAACCAAATATTTTCCCTAAGTCCCTAAGGTAAGATATTGAATTTTAAAGGCTTAATGTAATTTTTAATATTAAAAAAAATGAATTTTTAACCTTTTTCACTAAAATAATTTTAATAAATCAAAGAAAAATCAAAAAATTATAAAATTTATTTCTCTAAACTCCTTGAGGTTAGAGAGATTTAATAAAAATATAAAATCTATTTTTCAACTATTATTTTATTTTAAAATTAATTAAAACTCTAAAACTCAAAATAATTATAATAAATAAAAAATAATTCAAAAAATCACAAAAATTTGTCCAAGTGGTCTTCTGGTCATTAGGAACATCCCATAATTTTTTTAAGGATAGGAACCTTTCCATGGTCATGTTGTTGAATTTTCTTTGAAAACTCCTATTTTCTAATTAAAATAATTACATAAATAAATTAAATTCAGAAAAATCAAATTTTCTCCTCTAATGTCTTAATTGACATGTGAGTGAGTTTTAAATTCATTTGAGCTCAATTTAGTGAGTTATGAAATAAATAAGCTTAAAAGGGCATAAAGGTAATTAAAATTTTAACCCTTAATTAAAACTTTAGGTTTAATCAAAATGGGGGATAAAATATTTGATTTTAATTTTCTCTTGGATGATTGAAACTTAGGGAAATTAAGGGGTAGAAACCCATTAAATACTTTCAAAATATCAAAATGAAACTTTGATTAATTAAATAATTTAAATTTTGGAAAGAGTACATTTAGAACTTGGATTATTAAAGTAGGGATATTATTAAGAAGATATTTATTCTTTAATTTAAAAATCCCTAAATAAGTCACTTTAACATTATTTAATTCTTAATTAAAAAAATAATTAAAATAAACAATTAAAAATAACAATTAAAACTAAAATAAAAAAAAACTAAAATTAAATTAAAATTAAACTAAAAATTAAAATTAAATTAAAAATTAAAGTTAAATTAAAGTTAAAATTAAAATCAAAATTAAAACTAAAATTAAATTAAATTAAATTAAAACTAAATTAAATTAAATTAAATTTAAATTAAATTAAAACTAAAATTAAATTAAAATTAAATTAAATTAAATTAAAATCAAATTAAAATTAAATTAAAATTAAAATTAAAATAAAGTAAAATTAAACTAAATTAAATTAAATCAAATTGAATTAAATTAAATTAAAATTATTTAATAACAAACCTAAATAAAATCATAAAGAATTAAATTTAAAATAACTTGAACACTATTCCAAACTTAGAATTATTAATTAAAACCACATAATTAAATTAAAATACTTTAAACCATTAACTCGAACCTTAAATTAAGAATGATTAAAATTCTCAATAAACTAACTTGCCCTTTAAGGCTTTAATTATTATAACTCTTAAATAGAGTATTAAGTGAGATGTCACTTCATTCATCAGGTAATCAAATACCTAAGTTCATTTGAGCGAGAAACAAAGTTTAACTAAACTCCTGGATGATTAATTCACCTGTGCAACTAAATTTACTTGGACTCAAAACAAATCCAAGAAATATTGAAAAGATGTTTAGGACTCATCCTAAGCACTTCCTCAATATGACGGGATGTTTTAGAAGAACAACTGAATTTAATTGTTTTTTGATGAAGAAAACCATCCTTAAACAAAAAAAAAACACAAGAACCTAGACGTCATAGGAGATGACTAGTTATATGATTAAGAATTTGGTAGACAACCAAAACCCTTCCCTTAGCTTTACCTAAGTACTTATTGAAATATTTAAATGCCTTAACATGTGTTTTAAGTGCAGCTTGAGATGATGGGAAGATCCTCCAGGTACACTTTTATTTTATTGCGATTTACTTTATTGCACTTTACTTACATGCACTGTACTTTACTTTTTCTTGCATGATAAACAAGACTGTTGCATGAAAACCAAAACCTTTAGGATAGTCCCAAAACTGAAACCAAAAATAAATTAAAAGTCATTGCAAGATAAAATTCACCTCCACAACATTCCAAAATATAAAGCAACTCAAAATTTAATCACAAACAGAACAACAAAACTACAATCACAACTAAATTAAAACGTCTTATTGAATGATTGGGAATACCTCGGATGATGTAACTCACGTGTTGCTAACGAGATTTCCCACGGTCTTAATGAAAGTGTGGAACTCATTCAGTTGAGTTTAGCAAATTCATCTGGACAAAGTGAATTCAGTGAAAAATAACGGTGTCGGGATGACGGAACCGTGTGATCTTAATCGGTTATGTTTAAACAACTTTAAGATTTGTTTTAATTAAAATATTAAAAAAACACTTGGATTTTAAGATTTTTTCTAAACCAAAACACTTCTCTCATCTCCTGATTTATGACTTATAAAACTAAACCTCTGCAACAACAAGGAGCTTGGAGGATGGTGGGCAGCACGGCCATCGTCATGAGCAAAACCTGAGTCTACTTCAGCAAACATTTCCTAGTTTTAAACAATAAAGCCATAGGATTTCGTAGTAGTTTGCTTAGTGTAACATAAATCCTCAACCCTTTGTTTGGAATTTGCATGATCATGTCATGTAAATTAAGTCCTAACCAGTCTTAGGACTCCGAGGTAGTCGTTCGGTACGACATAAACCCTCATATCTTTGAGGCTATTTGTATGATTATGTCATACAAATATAAGTTCTAATTAATTAAAATTGGCAGGATTAAAACATTAAGTAAATTTCCAAATCCAAGCTAAGCAATAGGATAGTTTGGGAAGTTGCCAAGATTCTTCTTGGATCCTCAGCTTCTCCTACTTATCTTCATTTGGACTCTTAAAATAAACTGTTCTAAATTTGAGCTACTCCCTATTGAAAATTCCAAAATCCAATCCTTTGAAAACCTTAAACTTTGAAATTCTTGAAAGCAAAACCACTAATCATTAACGAGAGTTTTCTTAAATGATTCACGTCATTTAAGATGTAATTAACTATAGGGGCTTGCCCTTATAGGGAACTTTAAGAACCCAAGTAATATAAACCCTGCTTAATTCATTTATATTAAGTAGGGGAACTTGTCGGCTTATAAAATTGGTTCACAGACCAAACGGATGTCACAAATCTTCTAGTTTATTTAATCGAGCCCCATCATCAAGCAGTGTGTCTATTCTTCGGGATAGATACACGGTTTGTTGTGCGGTGCTCGTTTATATAAACTATTCGAGATGTGAGATCAGTTTGATTTCATATCTTAAAATTTTCAAATTTAAAATTATTTTCAAAAAAATCAAATACTACTTTTCAAATTATATATTTAAATTAAATTTAAAATTCGCCGACAAGTTCTGTAGGCGACCACCTTTTCAAAATACAATACACAACCTAAAAATATGCCGACAGATTCACAGACGAGAAAATACTCTCGCAGAACCTCTAGCTCGCCTCGCGAAAGAATTTGCCAACTTACAGGATGAATCAGTTGAAATGTCAGTTCAGGGACGACAAGTCCTCTCACAGCTCGACATAGATGCAATACACCGATCAGAAAAGGAAGAAGAATAAGTTGCAGCAGTAACAAGAAATGCACAAGATTGGAGACAACCATTAATAGACTATTTACAAACAGGAAACCTACCGGACGATAAATCATTAGCCCATCAAATCAAGAAAAGAACTCTATCTTACGCATTAATAAACAATACGTTGTACAGAAAATCTTTCGACCAGATGTGGTTAAGGTGCCCGAGCTAGTTCGAGGCTTGTGAAATTGTTAAAAAGGTGCACTCAGGACTTTGTGGCACTCATCAGTCGGGCCCGAAGATGAAAATGTAGATTAAAAGATTAGGGTACTACTGGCCCTCGATGATGACCGATTACATGAAAATTGCCATGAGTTGTCACCAGCGCCAACTGCATGGAGTGGTTCTACACCAACCTACAAATGTGGTACATCCGACAATCACATCGTGGCTGTTTGAGTGTTGGGGCACAGATATTGTGGGTCCAATAGAACCGCCTTCTTCAAGAGGACATCGCTTTATCCTTGCAGCTACAAATTACTTTTCCAAGTGGGCAGAAGCAGTACCACTCAGAGAAGTGAAAGCACATCACGTGTTACAGTTCTTCAAGAATCAAATCGTCTACCGTTTTGGGGTCACGTAGAAGTATCTCAGATAACGAGTCCGCATTCAGAAGCATGAAGATCAACAGTTTTGTCAGAAGGCATGGGATTGATTGGCGCTATTCGACGATCTACTACCCGAGAGCGAACGGCTTGGCCGAGGCTTTTAATAAAACTCTCGTCCAAATCTTAAAGAAAACTTTAGATGAAAACAAGAGAAATTGGCACGAGAAGTTGTTAGAAGCCTTATGGGCCTATAGAATGACGTTCAGAACTCCTACTCAGTCTACGCCTTACGCTTTAGTGTACGGGTCCGAGGCCATCTTGCCCTTGGAAGTTCAGCTTCCGTCACTCAGAATTGCAGTTGCAAACAGGATCACTGCAGAAGAAAACACCAAACTAAGACGAAAAGAACTGGAAAGCTTGGAAGGGAAATGACTTTTAGCACAGCAGAATCTCAAGTTGTATCAAACCAAAATGATCCAGGCCCACGATAAACTGGTCTTCCCAAGGGCATTCAAAGTCGGTGACTTGGTTCTAGTTCTCAAGAGACCTATTCTTGCACACCGCAAGATAGAAGGTAAATTTGAACCGACTTAGGAGGGGCCGTTCGTGGTCAAGACAGTCTACTCAGGAGGTTCCTACAACCTTGTGAATTGCCGCGGAGAACGATCTATGCTTCCAATCAATGGACAATATTTGAAGAAGTATTACACAACCTGATGTTTCGAAGGATGAACTTAAAAAATGAGGTCTCATTCCTAGAAACACAGGTGGAGTAATCATTTGTAACTGGTTCCAAACCCAAAATATAAAAAATGGAAGATAAAAATCATTAACAAAAAGAACGTGTTAAAAAGAAAATATGTGGAATCATAATAATAAAATTTTGATTCTTCCTTCCGAGTCAAGCTCACTCCTGATCTTTCCTCATCTTTTCCTACTCTTATTAAAATTTGAAAGAAATGAATAAGAATTTTTTATTGATAATTAATCTTTCTTATTGTTCTTGTTCTTAGTACAACCCCTGATCCTTTTCTTGTTGTTCGCAGGGAAATGTTGAACGGGCGGTTGGTTCTGAACTTTAAGAATGGCATGAGTCTAGCACTCAACGAAAAGAGGATGAAAGATGGGGCCGTGATTGAGATCCACTCTAATTTCACACCGATCAGGCTACAGTATAAGGAAACTGATTGGATCCCGATCGACCAGGAAGAGTTCAGCAGCCAGACAGTAATGAAATTGGGTGGCCCAAGTCAGCAGTCTACCAGCAAGAAAAGGAAAGTAAGCGCCGCTTATGCAATGGGAGAAGACAAGAAAGTTAAGTCCGTGGTTGCTACAGCAGAGAGCAGGCTTGTCAGCGCCATGCCCACAGAAGTTCAAGAGGTGAGGAGAGCTACTCTCACTCCTACCCAAAGAAGAAACAAGAACCGCCGCATTCGCAAGATGTTGAGCAAGCTAGCAGCTGACCAACATGAAGAGACAGCTTCTACCGTCAGTGCAAATACTTCAAAGAAGCAGGTTCTTCAGGAACCAGAAAAGAGGAGATCAACTCCAAGAACAGCGGAAAAGATGAAAGAAATTACAAGCAAAACAGAAATAGAGTAAACATCACAACGCCAGACAGATGCACCAGTTTTGAAGAGTCTTGTTGCGAAGGCAACCCCGGTGGATGTCCTAACAAAGGCTATCCTCGAGGAGCCGAGTCATGCAGGAGAACGCGCTGGGGTTGAACCATACATCCCACAGTACGTTACCAGGCCTCGCTGATTGCATACAATCCCAGAATACGAGCTAGAGAGAATGCAGATGGTTGAAAAGAAAACTTTTGAATATTTTGAAAGAATTTGATGCAAGAGGATCAACATCTTGGAAGGCCTTGAGCTGCATACGAATGTGTTCTCAGACTACGAGCAGCAGGAATTTGTGGACTGCATCATCGAGCTTCAGAAGATGGACCGAGCTGGTTGTTTGAGAGAGAAGACTTACTCAGAACCTCGAAGATTGATGAAAGGAAAAGGGAGAGTTACAATCCAGTGCAGGTGCTGCTATAACTTCACCGAGGACAAGAAGGGAAATCCACCAGAGATACTTCATCGTAGTGAGGTGGATCCGATGCTAAGAATTATCAAGAGGATGGTAAAAAGGATGGTGACATGGAGGGTATTGCCTACAGATTGCATACCCAATAGCTGCACCATTAACATATATAAGGAGGGCAACTGCATACTGCCGCACATAGATCATCATGACTTTGTCAGACATTTCTGCAGTGTCTTTTGTCAACCAGTGTAACATCATGTTAGGATCTGACCTCCGGATAGCAGACCCCGGAGAATTCTGAGGGCCAGTGGAGATACCTCTACCGGTAGGTTCCGTCTTGGTGCTAAAAGGAAATGGAGCAGACATAGCGAAACACTGCATCCCAGGTGTGCCTGTTGAGCGGATCTCCGTCACTTTCAGGAGGATGAAGGACAGCAAAATGCCTTTCTACTTTCAGACAGATCCAGAGTTAGAGAGCCTTCAGGCCTACGAGCTGTGAGCTACATGGGAGATAGCACACCTCTAATGCACATCCGGATGGCATTTCCTGCCAAGGATGGCTTGGAAGGTGATGTTATTGTCCATGTATCTCACTATTCAGACATGGATTTCGACAGATGTTTTTGGAGGAAACTTGCAAGAATCTTACACAATCCGTTTTGGGATTCATGTGGATTGTACATGATACCGAATTTTCAAGGAAAATATGATCATGTTTTGGATCAAGCTATATGATGTATTTTCAACAAACTGGAATGGAAACGACCATGTCGTGTTTTTCCTTCACCTCTTTTATGCAAATTGACTGGGAAACACCATTAAGTTAAATGAACATCAAACAAAGAATTAAAAGAAAAGAAAATGAATAAAGAACTCTTTTTAAGAATCTGAATGTCAAAACAAACTCCAAATTAACACAAACTCTAAATAAACAAAAATGAAATTGAATCACTAAAACAAATGAAACAAATTTAAATCTCGAATTGAATTCCGATCTGAATATGTCGATTTGAATCTTTCGACTGAAATCCATTTGAAGCTCCTTTGAGCCCTCTTTTGAGTTGATTCTTCCCCATAAAAGACTTCAACTTCAGTTTCAAACTTCTAAACTTTTTCGTCGTCTTGAAATCCTTTTGACTCTACACGATTTCTTTCCCTCTTTTGAGAAGGTCGACTGAGTCTACTGACACAGAACCACAAAATTTTCGATTTGGTTTTGAAGGCATGGATTCATATCCTTCGCCAAACAATCAAAATTTGATCAACTCTCATATCTCATTCCAATCTCTTCTGCGCTAAATTTTCTGCAGGATCTTGAAAACCCAAATCAAATACAAACTTTTGGGATTGGTACCTAACTTCCAGTTCCCATCATTCTGAGACTGGTACCTAACTTCCAGTTCTCATTTCGAGATCGATACTTAAATTTCAATTCTGTCTTCTGAATTCCTGCCAATCTCGTATCCTTCCAAGAAACTTTTCCGCATTCTAATCCTCCGACTTCGGTATAAGACCGATAAGGCATCCTAATCTCGGTGTCCGCTAATCTCGCATCCTTCCAAGAAACTTTTCCGCATTCTAATCCTTCGACTTGGGTATAAGACCGACAAGGCATCTTAATCTCGGTGTCTGCTAATCTCGCATCCCTTCGAGAAAATTTTCTGCATTCTAATCCTCCGACTTGGGTATAAGACCGACAAGGCATCCTAATTTTGGTGTCCGCTAATCTCGCACTCTTTCTGAGAAAATTTCCGCATTCTAATCCTCCAACTTGGGTATAAGATCGACAAGGCATCCTAATCTTGGTGTCTGCTAATCTCACACTCTTTCTGAGAAACGTTACTACATTCTAATCCTCCGACTTGGGTATAAGATCGACAAGGCATCCTAATCTCGGTGTCCACTATTCTCGCACTCTTCCGAGAAACTTTTTCGCATTATAATCCTCCGACTTGGGTATAAGACCGACAAGGCATCCTAATCTCAGTGTCCGCTAATCTCACACTCTTCCAAGAAACTTTTATGCACTCCTGAAATCTAGAGGTTGGTACCTAACTTCTGACTCTCTTCCGAGACTGGTACCTAACTTCCAGTTCTCACCCTTTTCGAGGTCGGTACCTAACTTCCGACTCTCTTTCGAGGCTGGTACCTAACTTCCAGTTCTCATTTCGAGATTAGTACTTAAATTCTGATCCTCATCCTTCTCGATCGGCACCTAAATTCCAATTCCCTCTTCGAGGCTGGTACCTAAATTCCAGTTCTCTTTGCAATCTCGAGATTGGAACCTAGGTTCCAATTCTCATTTTAAATTCAAAATTTCTACAAAATACATCTTGAAATCAATCTCAAATTAAATTTCAACCAAAATGGAAACCTGAATCAAAATTCAAAACTCAAAATTAAAACTTGAGATAAAAATGAAATGAATCTAAAATCGAATCTCTTGAAATCTTGTGATTTGGAATCCACCTCCTTTTCCCCAGCGAAAGTTATAAAATCTTCAGTCTTGGAGATTTACCTGATACACCCTAGTGGAAATTTTCTACGCTTTATTCTAAGTGTGTCACTTAGACGTCTGTGTTGGTTTTGTTGATCTCTTCGGTCAATGCCAATAAGCGCGGTGTGCTTGGTTAGCAGACTACACCTATTGGGGTCCATTTGTTGACCTCATTTTTGTGAGGTCTTTTCTTTTCTTAGTGTTTAGGATCTAGCCATAGGTTTTCCCTTTGACTATCCTAGAGGATTAGAAATGGAACCCACCACTTAGAAATTCAAACACTTCTTAACTCTTCTTGAACCCCACAGATGATCATAAACCTCCAAGCCTCCATGGAAGGTTAAAAGTCAAATGTGGAGGTTCAAGGATGAGTTCCTATAGGATGGTTAAGCCTTAGGACAACCCTGGGTGGCCTGGACTTGGTGAGGTTCAACTTGCACACACCACACTTCCACACACATTCTAAACCCTAAAACCACTCTTACCTAACTTGGCTTCCTGACTCATGTAGGAAACTCATATGGATGGACCTTAACCCCTAGCCCCTTGTTAAGAGGGTTCGAAACAGCATATTGAGTGCCTAAAATGAGTCCTCTCATGGCTCTTGTGAGCTTAATATGGCTTCATGGCTCAACCAAAATGGTTTCATTTTACTCACACTTAATCAATTTTCTTTTTTCCCAAATTTCAATTTTTTGACCCCGGGGCCCTAAACTCAACAAACCTACCAAATACCCTTGAAATTGCCCAAAATTCTCAAAAATTGCCCAAATTACCAAAATTCTTCAAAATCAATCCTAAACACTCCCCACCACACAAATTGATCATCCATGGCCAAATATACCAAAAATTCCAAAAATAACCCCCAATACCCTCCAAATAACCTCCAAATACCCAAAATACCCTTTTTGGCTCACAAAATCCAAAAATTCCAAAAGAAATTCTCAAAAAATTTCAGAAAATCCCAAATATTCCCAATTTCATTTTGTTCAACTGCCACACACCCCAATTTTGTCAATTTAACCCAATTTGATAAAAAATCCCAAATTAGCCCTTGAGGCCCAAAATGACCAACAAACCCAATCCACCCCAAATTCAACCCAAATGTCACCCAATTTTCCCCAAATTTGTTTTGAAACCTTCCTAACATCCCAACAAACAAAAAAATAACTTAATTTACCCAATATTTGGACCCAAACTCAACTCAAACCAAAATTTCCTAAATTGGCCTAAACCAACCATGAACCCAAACAAGCCCAAATCCCAAAGTCAAGACCCAACCAAAATTGAAAACTCTTTTTCACACCTCAATAAACATTTTGCAACATTAATTTTAATCAAACCCAACATTAGCCCAACTTTAGCCCAAGTTAGCCCAAATTGACCCACTTTGGTCCTATTACTAAAAGACCCAAACTAAACCCAATTCAACTCCAAATTACAATAAACTTGTTCCAAATCACTCATGGCTTATTCCTAAACCAATTGCAACATTTATTTGGCAAAAACTTTTACCAATTTTTTTATCCAAAAGTCTATTTTAGAACCTCAAAGCCCACCTCTTTAAGACATTTCAAAAGCCCATCCAAAACAATTTCAAAAGCCCAAAATATATCCTAAAGTCCACACGACATTTTCATTTGTAATCCCTTTAATCAAAATCAACCCCTAAGTTTTAAATCCATGATCAAATGATTCCAAATCAAGCCTCATGCCAAATTACCCCTAAATGCCAAAAATTCCTAAAAACCCATTTTCATGAAACTTGGTCAAGCTATTCCCAAGCCAAATGAAGCCATGAAGCCATTCTTAAGCCACATTTAAACCATGTAAGCTGTGCCCCATGTCATCATGCCATCTTGGGCAAAAGAAGGAGCCTCTTTCTTGATTCCCTTAAAGTGATTAAACATTCCCAGGCTTCCCCTAACCCATGCTTAAACCTAATTGTACTTGGATTGTGACTTGAACCTACCAATCAAGCTGAACCAAATGACTTTCCCTTAGCCCAAATTAGGTCATGGGAGGGTGAACCAAACCCATTTGCAAGAGTTGACCAAGCTAAGCCCAAAATGATCCCTTGACCCATACCATTTAAATCAAGCCCCTTTACACATGTTCAAAGCCAATTGAACTAACCAAACCCCAGCCCTGACCTCACTGAGTCAGATGGTGACCCATGCCTACCGGCCAGTCGCCTGGGTCGTCGGAAAACACCACACCTGAGAGCTTTATGTGAGCCAAAAATTTCAAAACTCCCTTACTAAGTTGTCCCATGGCCAGTGGTCATTAAAACTCTTCTTCCCTTTACATATACAGTTGATCCCAGCCCCTGGCTTGCCCTGGGAAGCCCTCTAGCCATGGAAATTTAAACTCACCTCCCTCACGGCCAAAAAAGGGGCTGAAACAAACCTTAGTGAAACTCTACCCAATTCACTCCAAACCCTTCTCCTAGCATAGAGAACTCAATCCCCACTGCTTCCCTGCCCTAATCTCCATTAATAGAGCTCAATTTCTCAATCCAAAATCCACCCCAAAATAGGACACTTCACCACAGCGGACAAAACCTCAAATTGATCAACCATACACCTTCACCAAACCAAGAGAAGAAATTCCTCACTGGAAGCCCCCTCACCAGGCCACCCATTTGTGTTGGAGACCCAAGCTTGAAATCGGGTTTGGTGGAAATCTTACCTAAGAATTTCACCACAGCTCTAGGCTTCTTCCCTAGCTTCCCTGGACTTCAACGAATGTGCCAAGCCCCTCTGATTGAAGCTTCACTTCTCAGAGCCAAGGTATTGAACTCCTCCTTCCTGAGAGCTTGTTTCGATTCTCTATTTTGTTTGAGTTAATTTCATAACATCATAGCCATATAGATGTGTTCGTCTTGTCGAGATGAGTTCATAGAGCCCAAGATCATGTAATTTGGTTGAGTATTGAGCGAGATATTAAGTCTAGAAGGTGGACGGTTCTCGGGTTAGAATGACTGGGGATGATGAACGGATGTCGTCCATTCGCGCGTGTAATGGACGGACGGTGGAGATCAAGCCGGATGAGGAGATGGAGCAGAACCGTGGGCCGCGTGGCTACCGAGTCAAATGGCGTTGTCAAACAGAAGAGCGCCGCGTGGAGCTTCGACCCGGGCGAGCTTGAGTTGGCGCCACATGGATATGTAGATAAATTGGGTTTTATTTTTTTATTTAATTACCCTAAAATTTAAAAATACATAACTTAGCATAGAAAAATCATAAAAATAAAAGAAAAATACCCTCTTGCTCAGTGAACAAAGGAGAACATTGTGGAAAAATAATTAAGCTATTTTGATGAATATTTAATTTTTACTTAATTATTCACTGATTTGAGTATTTTAATTCTTCACCCATACATACAATTCACCATGACATGAGACCATGGGGCTTTTGTAGTTTCTATTCTTGGGAACATTACAGAATTTTCCAAGGCTAGAGGCCATCTCTATGGCAAGTTATCTATTTTTCAAGTTTATGTGTCTATTTTGGTATTTTAATTCCAATAATTTGCATGTTGCTTAGAAAATTCTAGAAAAATTAGGGGAGGTAGCTTATGACCAAAGGACCTTAGGAAAATTATGGTTTGATTTAATTTGTTAAAAATAATCTTAATTAGCCTAAATACATAAGACTGAACTTTAATTAATTAGGAGTAACCACGTATCAAAATTACTTTAAAATAATTCTCCATTATCACTTAGGATACAGAGAACCTCACATAAAAATTTCAAGTCAATTAGAGTTAATTTAACCCATTAAATGAATTAATTAAGTGACATAGCTATTTTAAAAATTTAAAAAATTCATAAAACCCAAAATACATTTCAAAATTTCACCAAATTGGTTTTGGGGCTTCTCTGATATCAGAGGAGTCCAAGAAAATTAAAATTGGAATTTTCTAAAAATTTTCATTTTTAACTCTATTTTTAATATTTTAATAATTAAAAAATTTTAAAAATCTTAAAAATATTAAAAATTACCAAAATGTCATATTTTATTCCCTAATCACTTATGAATCAACCAAATATTGTTCCTATGTCTCTAGGTTAAGATATTGAGTTTTAAAAGTTTAATGTAATTTTTAATGTTAAAAAAATGAATTTTCAAACCTTCCCACTAAAATAATTCTAAAAAATCAAAGAAAAAATAGAAAAATATAAAATTTGCTTCTCTAACTTCCTTGAGGCTAGAGGGACATAAGAAAAATATAAAATCTATTTTTCAACTTTAATTTTATTTTATAATTGATTAATGCCCCAAAACTCAAAATAATTATAATAAATTAAATATAATTCAAAAAATCACCAAAATTGGTCAAGTAGTTCTCTAGTCAGTAGAAACATCTCATAATTTTTCTAAGGATAGAAACCTTACCTTGGTCATGTTGTTGAATTTTCATTGAAAATACTTATTTTTATTAAAATAATTATATAAATTAAACTAAAAATCAAAAAATCACATTTTCTTATCTAATGTCTTAATTGACATGTAAGTAAAGTGACATAAAAATTTCAAGTTCATTTGAGCTCAATTTAGTGAGTTATGAAGTGAATATGCTTAAAAGGGCATAAAAGTAATGAAGGATTTTAACCCTAATTAATTCTTTAAGCTTAATCAAAGGGAGGATAAAATATCTGATCTTAATTTTCTCTTAGATGATTGAAATTGAGGGAAATTAAGGGGTAGAAACCCAGTAATAACTTTGAAAATAGCAAAATGGAACTTTAATTAATTAAATCATTTAAATTTTAGAAGAATAAAGTAAAATTTGGATTATTAAGATTAGAGATATGACCTAAGAAGATACCAATTCTTTAATTTAAAGTCCCTAATTGAATTAATTCAATGGCATTCAATCCTTAATTAATTCAAATGATGATAATTAAAATTAATAATTAAAAACGAAATGATCTCTAATAAAATTAAAGCTTAAAACATTAAATGATTTAATAATCAAATTAAAATAAATTTAAAATATTTAAAACTAATTTGAAAACACTTAAGAACAAACTTAAAATGAATTTAAAACATTAAATAATCTTGAAACAATTCATAATTAAAAATGTGAAAATCAAACCAATTAAAATTAACCTAAAATACAATGATTAATTTAAACCAAATTTGAATCATTGAAATATAATGAAATTAAATAATCTAAACACCTCTTTCAACTTAAATAATTTGAAACATCAAAGATTAATCTAGAACAAATCATGACTAAAATATCATAAATTAAAAATTAAATCACTTTAAGACATTAAAATTAATTTAAAAACATTAAGATCATTTAAAATATAAAAGTTTAATTGAATTAAACAATTTGAATACTATTCCAACTTAAAATGGTTTAAAACATCTAAAAAGATCAAATGAAACTTTATAATTAAGTCAAAACCACTTTAAATCTCTAACTCAAATTTTAGTTAAGAATGTCTAAATCCTTTGATGAGATAATCTGCCCCTGAAGGCTTTCACCTTCATAACCTTTAAATGGAACATCAAGTGAAATGTCACTTTACTCATCGGATAATCAAATGTCCAAGTTCACTGAGCAAGAAACAAAATTTAACTAAACCTTTTGAATGATCAATTCACCTGTACAATGAAAGTCATTTGGACTCGAAACAATCCCAGAAGCATTGAAAAGATGTTTATGACCCGTCCTAAGCACTTTCTCAACATGATGGGATGTTTTAGAAGAACAATTGAATTTAATTGTTCTTTGGTGAAGAAAATCATCCTTAACAAAACACAAGAACCTACGTCATAGGAATTGACTAGCAATAGGATTAGGATTTTGGTAGACAACCGGAACCTTCCCTTAGCTTTACCTAGGCATTTCTTGCAAATATTTAAATGTCCTGACATGTGTTTTAAGTGTAGCTTGGAATGACGAGAAGACCAGCCAGGTACACTTTTATTTTATTGCAATTTATTTACCTGCACTATACTTTATTTCGCTTGCATGCTAAACAACAATGTCACCCTGCATGAAAACTGAAACATTTAGGATAGCTATAAAACTGAAACCCAAAACTAAATTAAAATCAATACAAGATAAAATTCACCGCCACAACATTAAAAAGATAAGACAACTCAAAATTTAATCACAAACATAACAACATAACTACAACTACAACTAAATTAAAATGTCTTGTTGGATGATCGGGAATCCCTCAGATGATGTAACCCACTTGTTGCTAACGAGATTTCCCATAGTCTAAATGAAAGTGTGGAACCCATTCAATTGAATTTAGCAAATTCATTTGGACTAAGTGAATCCGATGAAAATAGTGGTGCTGGGATGATGGAACCGTGAGATCTTAATCGGTCCTGCTTAATCAACATTAAGATTTATTTTAATTAAAACAAGAAGACATCTGAACCTTAAGACTTTTCTAAACCAAAACACTTCTCTCATCTTTTGATTGCCACTTTCTCAAACTAAACCTCTGCAACAAAAAGGAGCTTGGAGCATAGTGGGCAGCACGGCCATCGTCGTCAGCAAAACTTGTGTCTACTTCAGCAAAACCATTCTTTAATTTAAATAACCAAGCCATAGGATTTTGAGGTAGTTTGCCTAGTGCAACATAAATCCTAAACTTTTTGTTAGGCATTTGCATAATCAAGTTATGAAAATTAAGCCCTAACTGGTCTTAAGACTTCGAGGTAGTCGGTTGGTACGATATAAACCCTCACATCTTCGAGGCTATTTCTATGATCATGTCATACAAATATAAGTCCTAATTAATTAATATTGGCAGGATTGAAACATTAAATAATACTCTTAAATTAAACCCAAATCATAGGATAGTCGGGAAGTCA
Source organism: Papilionanthe hookeriana x Papilionanthe teres (assembly GCA_022702705.1). NCBI lineage: Eukaryota > Viridiplantae > Streptophyta > Magnoliopsida > Asparagales > Orchidaceae > Papilionanthe > Papilionanthe hookeriana x Papilionanthe teres. The sequence goes on along the minus strand of CM040421.1, from coordinate 140,079,997 downwards.
CCGAAGTTCACATCGGATCTGTGACATCCCCTACTTTCTCTTCCTTTGGACTCTCAAAATAAACTGTTCCAAATTTGAGCTAATCCCTTTTGAAAATTTTAAAATCCAATTTATGTGAAACCCTAAACTTTGAAATTCCTGAGAGCAAAACTACTGATCATTATCGAGAGTTTTCTTAAATGATTCCCGTCATTTAAGATGTAATTAACTATGGGGGCTTGCCCTTATAGGGAACTTTTAGAACCCAGGTAATATAAACTCTGCTTAATTCCTTTGTATTAAGTAGGGAACTTGTCGACTTATAAAATTGGTTCGCAGACCAAACGGATGTCACAAATCTTCTAGTTTATTTAATCGAGTCCCATCATCAAACAGTGTGTCTATTCCTCGAAATAAATACACGGTTTGTGATGCGGCGCTCGTTTATATGAACTATTTGGGATGTGAGATCAGTTTGATTTCATATCTTAAAATTTTCAAATTTAAAACTATTTTTAAAACCAAAATACTACTTTTCAAATTATATATATTTAAATTAAATTTAAAATCTAAAGTTTGCCCACAATTTCTGTAGGCAACTACCTTTTCAAAACACTCAACCTAAAAATATGCCGACATTGGCCTAGAAAATGGACGTACAGATCCCTTCTACAAAGAAATCTCAGCAAAATTCTTTAGGTAGTTCCTATCGTTTGTTGTATTCTCATTCATTTTCTCCTTCCTTTTAATTCTCATGAGATCATTTAGGCCTTAATGTTGACCCTCGAGGCAGTTTCAAAAGAATCCCAACAGGGTAAATTGCCTTAGCTTAAGCTAATTCGTCAAAGGTTTTGACTTTCAGTCTGACTCGCCTAATCCTCGATAGAATGATCAATACAAAGATCTTGAAAGTTTTGTAGTCTTTAGCAGAGTCAGATACTGCAACGAAGAACTTTGGGAAGTTCTCTAGGATTTTGAGATGCCCTAAAGGGGGCTGTAATGCCAGTGGGGTGGCAGATAGCCAGTGTTTTGGAAGAGTCTTCATCATCTAATGGTTTTGTTCCATCTCCATTTCAGGTTTCGGTATTTATGGACCATGACAGTCAGTGCCAGTCAGGTTTATAGATGTTTAGGTTCGTCAAAGTTCTGAACTGTTTGACTTCAAATTTGGAGAAGCTTGTCTTTGCTCAACTGAAAGGAGCCATTAGGCCACTCGAGCAAGGCAAGAGGAGAGGAACGAAGTAGCTCGACTCACCCTTGACCCCCTCAGAGACTTCGACTTTCCCTGTCCTAAAGGCTCGTTCCCTCTCTCCATTCCCATGTTCTTTCTATGATAAGAGAATGGTAGTGTAGTAGGACTAGGAAGACTTCTTCAATGGGGCCTGTTCTTCATTGCTAGCTCTATGTCGTTGACCTAATGACCACCTCCAAAGTCAACTAGCGCCTTGTCTCGTGACAACTTCATGAAACTAATAAATTAGATTAGAATGGCATTAAGTTCAGTAAGGAGCCTTCCAGCTATCAACATATCCACGCCCAGTGCCGGGTGCATTTCAAACCTCTCTCGCATACATTGACAGCCAAACTACGTCGCATCATCTTTCCTTACTCGATCTGAGACAGTTAAGCCCCCTGGGCCTTCCTCTTCCTTCTAATTCTCGACTAATTGCTCCCGCTTGACTCTTCCAATGAACAAGCCTAGTAGGTGGTAGAAGGAGAGTGAAAAGGAATTTTTCATGTACCAGATCCGGCGAGCCAAACATCAAGCAAAAGTGGCCATACCAGACAGTCAAGGAGTAAGGAGCACAGTTCTGAGCAATGGCGGGTGGATTGGTTAGAGCTGAAAGGAAAGACTCGGTTATGGTGCGAAAAAAAGCTTGCTTCAATGCTCGTATTCTGGTCTAAAGTCAGAGCAGTGGCATATTCAATTAAGGGCTTTGTGCTATAAAGGAGTATTCCCAGTTGTTGGAAAAAGCTCTGAATTTTGAATACAAATTTGAAGCAGAAAGATAGGTAGTCCAATCATGAAAGGAATCTGCCGCACTAGCAAGTCAAGGTTGAACTTGCCCTGAGTCATCAGGCTTAAGGCGCACACTTTCAATAGTTAGTAAGTGGCGACCTGATGCCTTATTCATAGAATTTCTCTTTTCTTAGGGTGCGCCTAATAGCGCCTATCCTTTCAGTCGAGTGCTAAAGCCTATGCAGTCTTTCATCTTTATCCAAAGCCGAATGGAATGGGGCTTTTTGACTACCAACTCAACTGTTTGTCTCATTCAGATAGGCTGCCTGATGACCTCCACAGTTTTTAGTACGTAAATGGATGGAATGAATGCATTTCTTGCCACTGATTGGTCCTTCTCAAGCACCCAACTCGCCCACAACATTTGGAGGTTGAGGAGGGGGATGTCCGTAATGAACTACTTTGACTTCTTCCCTAAGAACTAAGTCAGGCATGAGAGTAAAGAAGGACAAAAAGAACTCATTCTAGAAGACAACCAAAATTAGTAACTAATACACTTTGACGTCCCAGCAGCATGGTAATGCGAAGGTAACCTAGATAGGTTTCTCAGACACCTAGGGAAGATTTCCCTCATTCCTTTTTTCTCGGGCATATAGAAAGGTTGGTGTAGTATAAGAAAAGAATGAGAAAGCCACTACAGCAAGGAACAGTCAGACACTGCGCGTCAGAAAATAGAAAATTGTATTGACTAAAATAGAGTCAATTTAGAATGTTTTTCAGGTTGAGGAAAGGGTAATCTCTAGAGTTTGACCTTATCAGAACGGGGCTTGCAAGAAAGACGAATTTCATATTAAGCTCCAAATATATGCTATTGGGATGGAATAGCTCAACAGATGTTCTCCCCCACCCCGTCAGAACCGCACGTGCGAGTTCCCTCGCATATGGCTCAAGTGGCAAAGGCACTTTTTAGTAATCGCTTCGCTGTAGCCAATCTTACTGCTAGCTATTGGCTAGAGCCAAGCTTTGACCACCACTTCTCGTCGTTTCTGGCCGCCTTCTTCCATCACCCGAGATCCAAGTCAGTACCGACAAAGATCTCTTGATTCCTCGTGGCCGGGACGGGCCGGCTTGGAAGTAAACTACCTCTTATCTCACCCGGCACTTTGAAGTGTGAGCCTTCTCTTTTTTGATCGTCTTTTCCGTAATGCGGTACTTCTCGTTTTTTGGTTCCCATCCCATTGGGTTTACCTTGTTCACAGGTTGGTCCCTTGCCAAAAAGAAAGGGTGATCTTGTGCTAGACTCCAGTAATCTCTTGCCTACCGAGGCACGCTAACTCCCATCATGTCCCAGATCACATTCCGTGAATTGAAAGGCTCTAGCCTCATCCATCCGCTCACCCCGTAGATGCGGTGCGGTTTGACGAAGAGTCTAAGCTCAATTCACTCACGTTGATCAATTTATAGTTTTGCCACCACTCTCTAAGGTGACATCTTGTATCATACACTTCTTGCATAGTTCCTACACTTCATACCTCGTCTTCTTAAGGTCAAGGGCTCGGCATGGTGGGGTAGGAGCATCTAGTCGGCAATATTTTAGGCCTGACTAAAAAGTCTTATGTCCTAAGAGTCGCATGGTGTTTTAACCTATTGAGGGGATCAATTTCAATCCCACGATGTCAAACAACAAATCCTAAAAAATTTCCCTGAAGTAACACTGAAAGCGCATTTTAAGGGATTCATTTTAAGATTAAGTTGACGTAATCATTCGAAGACAAATCTTAAATCATACACATAACCATCTTTTTGTTTATTGTTGACTACTAAATCGTCCACATAACATTCAGCTTGATTGCGTATTAGTTCATAAAAAACCTATATCATGGCTCTTTGATAGGTTGCACCAGTATTTTTCAATCTAAAAGGCACAATTTTGTAATAGTATATCTTTATGGGTGTCCTGAAGGTTGTACTTGCTTCATCTTCTGAAAACATTTTTATTTAATTATATCCTAATGATCCATCCATAAAGGAAAATATTGTGTGTTTAGATTGTATATCGACCATTAATTCTGGGATTGATAAAGACAATTCATCTTTCTGACATGCTTTGTTCAAGTCCCTAAATTATATACCAACCCTTATTTGACCATTTCTCTATTTAACTGGCACCACATTAGCCAGCCATGTCAGGTAATTCTCTTCTCGTATGAAAGGAGTCTCAATTAATTTCTTAACTTCAGTAATGACTTGTTGTTCTATTTTGACACACATCCTTCTTGGAGCTTGATTAACAGGGATTGCAATTTGATTTATCCTAAGTTTGTGGACTTCAACTTCTGGAGCTAACACAGGCATTTTTTCATAAGTCCTGGCAAAGCAGTCTTTATATTCTGTCAACATTTGAATTATTTCTTTTTCTTTTATGTCGTTAAGAAATGAACTAATGAAAGTTGGTTTCAGGTTTTCATCAGTTCTTAAATTTATTTCTTTTAATTCATCAACTGTTGATTTAATTTCTTCTTCCAATTCTGGAGGAGCATCTTTGATTAGAAGATCATATATTGGTTAAAAATTATGTTCTTTAGTGATGACTAGGAAAAATTCTGTATCATCTAGAGGTTTGAGAGTACCGAACCCAATACCTTCTTTAGAGTTATGGTCTCATTTATTATTGTCCCAGATGTGTTCAATGAAATGTGGTTGTCTTGAAGACCATCATTTGAGCATTAAACTATTTTGAATAAATTTTTGTGCCCAAGGAAAATACAACTCAAAAGAAACTTTCATTAATTTTGGAAAATTTTCATCTTCTAATTTTACATTAGTTCTAGTACTAGAAGAAGTAGAGCTAAGTCTAAACTTAATTGGCTTTTTATCATCACCATATATTTCTTTGACCACTAAATTCTCAATCTTAGCAGTAGAGATTGGATTTAGAGTCATAGAGTGTATATAATGATTAATTTTCTCCTAAATAGATTCAAATTATTGTTCTTTATCTTCTTCTTCAAGAGGTTGTCGATCATTAAAATTTTGTGTGAGGTTGATATTTTCGAAAAGGGTTTTAGAATATAGTTCTATAAAATAGAATTTTGATTTAATTTAATATAGATATATATATATATATATATGGATTTTTAAATTAATATTTTAATTTTGAATATAAAATCAAACCGATCTCATGTAAATAATAGTTTCAATAATCAAGCGCTTCATCACAAGACATGTACCTATACCGAAGAATAGATACATGGCTTTGGGTGAGGCTTGATCAAATAAACTAAAGAATTCATGACATCCATTTGTTCTGCGAACCAGTTTTTACCAACAATTTCCCCTATCTAATATGAAGAAATTAGATAGGGTTTATATTAATTTAGGGTCTTTAAGTTTCCTATAGGGGCAAGCCCTATAGTTAATTATATCTTAGATAACCAATATCACCTAAGAAAACTCTTGATTTAGATCAGGAAACATTTATATTCATGACTTCCAAGGGTAAGTTTTCAAAGAAAATGTGATAGTCAAAATTTCAATAGGTGAATGGCTCAAGTTTTTGGAACATTTCATTTTATCAGAAATCAGAGGTAAGAAGGGTAGGGGAACAACATAGATTTAAGGAAAATCTTGATGTCTTCCCAAATAATCCTATAGTTCAGTTTTAAATCTTCGAAATGAATTTATTTAAATTTTAATCTTGTCAATTAATTATAGGAATTACATTTGCATAATATCTAATTATGTAAATAACCTGGAAGATGAGAGGATTTATGTCGTATCGGATGACAACCTCAGAACCCTAAAGTGAATTAGGGCTTATATTGCACAGTAGGGCTGTGCAAAGGCTTAAAGAAAAAGGTAAGGATTTATACTGCACTAGGCATGCTACCTCGAAGTCCTATAGCTTGTTGTTTCAATTTCTAAGGAATGGTTTTGCTGATGTAGACAAGTTTAGTGTTGAAGATGGTAGTGCTGCTCACCATGCTTGCTCCAAGCTCCTCGTCGCAGTAGGTTTAGTTTAAGTGAAAATTGAGGAGAAGAGAGTAGTGTCATGTTTTAGAAATATTTAAATAGAGGTGTCTTAATACTTTATTAGGGGAAACATTATAGTTGATTATAGCAACACCGGTTAAGATCCTACGGTTACATCATCCTGGCACTGCTAATTTCATCGGATTCACTTAGTACAAATGAAATTACTAAACTCAACTTAATGAGTTCCGTACTTTCATTTAGACCGTGGGAAAACCCTGTTAGCAACATGTGGGTTACCTCCACAAAGGAATTCTCGATCATCCAACGAGACATTTTAATTTAGTTACAGCTGCGTTTTTTTTTGTTTTGTTTGTGATTAAATTTTGATTTGTCTTATATTTTGATTGTTGTGGCAGTTGATTTTATCTTGTTTTAATTTCTTAATTTTAATTTTAGTCTCAGCTTTGTGGCTATCCTAAAGGTTTCAGTTTTTCATGCAGGGTGACATTATTGTTTATCATGCAAAATTGCAAGACAAGAAAAGTGTGGTAAATAAAATACGAGAAAAGAAAGTGTTGTAAACTTATAAAAGTGTACCTAGCGAGTCTTCTAGTTCCTCCACCTTAAACTTTAGTATTCTTTGCAATAAACATTTTGTATTTTCAGGGAAGTAAAACCTTATGGATATGTTCGTCACAGGCCTACCAAGTCCATGGTCATAATCCGGTGAACTCCTATTCATTTGTGATATATTTTCATTTAATAAATATAATAAATACAATGGTCCTACAAGGTACCCAGAAGACTTGTGAAGCGGTCCAGGAGAAATCTGGATATTTCACAATACTTTTGAACTTCCCTGAGGTCCTTTTGGATTCATTATAGTTATTAGATGATTTATCCCTTTCATACTGATTTGGGGCTTGTAGTGTCTCAAAATACACTAGTTTTGATTATGTTAACTTTTCTAAACCTCTTTTTAATTAAATTTGATCAAGCCTAGTTCACTACTAAGCTCCTTATGATTTTAGGTGAGTATATTTTATGGCTTTAAGGAAAATTGAATTGTAGGTGGTGAGAATTTCTGTCAGAAGATCATAGTATAACTTTGAACACCAAGTATATGGGTTAGGCTAGTGGTTTATTAATTTCTAAGATCATGCCCCTAACCATAAGATTCTTTTTAATTGGATTTTCTTCCAAATTATAATGATTAAGGAAATTTAAATGTTTAATTTTGATGTGAAAAAATTACGGTGAGTTTCTACCATCCATCCTTTAATGTTTCAACCATTCAAATGAGCTTATTTAAATCAAAATTTAACCATTTTCCCACTTGAATTTAAGCCTAAATATTAATTAAGGCTAAGTATCCAAAATTACATTTTTGCCCATAAGGTCCTATCACCTCATAATTCATCAAATTTATTTCAAATAACTTTGGACTTTTTATCCTACCTTACTAATAAATTCATTAAAATATCAGAGGAGAAAAATGTGATTTTTCAAAAATTTAATTTAATTTATATATTGTTTTCATGCAAAAATAGGATTTTTAATGAAAAATCAATAACTTGATCAAGACAAATCCTAATCTCTTGAAATATTTACTGGAGGTAGCCTTAGAACAGAGAATCAGTTGGACAAAATTTCATGATTTATTGAGTTTAAATTTAATTATTATAATTATTTTAACTTCTGGAGTTTTAATTAATTATAAAATATTTTCAAAGTTGAAAATTAAATTTTATATTTTTTCAAAAATCTCTCTGAGGTCATGGAACCCGGAAAAATAAATTTCATATTTCTCTTATTTTTCGTTTAATTATTAGAATTATTTTAGTGGAAAAATCAATAAAATTCATTTTAATCTCTTAAAATTGATATAAGCATTTAAAAATTGATATTTTAATTTTTAAACTTATGAAAATTATGGGGATGGTTTTTAATGATTAGGAGACCAAAAGTAATAATTTGTTGATTTTTAATATTTTTTATTTTTATTATTATTTAATTATTTAAATATTAAAATATGATTATAAATGAAAATTTTTTGAAAATCCAAATTTTATTTTTAAAAGAACCCTCTGATCACAGAGAACTCCCAAACCCATTTTACAATTTTTTTGAGTTATATTTTAATTATTAAAATTAGTTTAATATTCAAAATTATCATTTCACTTAGAAAATTTATTTAGGTGACCAAATGAATTCCAAATACCATGAAATTTTTATGGTGAGTTCTCTGACCTTTAAAATACAATGGAGATTTGGTTTTTAGTGATTTTCATATTTGATGAACTCAAATTAATTTAAATTCAATTTTATACCAAGTTTATAATTAGGTTATTTCTTAATGACTTAACCCATGATAATTTTATCCTAGAGTCCTCTGGTCATAAGGAACCTACCATGATTTTTCTGAATTTTTATGCTTAACATACTAATTATTAGAATTAATTTATGAAAACAGATGCCTAAACTTGAAAAATATATAACTCTTCATAGAAATCTCCTCTGACTTTGGAAAATTCAGGGATGATCCCCCATGACAGAGGCTATAACATGACAAAATATTAAGTCATGGTGAGAAGTCTACATGCATGGAGAATTAAAAGACCACAAAGGGTGGTTAATTAATTAAAAATCATACATGTATCAAAAATATTTCAAACCATTTCCACATTATTCTCCTTTATTCACTAAGCAAAAGGGTATTTTTTTAATGATTTTTCTACACCAGGATATGAATTTTCAATGTTAACTGATTTAAATAATTCAAAATACCCTTAATTTCCTACTTAAACATGCGGCACTGTGTCATCCTCGGCAGCTTCGAAGCCACCACGCGTCGCTCTACCATTTGATGCCACCTTCTGACTCAGCTGCCACGGGGCCACGCTTTATGTATCGAGATCTTGTCCGGCGCAATCCTGACTATCCAAACATTACACCCGTGATCCAATGACGCTCCTTCATTGTCCTCAATTGGTTCATCCTGCGAGCCGTCCACCATCTAGACCTAAGATCTCGAGTTAGACTCAACCAAATCACATAAAGTTTATTCTAAGAGCTTCATCTATCCTAGACAAACCTATCCATACAGTTTACACGATATGAACTACATTGTACAATTATAGAGGATGAAGAAAAGCTCGAGAGGAAGAGTGAGTTCAATACCTTTGTCTGAGAGGGGAGGTGATCTACCAAAAAAATACCCACTTTTATGCCTTATTTATGATTCAATTCTTAAGGATATTATGCTTTAATGAAAGGTATTTTTATGTTTTTAGATGTAGATGATTAAAAAAGAGTCCAAGAAAGAAAAAGAAGGAAAAAGGAGAAAAAAGGAGCAAAATGGAGCTTATGGAGCAAAATATTGGAATTATTGGCCTAGCGCCTAGGCACCAGAATCCGGCGCCTAAGCAGCAGTTCGATACAGACACAGACAATATTTTTGACGACTTTAGGCAGTTATTTTGACGGTGTTAAGCGGTTATTAGAGTTTCTAGAAGACTGGAAGTTACTCCTAATATATAGGACATGTGATACAATGCATCTGGACACAGGGAAATGGTTTTAATCGCCAAGAGGTGCGACCCAAAGTGAAGAGGTGCGAAGGACTTGGTCACGGAGTCCGGCTCCAGATCCTGACGCCTAGGCGCGACAGTTACCTTCTAGAAGATGCATTGAATTTGGACGAATTTTGAAGATATGCCTTAAGCAACCCTTGGTCAATTTCAGAGCTCTATAAATAGGAGCCCATTCTACAGAAAAAATCACACACCCCACCCCTCTTAGGTACCACATAGTCCCTAAGCACCCCCTCTAGTTTTACTTAGTCTCTTCCACACTTAGAGTGCCACTTTACTTTGTATCTAGTGAGTTTATTTTGAGTATTTATTGTGTATTATTATTGTTGGAGTCTTTCATCATTGCTTTGGAGTCAGTAGAAGTCAGCGGATCACTTGAAGGAACACTTCAGATAAGTATTTGTACCTTGGTTCAAAGTTTTATAAATATGTTTTGTTGTGTGTTTTCAATATGTTCTGAGTAGTTAGTTATCTTTCTCCTTTGAACTATGAAAAGATAATAAATAATTAAATTTTGTAGGAGAATTAAATTTAAAATATTTAAAACATTGTGATGATATTAATACTTGATCTTAGTTTACTTTTTAAATTGGCCATTTAAATTGTTAAAACCTGTTAAAGAATTTTGAGACCTATCCCAAGATAAATTCTTAACTAGTAGATATCACATGAATCCTTAGGTAATCGCAGGCTATATGCATGTTATTTAAGGTGAAGTGCAAATAAATAGGAAGATATTATTTATTGGGCGTAAAATTAATTAGTTTTTAGAGTGATAGACTAAATTCTAATAATTTGGTTTATAGAAAGGGAACGGGTCACTGGTAGGGCCGACCATAGCCACCCTTTGATATCTAGTAATGTGAGCCTAGATTAACCCATTCTACTAATAAAACTTCCTGAACCGATCTATAGATTAGTCAATGTTCTTTGCAGACCAAAAAGTAAAGAATAGGAATGCTTCTATTTGGCACAATACCATAATCTAAATTCCCTATAAAAGATAATTATTCTAAAAATCTTGGATTAGTTGAAAAGGAGAAAGTCATTTTTATACTTGCATTGAATATTTGTTACTGCTTACTTTACTTTATTACTGCTTCATCACTTCATCGCTTACTTGCTTATAGTAAAATTTATTAGTAAATTAATTTGAAAATAAAAAAAAATATTTATATATATATATATATTACTTTTAATTTGATAAATTCAAAAATATTTCTTAAATTTCTTACATTTTATAAAAACACTATCCCTGTGGGATCGATAACCAGGACTCCATTAGAGCCCTGTATTACTTAAACGATACGTATACTTGAGTTTAAAATTGTGACTTTTATAATAATTATTATAAATCTAAATATAAATTTATAAGTAAAAGTAAACCTCGCACATCAAGTTTTTGAAGCCATTTGCCAGGAATTAAACATTCTAAAAAGTGGTATCAATTTCTTGTATTTAAAAGCATATATAAAGTCGCATCGCATCAGGAGGCCTCAATCAGATGGTTGTGGTAGCTTCAATTGGTCCCAATGAACCTCCAGATGGAGCCTTTTGCCCTAGTGAATTGTCTAGACCCAAACTCGACCAAACCTGATTTCAGGTGTTGATCGAAGTCTGGTGTAGAGGCCTTCTATGATGGGGCTTTGATGGGTGAACTCATTCTTTCACTGCTGTGAAGGTGTGGGTCCAATTAATTTGGATTTGGTGCCTTGTGGAGCTGTAGAGAAATATGTCCTGGTTCGTGCTGAAATTTCAGTTGTGAAATTCCTCTCAGACAGAGGGAATCGGTGGCTGAAGACAGTGGAATCACTCTTAGGACCTTTCTATTTGAAGACACTTAGGTAGTAGATTGCATTCTCCTTACCAGGGATAGGAGCTCTAAATGCAATTTGGTGGAATTTGGTTAGGAAAATTTTCAGCACCTAGTTTTGGTCGTGAAGAGGTCTATTTATGGCCATGGCCATTGGGCTGAGCTCAAGGGCTGGTGATGGGTGGATTCAACTGCCTAGGTGGAGGGCAGATGAGCTCCAATGGTAAATCAGAGCTGACTTGGCCATAGGGTGGAGTTTGAGTTCAAATGGAGAGGGGTGGCTCTCAGTTTTGGCATTTTCCAGCCACTAGAGTGGCCTGCAGGGCTAGGGCTGGTGGCCAGAGGGTTCAAGTGAGCCAAGGGAGGGTTAAAGATGTTTTACCCTCAATGGCAAGTGATTATCGTGGAGATATTTTAATTAAGGCTAAATATGGGGTGAAATCCCCTAATTCAAGGGACCTTTGGTCCATGGCTCCATTAGAGTGATATAGGTGGGTCTAGGTTGGTTCTTAGGGGTCACCTAGTGGTTTTGGAGGAGTTGGTTTGGTCACATTTGGTTCAATTTAATTAGATTGGGTCATGGGTCCATTTGGGTCACCTTTGGTTCACATTGGGCTAACTTGGGTTTGATCTTGTATTAGACCTAAATGATTGAGCAACTGGTGTAGATGATTGTAATGAAGATTTCTAATTAAGACTTGGAGTGGTTTTGAGTTCAATTGAGAGGTTAACTTGGCTTGGTTTGGTGTTTTGGCCAATTTGAGTCAAGTTGGGTTAAGCATGGGTTTAGGTTAGGCTAGAGTGGGGTTTAGGCCCAATTAAAGGTTCCAAATGGTCTAGTGGGATGTCATAAAGAGTTTCCAACATCAATTGAGTGGAAATTTTAGGGTTAGACCAATCAATTTGGGAGATTTTGGGCATATGACATGTTTGGGTTCAAAATTAGGTTTTGGATTCCAAGTGGATTTGGGTGAGACTTGGACTCAAAGTGGGGGCAATTGATGGTTCAATTCAACTTGGGGGAAAGATATGAAGGGTTTAGAATTCAAATTGGGGAAAATTGGTTAAGGTTAGATCAATTTAGGGGATTTGGGCCACTTAGGTAAAATTGGGGATTTTGGGTTTTAAGTGAAATTGAAATAAATTATGGGTCGAAATAGGTTTGGGTTTGGTTTAGATTGATATTGGGGATGTTGATTTAAAGTTTGGAATTTAAATTGGGCAAGATTGGGGTAAATTGGGTAGACATTGTGTTCAATTTGGGTATTTTTAGGTTAAATGGTAAAATTAGGAAATTGGGTCATGTGGTAGTTGAGAGAAATAAAATTGGGAATATTTGGGATGTTTTAGGAATTTATGGGAATTTTTGGAATTTTGGGCTAAGAGAAGCATTTTGGTCATTTAGGAGATTTTTTTGGGAAATTTGGCAATTTTGGGTAACTTTGGTTATTTTGAGTGGTAGGGATGATTTTGGAATTATTTTTGAAGAATTAGGGATAATTTGGGTGATTTTGGAAATTGGAGGATTTTATGGCTTTGGGGGCACTTTGGGTATTTAGGGTATTTTGGGTATTTGGGGTATTTTGGGGCAAAAGTGGTTAGAAATTTGGAATGTTTGGGAAAATTTGGATTAGTAGAGAGTGAGTTATATGACATTGTTTAGGTTGAGCCATGGACCAAGGGTCACCCTCATTTGGTCATCTTTTTGTAGGTACTAGCCAAACCCTAGCTTGAGGCTAAGAGATTGGGAAAACAACTTACATGATTCCAAAGTGTTAGGGGATCAATGTGGGATGTGATTTGTTTAGGGTTGTGAGTGTGTAGTGTGAGTGTGGTGTAAGCTCCAGACCTCCCAAGGTAGATCCTATAGCCTAACCACCTATAGGAGACTTCCCCTAGGCTTCCTTATGCTTGGTTTCTTCCTCCCAAAATTGGAGGTTAAGCCTTAAGCATATGAAAACTTCCAGTGAAGTGAGAAAAGTTTGAATCTCTATGGGGAGGGTTCCATGACTAATCTTCTAAGAAAGTCACCAAAAGTGTCCTATGGCTAGACCCTAGGATATTCTAAAGAATGACTAGACCTCAACCAAAAGTGAGGTTAACAGAGGTATTTTGAATTGAGGCTCTTTTAGAACCACCGATGTCATTTCTTCGTTTGTATCTTCTTCAGAGTCCAGGTGAATTTTGAACTTCAATGGCTTCTTCATTATGACAGTTGGGTACCCTCATCCTCGTCCCCGGCCTCGACCTCAGGTATGAGTTTGATGAGAATCACCACCCTTCGCCTTTGTTGACGAATAAGATTTTTCATTTATTTTATTTTCTCCGTCTTTTTCTTTTATATCCATTATTGTCTCTCTGGAGAATATTGTTTTCTTTATAAGGCATAATATGCCGCATCTTCATGTATACCAATTTCATGGATTGAAAATGGTTGCAGACCTTCGATAATACAACATTCTTGTCCTTTTATAAATATTTTATGCATTGATGCAGTGAAGTGGGAACCATTTTATGCTCATGAAGACATGGTCGGCCAAGAAAGCATTAAAAGAGGTATCAGAGTCGATGATATGGAATTTTGCTGTTGTCACCAAGTCATGTATCTTTAGGAGCAATGTTTTTGATCCTAGAGCTCGTTCTCCTTGTTGATTAAATCCTCGTAACATCATTGTATCTCTTCATGGTTGGGATGCATCAACATCCAAATATGCAAGAGTTCTTAAATTCATTATGTTAATCGAGGGACCTAGGTCAATAAGCACCCTTGAAAGTGTCGTGTCATTTATATTCACCGTGATTTATAGTGGACGATTATGCTTGGTCGTTCCATGTAACAAGTCACTGTCAGAGGAAGTAATCTTTACTGATTCTTCTAATGGACAAAATTCATATTGAGTGATGCAAGCAAGTTGAGCTAAGCAAATTTCTGGATCTAAAAGAGCTTTTATTAATGACTTTCTCATTTCTTTGGAGAGTATAAGAGCGTCATGAATACTCAATTTTGCTGGTAACTTTCTCAAGTGAGCTAATACATTATAGTCCACCTTGTTGTCAAGATTCTCCTCATTTCTTTCAGGGAGTTGTGAATGTACTGGAGGAACAATCTTATCCGGTGTAACTATTTGTTTTTCCTTTTCTTGGGAAGACATTTCGGAGGGTAAAACTTTTCGAGTTCACAAATTAATTTCGACTATTTCTTCAAGTTTATTGTTTGACTCTTTTATCTTTGAGTCTGAAGATTCCAACTCGAGAGATTGGGGTTCCTTGTAGTTGGAGTGTGACAGTATCACTTTCATTTTTATCATTGTCAGAATTATCATTATTGTTATTGTTTTTTTGGTTTTCATTAGATTGATCTGTTGACCTCATTTTTGATGAGGTCTTCCTTTCTTCTTTTTAGTGCTCAGGATCTAGCCTTAGGCTTTTCCTTTGACTATCTTAGAGGACTAGAATTGGGACCCGCCTTTTAGAAATTCAAACCACTTCTAAACTCCCTGCAAACTCCACAAACTTGACTATAGACCCCTAATCACCTAGAGGGTTGAAATCGAATATGGAAGTTTAAAGGATGAGTTCCTATAGGACTCTTTGGCCTTAGGAGCGCCTCACGGGTGGCTCGGTCCGATGAAGGGGCTGACATACACTACACTTACACACTACATTTCCACACACTTCCTAAAACCACACCCATACCCAACTTGACCTCCCGACTCATGTAGGTGATTCACATGGATGGTCCTTAACCCCTAAGCCCTCGGTAAGAGGGTTAGGAACAACATAGTGAATGCCTCAAATGAGTCCTTTCATGGCTCATATGGGCTTGAAATGGCTTCATGGCTCAACCAAAATGATTTCACCCCACTCAAATTCACCCAATCTTCAATTTCCCAAATTTTCAATTTTTGACCCCGGGACCCTACACCTACTAAACCTACCCAAAACCGTCGAAATTACCCGAACTTTTGCAAAATCTCCAAATTACCTAAAATTTTCCAAAATCAATCCCAAACACCTCCACATCACTCAAATTGATCATCCATACCCAAAAATACCAAAAATTCCAAGAAAACCCCCCAATACCCTCCAAATACCCAAAATACCCTTCTTGGCCTAAAAATCCAAAAATTCAGAAAATTCCCAGAAAATTCCAGAAAATCCCAAATATTCCCAATTTCATTTTGTCCAACTACACCATGGGCCAATTTTGTCAATTTACCCTACTTTTGTCAAAACCCCCAAATTGACCCATTTTAACCCAAAGTGGACCCAATGTCAAACCAAACATACCCAATTGACCCCAATTTTGGTCCAATTCAATTCTAAACTTCAATTCAACATTCCCAATACCAATTTAGACCAAATCCAAGTCCAATTTGATTGACATTTGGATCCAATTTCACTTTGGGCCTTAAAGCCCAAATTTGGACCCATGACCCAAACTTAGCCCAAACTAACCCAATTCAACTCCAATTAACCCCAAATCTTTTCTAAACCTTCCTTAACATCCTCATAAACAAAACACTAACATGATTTGCCCAAGATTTTGACCCAAACCCCACTCGAATTCAACCCAAAATCAAAAAGCCCAATTTTGACCTAAACCCAAATCTAACCCAAATAGGCCCAAACCTCAAAATTAAAACCCAACCAAAGCCAAAACCTCTTTGAAACACTCCCATAAACATTTCTTAATATTTATTTTACATCAATTTCAACCCTAGCCCAACATTGGCCCAAGTTAGCCCAATTTGACCTACATTGGCCCATTCACCAAAAGAATTCAAATCCAACCCAATTCAAGTCCAAACTACCCCAAATTTGCTTCAAGTCACTCATGACACATCCATGAGCTAAACCCAATAATTATTTGGCCCAACCTCTTTACAAAATTTCATCCCAAAATCCATTTTAAAATTCGAGAGCCCACTTTCCTAATCCATCTTAAAAGCCCATCTAAAACCCTTTCAAAAAAAGCCCAAAATTCTTCCAAAGCCCATATGACATTTCCCCTCATCATACTTTCAATTAAAATCATCCCTAAGTCCTAAATTCATCATCAAATAATTCCAAATCAAGCCTCATGCCAAATCACCCCTAAATACCAAAATTTTCCTTAAATCCATTTCCATGAAATTGACTTTACTTTTCCCAAGCCGAATGGAGCCATGGAGCCATGCATAAGCCATATGCAAGCCATGAGAGCCTCTTTACATGTCACCATGCCATTTTGGGCAAAAGGAGGAGGCTCTTTCCTTAACTCCTAAAGGTGGTTAACCACTTACATGATTCCACTAAACCATGCTTAAGCCTAATTGTACTTGGATTGTGACTTGACCCCACTAATCAAGCTGATCCAAATCACTTTCTCCTCAGCCTAAACCGGGCCTTGGGTGGTGCACCTAGCCCAAATGGGTGGGTTGACCCATTTAGGTCCAAATCTAGCCATGCCCCATTCCACTTTGGATCAAAGCCTTTACACATGTCCATGGCCGATTGATTGCACAAACCTCCAGCTACGACCCACCCGACCACGAGGGTGACCCATGCTCGGCCGGCCGGCCACCGGGCCGCCGGAAAACACCATGGCCGAGAGCTCACATGTGAGCCAACATTGAAATTCTCACTTGCTGAGCCGCCCCATCCCTAGTGGTCACCATGGCTGATCTTCTCCTCACCGGAGCAGCTGATCCCAAGCCCTAACTCTCCCGGGAGGCCCCGACCAGCTCTATTTAAACTCCACCCCTCTCGGCCATGAGGGGAGCCAAGCACAAACCTTGCGAAACTCTGCCAAAATTGTTCCAAACCCTTCACCATCCTTAGAGCGAGTTGATCCCAGGTGTCGATTTGCCCTAATCCCCACCAACGAGCCCAATTTCTCGACTGAAATTCCACCCAAAACCGGGACACTTTGCCGCAGTGAGCCAATCCTCAGATCGATCGGTCCTACACCTTCACTGGACCAAGAGGAGAAGTTTCCCACCGAAAGCCCCATCTCCGGGCCACCCGGTTGCTCCAGACCTCCGAGCTTTGTGATCGGTCGTGGTCAGCTATCATGCTAGGCGATTCACCGGACCGGGAGACTTCATCCGGAGCTTGCGGGACCCGATCGAAGGTGCAACAACTCTCGGATTGAAGCCACACTTCTGCGAGCTAAGGTATGAGTTAACTATCCATCCCGAGCTTCGGAGATTCTCCATTTCAAATGCCTTAGTTTCAATGCATGTTAGCCGTATAGATGTGTTCGTCTCTTCAAGACGAATCCATAGAGCATAAGAACATGAAAATCCATTGAGAATCGAGTGAGATCTTAGGGATTTAGTGTGGACGGCTCTCGGGTGAGAACACTTGGGGACGATGAACGGATGCGCGTCCATTCGATACACGCGCGCACGGACGGCCGAGATTGCGTCGGACCGAGGAGACGGTACGAGAACCGCGGGGCCCGGCTGCCGACTCGGGTGGCGGCGTCGAATGGGAGCGCGACGCGTGTGCGTTCGGAGGCTGCCGAGGTTGACGCGGCGCCGCGTGGATAAATAGAAAATTAGGGTATTTTTCTATTTATTTAATTCCCTAAACTTCAAAAATTCATATCTCCGTGTAGAAAAATCACAAAAATAAAATAAAAATACCCTCTTGCTCGGTGAACGGAGGAGAATAATGTGGAAAAGAAATCATTCAATTTCATTAAGTATTTTATTTTTTATGATTTATTTACTCTCTGCATACATTTAATTCTCCATGCATGTATACAATTCACCATGGCATGAGACCATAGGGCTTTTGAAGCCTGCTGAACTTGGGAACATTCCCCGAATTTTCCAAGGTCGGAGGCCATCTCTGTGAAAAGTTATTTATTTTTCAAATGCATGTTGTTGTTTTGAGTATTTTAATTCCAAAAATTAGCATGTTGTGAAATAAATTCTAGAAATATTTGGTGATGTTCCTTATGACCGAGAGAACCCAGGAAAAATAGGACTTGAGTTAATTCACTCGGATTAACCCTAATTGGCTTAAACACCCAAAATAGGTCTTTAATTAATTAGAGTTAACCAGGCATCAAATTGACTTGAAATCAATTCTCCACTGACCTTTAGGATCAGAGGAATCCACCATAAAAATTTGAAGTCAATTGGACTTGGTTAGCCCCACTAATTGGGTTGATCAAGCCACTTAGCCATTTTAAACTTTAAAAATTCATAACTTTTAAAATACCTTTTAAAAATTCACCAAATTGGTTTTGGAGCCTCTCTGATATCAGGGGAACCTAAGAAAATTAAAATTTCAATTTTCTGAAAAAGTTGATTTTTAATAATATTTTAACATTTTTAATAATTAAAAAATAATAAAAATCACAAAAATAATAAAATTCACCAAAATGTCACATTTTGAATTTTAATCACTTAGGAACAAACCCCATATTTTTCCTAAGTCTATTTAGTGAGATATTAAATTTTAAAGCCCTAGGGTAATTTTAAAATTAAAAAAAATGTATTTTCTAGCATTTTCACTAAAATAATTATTATAAATCATAGAAAAATCAGAAAATTGCAAAATTTGATTCTCTGGTTTCCTTGATATCAGAGAGATTTTTGAAAAATATAAAATCCATTTTTCAACATTTATCTTATTTTTAAATTAATTAACACTCCAAAACTCAAAATAATTATAATAAAAATAATATAATTCAAAAAATCACCAAAATTGGTCCAAGTGCTTCTCTGGTCATTAGGAATGTCCCCTAATTTTCTTAAGGATAGAAACTTTCCCTTGGTCATGTTATCAAATTTTCCTTGAAAATCTCTATTTTCCACTAAAAATAATTATATAAATAAATTAAATACAGAAAAATCACATTTTCTCCTCTCATGTCTTTATTGACATATGAGTAAAGTCACATAAAAATTTCAAGTTCATTTGAGTTCAATTTAGTGAGTTATGAAATTATTAAGCTTAAAGGGTAAAATGGTAATTAAAATCTTTAATCCTTAATTAAAACTTTAGGTTTAATAAAAAATCAACAAGTAAAATATTTGATCTTAATCTGATTTGGATGATTGAAATTTAAATAATTAAAGGGTAGAAACCCATTAAGCATGTTAAAATGATTAAACTTTAATTAAATAATAGATTAAATTTGGAAGAATAATAAAATTGGAATTATTAAAATAAGGGATCTTTATTAGGAAGAGATTTATTCTTTAATTTAAAAATCCCTAAATTAATTATATCAACTAATACTCAATTTTTAATTAAAATGATAACTCAAATTTAAAATATTAAAAGACTTAATTAAATTATTAAAATCTTTTGAAATTTCAATTAAAATTAAAAATAAAGTAAATTAAAGATAAATTAAATTAAGATTAAATTTAATAATTAAATTAAATTAAATTAAATAATTAAATTAAATTAAATTAAACAATTAAATTAAATTAATTAAAATTAAATTAAATTAAATTAAATAATTAAATTAAATTAAATTAAACAATTAAATTAAATTAAATTAAATTAAAATTAAATTAAATTAAATTAAACAATTAAATTAAATTAAATTAAATAATTAAAATTAAATTAAATTAAATTAAATAATTAAATTAAAGTTAAATCAAATCAAATTAATTAAACATCAAATCAAATTAAACTAAATTAAATTAAATTAAAACTCAATTAAATTAAGTTAAATTAAATATAACATCACCTAAGATATAAATGAAATTAAATATAAAACAACTTGAACACTATTCCAAATTTAAACTCTTTAACTTAAACCAAATCATTTGAATACTAACTTACCCTTGAAAGCTTTAGTTATTATAGCTCCTAAATAAAACATTAAATGAAGTGTCACTTCACTCATGGGATATTCAAATGTCCTAGTTCATTGAAGCGAGTTAACGAAGACTTGAAAACCTCGGACAATCGATTCATTTATATAATTAAATTCATTTGGACTTAAAACAATCCTGGAAATATTGAAAAGATGTTTAAGATTCTTCTTAAGCACTTCCTCAATATGATAGGATATTTATAAGAACAATTGGACTTAATTGTTCTTTGATGAAGAAAATCGTCCTTAAACCAAAACACAAAGAACCTAGACGTCATAGGAAATGACTAGCTATAGGATTAGGAATTTGGTAGAAAACCATAACCTTTCCCTTAGCTTTACTAGGAACTTGCTTAAATATGCTAATTGTGTTTTAAGTGCAGCTTGGGATGACGGGAAGACCCTCAGAGTACGCTTTTATTTTATTGCAATTTACTTTCTTGCAATTTACTTTCTTGCAATTTACTTTATTGCAAATGCATTTTACTTTTCTTGCATGATAAAACAACGAGTTGCATGAAAACCCACACCTTTAGGATAGCCCTAAAACTGAAACCAAAATTAAGTTAAAAGTCATTGCAAGATAAAATTCACCGCCACAACATTTCAAAATATAAAACAACTCAAAATTTAATCACAAACGAACACAAAACTACAATTACAACTAAATTAAAACGTCTCGTTGGATGATCGGAAATACCTCGGATGATGTAACCTACGTGTTGCTAACGGGATTTCCCACGGTCTAAATGAAAGTGTGGAACTCATTCGAGTTGAGTTTAGCAAATTCATACGGACTAAGTGAATCCGATAAAAATAACGATGCCGGAAGGATGGAGCCAGTGGGATCTTAACCGGTGTCGTTATAATCAACTTTAAGATTTGTTTTAATTAAAACACAAAAAACACTTGGAAATTAAGATTTTCTCTAAACCAAAACACTTCTCTCATCCCCCGATTTATGATTTCTAAAACTAAACCTCTGCAACAACAAGGAGCTCGGAGCATGGTGGGCGACACGACCATCGTCATCAACGAAACTCGAGTCTACTTCAACAGAAACTTTCCTAGAATTAAAACAACCAAGCCATAGGACTTCGAGGTAGCTTGCACTAGTGCAACATAAATCCTCGACTCTTCGTTAGGCATTTGCATTGCAAATTAAGCCCTAGCTAGGTCTTAGGATTCCGAGGTAGTCGTCAGATACGACAATAAACCCTCACATCTTCTAATGTTATTTGTTTGATTTTATCATACAAATATAAGCCCTAATTAATTAAAATTAGCGAGATCAAAACATTTAAATAAGTATTAGGACTTTCCTAAACTCAAGCCAAACGATAGGATAGTCGGGAAATTATCGAAGTTCACTTTGAATCAGTGATTTCTCCTACCTTTCTTCCTTTGGATTCACAAAACAAAATGTTCCAAAAATTTGATCCATTCCCTATTGAAACTTCGAAATTCGATCTTTGAAAACCTTAAACTTTGAAATTCTTGAGAGCGGAATTATTGGTTATTATCGAGAGTTTTCTTAGGTGATTCCGTCACTTAAGATGTAATTAACTATAGGGGCTTGCCCTTATAGGGAATTTTAAAGAACCTGAGTAATATAAACCCTGTTTAATGTTTTCATATTAAGCGGGGAAACTTGTCGGCTTATAAAATTGGTTCGCGGACCAAACGGATGTCACTAATCCTCTAGTTTATTTAATCGAGCCCCACTATCGAGCGGTGTGTCCATCCTTAGGGATAGATACACGGTTTGTGGTGCGGTGCTCGTTTATATAAACTATTTGGGATGTGAGGTCGGTTTAATCTCATATCTTAAAACTTTCAAATTTAAAAATTATTTTCAAAATCAAATACTACTTTTCAAATTATTTATTTTAATTAAATTAAAAGTTCGCCGACAGATTTCTGTTAGGCGACCCCTCTTCAAAATAAAACACGACTCTAAAAAAATAAGCCGCACATGATCAAGATCATGTACGATTTGAGTATTGTCTTCAGAATTAAAATTTGAATGATCATTTTCAGAGGTATCACGCAAATTAGACAAAATGTAAGCAGAACTGGAAGTATTATCATTCACAGTAGTGGTAAAAAGGAAGTCATACAAGGTTAACGACCTGAGAGATTTTCTCCCTTCATCCGAGACAACTATCCTAATAGAATATTGAGAATATAAGAGCTAGGAAATACAATAGAAACTGTAGTCCCTATGTTTGGAAGACCACTAATCCCTTTTTATTCTTTATTCTTCGTTTTCTTTCCTTTCTTAGAAGATTTTGCGACTTGAATGTCGGTAAGGATCTCCTCAGAAGATTTACCTCGAGCAGTGTTATCCTTGTTTTTATTGTCGGAATTAAGCTTATTAATTGAAATAATATTGACCGAACCTTATTTAGGTTATTTCAAATATTTTTTCGGGATTACTATATTTTCTTCTTTAAAGTTACGCTCTAACCAGTCATTGAAGATAAAACATTCTTCAGTTTTGTGTCCAAGCATTCTGTGATAAGGATAATAATTGGGATTGTCTTTCATGTCAGCTTTTACTGGACTTTTAGCCTCAAGTAGCTTGAATTCCGGTATTTTCAGCAGTCTACGGAATATTTTGCTGATGGCCTCTGTCTTAAACAGGTATTCTTTATTCATTCTTTCAGCCATCGTTCTTTTGTTTGTCGGTACAGGAATTGGCTATTGAAGTTTTAATTGAGAATAAATTTGTGGTAATGATTAGTTCTGTCGTTGTTTCTTTTGTTCAAGTTGAACTTGCATTACTTATTTACCCTTCTCCACAACATTTCCCGGCTTCTTTTCAAATGTTTTGACAGACTTTGTCTTTTCGGTCTTTTCAGTTACACTCATCTACTTAGCTTTTTCTTGAAGATTGGCAGCTTTACCGAGTAATTTTTTTAATGTTTTTATTATGAATCCTTTGATCATAAATGCTCTAGGACCATGGATATTTTTAGGCAAGATTTTAATAGCGTGTTGTTCTTGGAGTTGCGGATCACATTTTATGCTGAAATTTCTCCAGAACAAAATGTAATCCACTAAGCTCTCTCCTGGCTTTTGCATTTCTACAACCAAATCACCAACTGTAGTATGGTGTTGTGCTCCAGGGAACCGTTGAATGAAAGACTTTCAAGTTCTACAAAATTCTTAGCAGACCCATTAGGAAGTTTCGCATACCAATCAAAGGCAACTCCTGTAAGACTATTAACAAATTGTCGGAAGAGAAGAGCGTCAGTTCCTCCCGCATTATAGTAACTTACTTTGAAGTGTGAAAGATGCTGACGAGGATTATCGGTCCCGTCAAATATTTTAAAGAGAGGAGGAACAAAACCTTTAGGGTATTGAACAAAATCAAATTCCTCTGGATAGTGTCTACCCTTTGGAATTAATGATCCATCGTTTACACGACTCATTGTTTCTTTTGTTTTTGTTCTACCAGTTGTGTGATTTCTTTTTCTGTAACTCCTCTTTGGGGAGAATCCTTTTTCTTTTGATTGGTTTCTTCAATTTCTATTGGCTCTCTTTTGTCCTCCAAAATGTGTATTGCCTCTGGCCTAATGATTTCAACAGCAGGTCATGGATTCATTGATGAATTTTGTATAGTTACCATTAATTCTTCCATTTTTTGTTCGAGACGGTTGATTTACTCATCCTTTTGTCGGATAACCGCTTGTAATTCTTCTATCGTGTCTTCTTCACTTAATTCTCGTGCTAAGGAGGTAGATTGTGTTTCTATCATATTTATCTCAGCGACTTCCCCATTTGAACTATTCGAAGAATTATCCCTCTTTTGTATTGAGAATTGCTTGATGTCATTTTTCAATTTCATCAACCTTTCTTCAAATGACTTCATAGGATGCTTTTCAGAAATTTTCTCCTAAGAACTGTCTGCAGGGGTACTCATGGTATCCTAGATTCCTCCTGACGATTCTCGTTTCCATACATTATTTTTTAGTATAGGAAGAGATACCATGGGAAGTGTATCGTCGTTTTGCAAATAAGAAGGGTCTCCACATTGCAGCATTTGGACCTAAGCAGTCATTTTAGCAAATGTGTCTTCTGCTTCTGATATTAATTTTTTATTCTTAGTTCTATATCTTGTGACAACCACATCTTTTATCCTTGGGCCTAGATGAAATTTCACTGGTACCCGAGTACATTGACTATCTAATGGGAATTGTTGATTCCTTTTTAAGTAAGTAGGATCTTAAATTGAAAGAATCTTTCTTTTCATTGTTGTAGAGACCACACATCCTATTTTATTTAACAGTCGGGAAATTGAACACCTGTATTTCCGTGCTAATCTTTTAAACACAGAGTATAAGAAATGAATTGACAAAGAATTTCTGGTTTGAAAAGCATTATCTTCATATTCAACGGTTTTTGGAATATATCAGTTTTCTTTTGAAAAGGAAGGGTTTCTGGAATCACTTTGTTTGAATTCAGATGTTTCAAAATTATTATTTTTGTTCCGCCTTTTATTTCTTTTAAAAGAACAAGTTTTATTTCTTCATTGAGTTTTGAACAAGATCCAACTTCATATATGGACAGAGGTGGAATGTCATTTTCTTGCTTAACACAAATTTTATTTCCTATTTTCTCGACTTGTCTTTCCATTTCTTCAAAAATATATTGTTCTTCAGGCATGTATTGAGGTAGTCTACTGTAAAGTCAAGCAAATCTTCATAAGGTTCCAGATTGAATTCCTCAAAGGATTGTATATCAGTTTGATATGGAATTTCTAATGGAAATTCAGTTTCAACAAATAATCAGAAATCATTCTGATAAAGGCAAACTTCTTCCTCAATTGGTGTATTGAAATCTTGATAATAGGAAAAGATTGAATCTGGAAATTCCATTGCAAATTTTCACGAAAATTTAAGGAGGATAAAATGTTATGGACTCATTTACAAACTGGGAATTTTTGTTTTATTTTATTGTTGTAAAGTGTCAAAATAACTCTTTAAAGAGTTGGATGTATTCCTAAAGCATCAAGTGAAAGTCGACAAATAAAGATAGTCCCAAGTGGAGTCGACAAATAAAATCTCTTGTCGTTGTTCAGAGATTTTCTCGGAGTCAATGTCGATGTCGTTTTGGAATCGCCACTCTGTTTATTTATAATATTATCCTAGTCTTCAATAAATCCTATTTCTTTGGATCACGTAAAAGGACCCTTAGATAGTAAGAAATTTAAAGAAAATAAGTGCTAATAAGATAAAAAACAGTAGAAAAAGAGTTGTCGATGATAACCCTTATAAGAGAAGACTCAAGAATGCCTTATCCTAGAAGTTCTACATAAGGATAATGAAGTTTTGGTAACCAAAGATTTTTAGATACAGTATCTATCCTGAGTTCTTTAAATCCCCTATAAAAGCAAGCTCCTATAGTTAATTACATCTTCGAAAATTATAATTATCTAAGAAATCTTCTGATTAATTTTAATCACTTGTTTTCTAAAAAGTTTCAAGGAAAGAAACATCAACATTCAATCCTAAAGATAATGTGTCATACTACCCTAAAAGTTTGATTTTATTAATTTTTGTTTTTGTTTTGATGTTTGTCATTTTTAATTTTTTCAATGTTATTATTTTATTGTCTAGTAGTTTGTTATTTGTTTTGGTGTCTATCCTAATATTTTTAGTTTAGTGTTGTCTTGGTTTTGTTACTTTAATGTTGTCTGTTTTGTTTTGTTTTGTTAATGTCGTTGTTTTGATATCGTTGTGATATTGTTTTGTTCTATTATCATTTATCCTGTCTTCGGAATGTCATCCTACAAAATAGATTTAGCACACCTTACAACATGCAAAGAAAATCTAAAATGAAATTAATGTTGTCATTTCATCTTGATTGTCCTACAAAATAGAGTTAGCACACCCTATAACATGCAAAGAAAATCTAAAAATTATTCTTAACCTGTAAGAAAAAAGTGTTAGTTGAATGTAGAATAAACTTTATATTTTGATTAAATTAAATATCAATTAGGCTTAGAATCTAACAAAATGTTAGATTTTAATATTTTAGATTTAATGTCTTTTGAATTTAAAAATGATAAGTCTAATGTTATTTAGACTTAAAATCTAAAAAGTTTAGATTTTAATATTTTAGATTCAATGTTGCTTGAAAATTTTATGTTTAATATAGATTGAACTTAAAATCTAACAAAAATTCAGACTTTATTATCTTAGATTTGATGTTATTTGAGTTTAAAAGTTAATTTGATTAGAAATCTGTTAATTAGATTCAATGTCATTTGAATCCAATATTAGTGGTTTGATCATTTGAATAGGTTCAATATAGATTGAACCTAATGCTTAGGTTTAAGTTGGGTTGAACTCAAATTAGATTTTGGTTAAATTAGATTCAATATAAATTGAACCTAATGTTGATGTCAAATTAGGTTCCATTTAAGTTGAACCTAAAATTTATGTTGATCTTGACTTAGGATTAAGTTTGGTTAAACCTATGGTTTAGGTTTGACTTAAGTTTAATTTATGTTGAATTTAAGTTAGGATTGTCTTTAATCCAATGTGAGTCAGGTTGGGGTTAACTCGGGTTTATCTTGAGTTTAATTTAGGTTTATGTTAGATTAAATCCAAAGCTTAAGTTTAATTTGAGTTAATCTTAAGCTAGGTCTTGTTTAACTTAGATTTCTGTCATGCTGAACCTAAATTAGGTTTGACTTAAGCCCAATATGAGTTGGACTTAAGTTAGGTTTAGGTTAACTTACATTCATGTCATGTTGAACCTAAGTTAGGTTTAACTTAAGTCCAATATGGGTTGGACTTAAGTTAGGTTTGACTTAGATTCATGTCGTGTAGAATCTAAGTTAAGTTTGACTTAAGTCCAGTATGGGTTGGACTTAAGTTAGGTTTAACTTAGATTCATGTAATGTTGAATCTAAGTTATGTTTGACTTAAGTCCAATATGGGTTGGACTTAAGTTATGTTTCAAGTCTTGTTGAACCTACGTTAAGTTTGACTTAAGTTTAATATGGGTTGGACTTAAGTTAGTTTTAGATCTAGGTATAATTAATTTATAATTAGTTAAGATTTATTAGTTTAATTAAATCTAATGTGTTAGACCTAATTATAGTTTAAGTTTGATTAAACCTTAGTTGGTTAAATAGTTTAATTATGTCTAATGTGTTAGACTTAATTAGGGTTTAAGTTTGATTAAATCATAGTTGGTTAAAGATAAATAGTTTAATTAATTTTAATGTGTTAGACAGAATTAGAGTTTATGTTTGATTAAACCTTAGTTGATTAAGGTTTAATGGTTTAATTATGTCTGATGTGTTAGACTTAATTAGGGTTTAGGTTTGATTAAACCTAGTTCGTTAAGGTTTAATAGTTTAATTAAGTCTAATGTGTTAGACTTAATTAGATTTTGATTTATATTAATCCTAATATAGTGATGGTTTAATAAGGTTTAATTAAGCCCAGTGATGTCTTAAGCTTAATTAGTGGTTTGATTTTTATTAAACCTAACTTAGTTAAGGTTTAATAAAGTTTATTTAAACCTAGTGATGTCTTAAGCTTAATTAAGGTTTGATATTTATTAAACCTAATTTATTTAAGGTTTAATAAGGTTTAATTAAGCCTTGTGAGGTCTTAAGCTTAATTAAGGTTTGATTTTTATTAAACCTAATTTAGTTAAGGTTTTTTAAGGTTTAATTAAGCCTAGTGATGTCTTATGGTTAATTAAGGTTTGTTTTTATTAAACGTAATTTAGTTAAGGTTTAATAAGGTTTAATTAAGCTTAGTGATGTCTTAAGCTTAATTAAGGTTTGATTTTTATTAAACCTAATTTAGTTAAGGTTTAATAAGGTTTAATTAAGCCTAGTGATGTCTTAAGCTTAATTAAAGGTTTGATTTTTATTAAACCTAATTTAGTTAAGGTTTAATAAGGTTTAATTAAGCCTAGTGATGCTTTAAGCTTAATTAAGGATTGATTTCTTTTAAACCTAATTTATTTAAGATTTAATAAGGTTTAATTAAGCCTAGTGATGACTTAAGCTTAATTAAGGTTTATCTTGAGTCTATTTGGGTTTAGACTCAATTTTGACCTATTCCATTAAGGAATGGACTAGGTAAGATAAGAGGAATATTATAGGGTTTAAAATATTAACTTGTAATTAATAAATTTTAGCCCTTACATAAAAATGTCATTTTAAATTGTCTAATGATCTAAGAATTATCATTTTAAAGTTATTGTCTGTCAACCAAAATTTGCTAACCATTTTCCAATTTAATTTCTTATTTTCTGAATTTTTATAATTGTTGTTGAAAATAATTACAAAGTGTCTTGATTATTGAGAAATTATGTCTTGGAGGATTATTCTAGCTTAGGAAAAATTAGAGAAAGTTCCTAAAGACCTAAAAATAAATCCTTGAAATTTTCATATTTTTTGTCATGCCAATAATTTTTAATAATTAAAATACTCCAGAGGGTATTTAATTATTTAAAAACTAAATATCAAGAGTAAAGTTATGATTTTGATCTCATATTTTTCTCCTCCTCACCGTGAGTTCAGGGAAATTTGTCTTTTTTTTATGATTTTTCTTCATCAAATTATGGAATTTTGATTGAATTAAAGTTAATTTATTTTAAATTAAACCTTAACTCAAAACAAAATTTGAGAGGGCGCCGCGTGTCCTTGGACCCATCCAAGACGCGCCTGATCCACTGCGGTAACCCAAACAACGGAGCGGCCAAAATTTAATTAGAGCCATCCGTTTCTAAAACACAGAAATGGATGGCATCCATTCATCCCCTTCAATTTATCATAACCCGTGGCCTGTCCATGGTTTTGAGACATGTTCTCACTCAATACTTGATAGAATTAAGTGATTTTTTTCTCTACGGCTTCATCTTGAAGAGACGAAGACATCCATATGGATTTGTTAGGGTTTTGAACGGGTTTGTTTCATAAAGTCCCAAACCTGAACGCTGTTGATGCCAAATAACACATACCTTGGACTCAGTTGATTTTAGCTTGATTTGAATGGCTCTAAAGCTTCGTTTGGTCCTCAGAAAGCTTTCTCCCAAGTCAATTCCGTTTGAAATGAGGTCTATATATGATTTTGTTCTCAAAGTGTGTCGGCTTGAGGGGAGATGAATGAAAAGTGGGTTGGAGGCTATGGGGATGGCCAATTTTGATTGGGCTCCTCCTCGTTTGGTCTCTACATGGATTTAGGAAGGTAAATTTAAAGATTTGAGGAGTTTGGCTTCACACTCCCAAAATATCCTGTTTTGGGTCCTTTAGGGTTAACCAAATTGAGGGGATTCAGTGGGCTCCATGGCTTGATTTTATGAGGGATAAATTGCCTAGTCTTAGAGAAGATTTTTGGTGTTGGGAGTTTTGGAAATTGGGTAGAGTTTGGCTATCTCCAATTTTTCCTCTCCTCCTAGCCTTCTCGGGTTTGCCCTATTTATAGCCATAACAATGGCCATGGCTGCGCTTGGCTTATCTTTGGTTCATTTATGGGAGTTGCCAACTTCCCCATTAATGCTGTGGGATAATATTTTGGGTGTTAGGATGATGCATTAGGGTTTTGCAAGCTTAACCATCATGAATTTAACCATGGTGAAGAGGGATGATGCAATCTTGGTTTTCTCATGGCTTTCTCTTATTGGTTTGATTAGGAGGTGTATATATTTGTTTCAGTGCTTTGGATCAGCTTTCCCCATATGAATTCTATTGATCATTTAATGTATTTAAGGTGGGGGTGACACATTAGCTCATTCCTCACTTTATGCATGTTTTGGTTAGGATTTCAGCTAGCCATGGTAAAGGATATGTTAAGGTCATGTTTGATCATTATTGGAGAGTCTAGGAGGTGACTAAGATAGCATTTAATATGGCCAGCCAATTCATCTAGAGGAAGGAGGTAATTCATGCTTTAAAATGAAGATATTTTGCCACCTCAAATCCTTTTCCATGATGAGGTTTAATCATGGTTAATATGATGTGGCATGGGTTGGATTCATTTTTAATGGGTCATATGGGTTGTGTCTAACCCATATGAGGTCACCCATGATGTCATTAATGGGCTTGGAATTTTGAAAACCACTTATTATGACATAAATAGTGTCACATATCCAAATTTCATTTTCATGGCTTTTTAATTATATTTCCATTTTTAATTAATTATTTAATTAATCAAAAATATTGGAAGTTATATTATTAGCTAATAAATTAATCAAAATAATTTTAGGATTAATTATTTGATTAATTTTTATCATGTTTTGTTCAAAATTTGGTATTTTGACCAAATATGACAAATGTTGACTAGGGTTGACCAATGTTGACCCAGATTGACCTAATTTGACCAATTCTACTCCAAGGGTGTCCAATGTGACCCACTGATGCGACTTTTTATATGCAAAAATTTATGAACCCAGATTTATATATTTATAATGATTTTGTAAAGTCACAATTTCAAATGGACAAAATTCATATGAGTGATGCTAGCAAGTTGAGCTAAGCAAATTTCTGGATCTAAAAGAGCTTTTATTAAAGACTTTCTCATTTCTTTGGAGAGTATAAGAGCGTCATGAATACTCAATTTTGCTGGTAACTTTCTCAAGTGAGCTAATACATTATAGTCCACCTTGTTGTCAAGATTCTCCTCATTTCTTTTAGGGAGTTGTGAATGTACTGGAGGAACAATCTTTTCCGGTGTAACTATTTGTTTTTCTTTTTCTTGGGAAGACATTTCGGAGGGTAAAACTTTTCAAGTTCACAAATTAATTTCGACTATTTCTTCAAGTTTATTGTCTGACTCTTTTATCTTTGAGTCTGAAGATTCCAACTCTGGAGATTGGGGTTCCTTGTAGTTGGAGTGTGACAGTATCACTTTCATTTTTATCATTGTCAGAATTATCATTATTGTTATTGTTTTTTTTGTTGTCATTAGATTGATCAAGATCATGTACGATTTGAGTATTGTCTTCAAAATTAATATTTGAATGATCATTTTCAGAGGTATCACGCAAATTAGACAAAATGTAATCAGAACTGGAAGTATTATCATTCACAGTAGTGGCAAAAAGGAAGTCATACAAGGTTAACGGCCTGAGAGATTTTCTCCCTTCATCCGAGACAACTATCCTAGTAGAATATTGAGAATATAAGAGCTAGGAAATACAATAGAAACCGTAGTCCCTATGTTTGGAAGACCACTTAATCCCTTTTTATTCTTTATTCTTCGTTTTCTTTCCTTTCTTAGAAGATTTTGCGACTTGAATGTCGGTAAGGATCTCCTCAGAAGATTTACCTTGAGCAGTGTTATCCTTGTTTTTATTGTCGGAATTAAGCTTATTAATCGAAATCATATTGACCGAAACTTATTTAGGTTATTTCAAATATTTTTTCGGGATTACTATATTTTATTCTTTAAAGTTACGCTCTAACCAGTCTTTGAAGATAAAACATTCTTCAGTTTTGTGTCCAAGCATCATGTGATAAGGATAATAATTGGGATTGTCTTTCATGTCAGCTTTTACTGGACTTTTAGACTCAAGTAGCTTGAATTCCGGTATTTTCAACAGTCCATGGAATATTTTGCTGATGGCCTCTGTCTTAAACAGGTATTCTTTATTCATTCTTTCAGCCATTGTTCTTTTGTTTGTCGGTACAGGAATTGGCTATTGAAGTTTTAATTGAGAATAAATTTATGGTAATGATTAGTTCTGTCGTTGTTTCTTTTGTTCAAGTTGAACTTTCATTACTTATTTACCCTTCTCCACAACATTTCCCGGCTTCTTTTCAAATGTTTTGACAGACTTTGTCTTTTCGGTCTTTTCAGTTACACTCATCTACTTAGCTTTTTCTTGAAGATTGGCAGCTTTACCGAGTAATTTTTTTAATGTTTTTATTGTGAATCCTTTGATCATAAATGCTGTAGGACCATGGATATTTTTAGGCAAGATTTTAATAGCGTGTTGTTCTTGGAGTTGCGGTTCACATTTCATGCTGAAATTACTCCAGAACAAAATGTAATCCACTAAGCTCTCTCCTGGCTTTTGCATTTCTACTACCAAATCACCAACTGTAGTATGGTGTTGTGCTCCAGGGAACCGTTGAATGAAAGACTTTCAAGTTCAACAAAATTCTTAGTAGACCCATTAGGAAGTTCCGCATACCAATCAAAGGCAACTCCTGTAAGACTATTAACAAATTGTCGGAAGAGAAGAGCGTCAGTTCCTCCCGCATTATAGTAACTTACTTTGAACTGTGAAAGATGCTGACGAGGATTATCAGTCCCGTCAAACATTTTAAAGAGAGGAGGAACAAAACCTTTAGGGTATTGAACAAAATCAAATTCCTCTGGATAGTGTCTACCCTTTGGAATTAATGATCCATTGTTTACCTGACTCATTGTTTCTTTTGTTTTTTGTTCTACCAATTGTGTGATTTCTTTTTCTAGAACTCCTCTTTGGGGAGAATCCTTTTTCTTTTGATTGCTTCCTTCAATTTCTATTGGCTCTCTTTTGTCCTCCAAAATGTGTATTGCCTCTGGCCTAATGATTTCAGCATCAGGTCATGGATTCATTGATGAATTTTGTATAGCTACCCTTAATTCTTCCATTTTTTGTTCGAGACGGTTGATTTACTCATCCTTTTGTCGGATAACTGCTTGTAATTCTTCTATCGTGTCTTCTTCATTTAATTCTCGTGCTAAGGAGGTAGATTGTGTTTCTATCAAATTTATCTCAGCGACTTCCTCATTTGAACTATTCGAAGAATTATCCCTCTTTTGTATTGAGAATTGCTTGATATCATTTTTCAATTTCATCAATCTTTCTTCAAATGACTTCATAGGATGCTTTTCACAAATTTTCTCCTAAGAACTGTCTGCAGGGGTACTCATGGTATCCGAGATTCCTCCTGATGATTATCGTTTCCATACATTATTTTTTAGTATAGGACGAGATACAATGGGAAGTGTATCGTCGTTTTGCAAATAAGAAGGGTCTCCACATTGCAGCATTTGGACCTAAGTAGTCATTTTAGCAAATGTGTCTTCTGCTTCTGATATTAATTTTTTATTCTTAGTTCTATATCTTGTGACAACCACATCTTTTATCCTTGGGCCTAAATGAAATTTCACTTGTACCCGGGTACATTGACTATCTAATGGGAATTGTTGATTCCTTTTTAAGTAAGTAGGATCTTAAATTGAAAGAATCTTTCTTTTCATTGTTGTAGAGACCACACATCCAATTTTATTTAATAGTCGGGAAATTGAACGCCTGTATTTCTGTGCTAATCTTTTAAACACAGAGTATAAGACATGAATTGACAAAGAATTTCTGGTTTGAAAAGCATTATCTTCATATTCAACGGTTTTTGGAATATATCAGTTTTCTTTTGAAAAGGAAGGGTTTCTGGAATCACTTTGTTTGAATTCAGATGTTTCAAAATTATTATTTTTGTTCCACCTTTTATTTCTTTTAAAAGAACAAGTTTTATTTCTTCATTGAGTTTTGAACAAGATCCAACTTCATATATGGACAGGTGGAATGTCATTTTCTTGCTTAACACAAATTTTATTTCTTATTTTGTCGACTTCTCTTTCCATTTCTTCAAAAATATATTGTTCTTCAGGCATGTATTGAGGTAGTCTACTGTAAAGTCAAGCAAATCTTCATAAGGTTCCAGATTGAATTCCTCAAAGGATTGTATATCAGTTTGATATGGAATTTCTAATGGAATTTCAGTTTCAACAAATAATCCGAAATCATTCTGATAAAGGCAAACTTCTTCCTCAATTGGTGTATTGAAATCTTGATAATAGGAAAAGATTGAATCTGGAAATTCCATTGCAAATTTTCTGAAAATTTAAGGAGGATAAAATGTTATGGACTCATTTACAAACTGGGAATTTTTGTTTTATTTTATTGTTGTAAAGTGTCAAAATAACTCTTTAAAGAGTTGGATGTATTCCTAAAGCATCAAGTGAAAGTCGACAAATAAAGATAGTCCCCAGTGGAGTCGACAAATAAAATCTCTTGTCGATGTTCAGAGATTTTCTTGGAGTCAATGTCGATGTCGTTTTGGAATCGCCACTCTGTTTATTTATAATATTATCCTAGTCTTCAATAAATCCTATTTCTTTGGATCACGTAAAAGGACCCTTAGATAGTAAGAAATTTTAAGAAAATAAGTGCTAATAAGATAGAAAACAGTAGAAAAAGAGTTGTCGATGAGAACCCTTATAAGAGAAGACTCAAGAATGCCTTATCCTAGAAGTTCTACTTAAGGATAATGAAGTTTTGGTAACCAAAGATTTTTAGATACAGTATCTATCATGAGTTCTTTAAATCCCCTATAAAAGCAAGCTCCTATAGTTAATTACATCTTCAAAAATTATAATTATCTAAGAAAACTTCTGATTAATTTTAATCACTTGTTTTCTAAAAAGTTTCAAGGAAAGAAACATCAACATTCAATCCTAAAGGTAATGTGTCATACTTCCCTAAAAGTTTGATTTTGTTAATATTTGTTTTTGTTTTAATGTTTGTCATTTTTAATTTTTTCAATGTTATTATTTTATTGTCTAGTAGTTTGTTATTTGTTTTGGTGTCTATCCTAATATTTTTTGTTTAGTTTTGTCTTGGTTTTGTTACTTTAATGTTGTCTCTTTTGTTTTGTTTTGTTAATGTCGTTGTTTTGATATCGTTGTGATATTGTTTTGTTCTATTATCATTTATCCTGTCTTCGGAATGTCATCCTACAAAATAGATTTAGCACACCTTACAACATGCAAAGAAAATCTAAAATGAAATTAATGTTGTCGTTTCGTCTTGATTGTCCTACAAAACAGAGTTAGCACACCCTATAACATGCAAAGAAAATCTAATACTTATTCTTAACCTGTAAGAAAAAAGTGTTAGTTGAATGTAGAATAAACTTTATATTTTGATTAAATTTAATTTCAATTAGGCTTAGAATCTAACAAAATGTTAGATTTTAATATTTTAGATTTAATGTCTTTTGAATTTAAAAATGATAAGTCTAATGTTATTTAGACTTAAAATCTAAAAAGTTTAGATTTTAATATTTTAGATTCAATGTTGCTTGAAAATTTTATGTTTAATATAGATTGAACTTAAAATTTAACAAAAATTTAGACTTTATTATCTTAGATTTGATGTTATTTGAGTTTAAAAGTCAATTTGATTAGAAATCTGTTAATTAGATTCAATGTCATTTGAATCCAATATTAGTGGTTTGATCATTTGAATAGGTTCAATATAGATTGAACCTAATGCTTAGGTCTAAGTTGGGTTGAATTGAAATTAGATTTTGGTTAAATTAGATTCAATATAAATTGAACCTAATGTTGATGTCAAATTAAGTTCCATTTAAGTTGAACCTAAAATTTATGTTGATCTTGACTTAGGATTAAGTTTGGTTAAACCTACGGTTTAGGTTTGACTTAAGTTTAATTTATGTTGAATTTAAGTTAGGATTGTCTTTAATCCAATGTGAGTCAGGTTGGGGTTAACTCGGGTTTATCTTGAGTTTAATTTAGGTTTATGTTAGATTAAATCCAAAGCTTAAGTTTAATTTGAGTTAATCTTAAGCTAGGTCTTGTTTAACTTAGACTTCTGTCATGTTGAACCTAAATTAGGTTTGACTTAAGCCCAATATGAGTTGGACTTAAGTTAGGTTTAGGTTAACTTACATTCATGTCATGTTGAACCTAAGTTAGGTTTAACTTAAGTCCAATATGGGTTGGACTTAAGTTAGGTTTGACTTAGATTCATGTCGTGTAGAATCTAAGTTAGATTTGACTTAAATCCAATATGGGTTATATTTAAGTTAGGTTAAGGTTAACTTATATTTATGTCATATTGAATCTATTGTAGATTTTACTTAAGTCTAATATGGGTTAAACTTAAGTTAGTTTTAGGTTAACTTAGATTCATGTTATGTTAAACCTAAGTTAGGTTTGACTTAGGTCCAATATGGGTTGGACATAAGTTAGGTTTGACATAGATTTATGTCATGTTGAATCTAAGTTAAGTTTTACCTATGTCCAGGGTTGGACTTTTGTTAGGTCTGACTTAGATTCATTTCATGTTGAATCAAGTTAGGTTTGACTTAAGCCTAATATGGGTTGGACTTAAGTTAGGTTTGACTTAGATTCATGTCATGTTGAATCTAAGTTAGGTTTGACTTAAGCCTAATATGGGTTGGACTTAAGTTAGGTTTGACTTAGATTCTTGTCCTGTTGAATCTAAGTTAGGTTTGACTTAAGTCCAGTATGGGTTGGACTTAAGTTAGGTTTGACTTAGATTCATGTAATGTTGAATCTAAGTTATGTTTGACTTAAGTCCAATATAGGTTGGACTTAAGTAAGGTTTCAAGTCATGTTGAACCTACGTTAGGTTTGACTTAAGTTTAATATGGGTTGGACTTAAGTTAGTTTTAGATCTAGGTATAATTAATTTATAATTAGTTAAGATTTATTAGTTTAATTAAATCTAATGTGTTAGACCTAATTATAGTTTAAGTTTAATTAAACCTTAGTTGGTTAAATAGTTTAATTATGTCTAATGTGTTAGACTTAATTAGGGTTTAAGTTTGATTAAATCATAGTTGGTTAAAGATAAATAGTTTAATTATTTTAATGTGTTAGACAGAATTAGAGTTTATGTTTGATTAAACCTTAGTTGATTAAGGTTTAATGGTTTAATTATGTCTGATGTGTTAGACTTAATTAGGGTTTAGGTTTGATTAAACATAGTTCGTTAAGGTTTAATAGTTTAATTAAGTCTAATGTGTTAGACTTAATTAGATTTTGATTTATATTAATCCTAATATAGTGATGGTTTAATAAGGTTTAATTAAGCCCAGTGATGTCTTAAGCTTAATTAGTGGTTTGATTTTTATTAAACCTAACTTAGTTAAGGTTTAATAAAGTTTATTTAAACCTAGTGATGGCTTAAGCTTAATTAAGGTTTAATATTTATTAAACCTAATTTAGTTAAGGTTTAATAAGGTTTAATTAAGCCTAGTGAAGTCTTAAGCTTAATTAAGGTTTGACTTTTATTAAACCTAATTTAGTTAAGGTTTTTTAAGGTTTAATTAAGCCTAGTGATGTCTTAAGGTTAATTAAGGTTTGTTTTTATTAAACGTAATTTAGTTAAGGTTTAAATAAGCTTAGTGATGTCTTAAGCTTAATTAAGGTTTGATTTTTATTAAACCTAATTTAGTTAAGGTTTAATAAGGTTTAATTAAGCCTAGTGATGTCTTAAGCTTAATTAAAGGTTTGATTTTTATTAAACCTAATTTAGTTAAGGTTTAATAAGGTTTAATTAAGCTCTAGTGATGCTTTAAGCTTAATTAAGGATTGATTTCTATTAAACCTAATTTATTTAAGATTTAATAAGGTTTAATTAAGCCTAGTGATGACTTAAGCTTAATTAAGGTTTATCTTGAGTCTATTTGGGTTTAGACTCAATTTTGACCTATTCCATTAAGGAATGGATTAGGTAAGATAAGAGGAATATTATAGGGTTTAAAATATTAACTTATAATTAATAAATTTTAGCCCTTACATAAAAATGTCATTTTAAATTGTCTAATTGTCTAAGAATTATCATTTTAAAGTTATTGTCTGTCAACCAAAATTTGCTAACCATTTTCCAATTTAATTTCTTATTTTCTGAATTTTTATAATTGTTGTTGAAAATAATTATAAAGTGTCTTGATTATTGAGAAATTATGTCTTGGAGGATTATTCTAGCTTAGGAAAAATTAGAGAAAGTTCCTAAAGACCTAAAAATAAATCCTTGAAATTTTCATATTTTTTGTCATGTCAATAATTTTTAATAATTAAAATACTCCAGAGGGTATTTAATAATTTAAAAACTAAATATCAAGAGTAAAGTTATGATTTTGATCTCATATTTTTCTCATCCTCACCCTGAGTTCAGGGAAATTTGTCTTATTTTTATGATTTTTCTTTATCAAATTATGGAATTTTGATTGAATTAAGGTTAATTTGTTTTAAATTAAACCTTAACTCAAAACAAAATTTGAGAGGGCGCCGCGTGTCCTCGGACCCATCCAAGACGCGCCTGATCCACTGCGGTAACCCAAACAACGGAGCGGCCAAAATTTAATTAGAGCCATCCGTTTCTAAAACACAGAAACGGATGGCATCCATTCATCCCCTTCAATTTATCATAACCCGTGGCCTGCCCATGGTTTTGAGGCAAGTTCTCACTCAATACTTGATAGAATTAAGTGAATTTTTTTCTCTACGGCTTCATCTTGAAGAGACGAAGACATCCATATGGATTTGTTAGGGTTTTGAATGGGTTTGTTTCATAAAGTCCCAAACCCGAACGTTATTGATTCCAAATAACCCATACCTTGGACTCAGTTGATTTTAGCTTGATTTGAATGGCTCTAAAGCTTCGTCTGGTCCTCAGAAAGCTTTCTCCCAAGTTAATTTCGATTGAAATGTGGTCTATATATGATTTTGTTCTTAAAGTGTGTCGGCTTGAGGGGAGATGAATGAAAAGTGGGTTGGAGGCTATGGGGATGGACAATTTTGATTGGGCTCCTCCTCGTTTGGTCTCTACATGGATTTAGGAAGGTAAATTTAAAGATTTGAGGAGTTTGGCTTCACACTCCAAAAATATCATGTTTTGGGTCCTTTAGGGTTAACCAAATTGAGAGGATTCAGTGGGCTCCATGGCTTGATTTTATGAGGGATAAATTGCCTAGGCTTAGAGAAGATTTTTGGTGTTGGGAGTTTTGGGAATTGGGTAGAGTTTGGCTATCTCCAATTTTTCCTCTCCTCCTAGCTTTCTCAGGTTTGCCCTATTTATAGCCATAACAATGGCCATGGCTGCGCTTGGCTTAACTTTGGTTCATTTATGGGAGTTGCCAACTTCCCCATTAATGCTTTGGGATAATATTTTGGGTGTTAGGATGATGCATTGGGGTTTTGCAAGCTTAACCATCATGAATTTAACCATGGTGAAGAGGGATGATGCAATCTTGGTTTTCTCATGACTTTCTCTTATTGGTTTGATTAGGAGGTGTATATATTTGTTTCAGTGCTTTGGATCAGCCTTCCCCATATGAATTCTATTGATCATTTAATGTATGTAAGGTGGGGGTGACACATTAGCTCATTCCTCACTTCATGCATGTTTTGGTTAGGATTTCAGCTAGCCATGGTAAAGGATATGTTAAGGTCATGTTTGATCATTATTGGAGAGTCTAGGAGGTGACTAATATAGCTTTTAATATGGCCAGCCAATTCATCTAGAGGAAGGAGGTAATTCATGCTTTAAAATGAAGATATTTTGCCACCTCAAATCCTTTTCCATGATGAGGTTTAATCATGGTTAATATGATGTGGCATGGGTTGGATTCATTTGTAATGGGTCATATGGGTTGTGTCTAACCCATATGAGGTCACCCATGATGTCATTAATGGGCTTGGAATTTTGAAAACCACTTATTATGACATAAATAGTGTCACATATCCAAATTTCATTTTCATGGCTTTTTAATTATGTTTCCATTTTTAATTAATTTTTTAATTAATCAAAAATATTGGAAGTTATATTATTAGCAAATAAATTAATCAAAATAATTTTAGGATTAATTATTTGATTAATTTTTATCATTTTTTGTTCAAAATTTGGTATTTTGACCAAATTTGAAAAATGTTGACTAGGGTTGACCGATGTTGACCCAGTTTGACCTAATTTGACCAATTCTACTCCAAGGGTGTCCAATGTGACCCACTGATGCGACTTTTTATATGCAAAAATTTATGAACCCAGATTTATATATTTATAATGATTTTTTAAAGTCACAATTTCAAATGCAAGTATACGTATCACTCATGTAATACAGAGCTCTAGTGGTGTCCCGTTTATCGATCCTACAGGTAAGCGAGCTAAGAGTTCCTTAGTCAAATTCTATTTTACTACTGTTAGACTTTAGTTTGGAAGATCGATATAAGTGGTTTTTTTTAACAACTACTGTTTAAGGTAAATCTTAATTTTAAATAAACTAAAAAATACTCTTAAAAGAAAATATTAATACAAAAGATAACCCTTTCTGGAAAAATTGGTTTGGAGAATTTTTAGATAATAAAAACTACTATTCTCAAGTAATGACTTGGATAATATAAATGATTGAGATGCATTAAATATTGTACGTGCTAAATAGGAACAGTCATATTCTTTACCCTCTTCCGAGTGCATAAAGAACATTGGGTAATTCTAGGTTTAGTCCCTAAATCCTTGGTTAGGCTGGGAGGATACTGTCTCTTACTCCAGAGCTCCCACTTCGCTTTGCCTGAAGGCTAACTCTCGCTTTAGTTTCAAAACACTAGGACCGAATTGGGGATTTTAGTCTGTCACCCTAAAATCTCCAATTCTATGTCCATCAAAGTATATTTCGCTATTTATTTGCACTCAACCTCGATGAACTTCACCATCCATGGAATTTGAATGTGGTTCCACTTTGTTGAGAATTACACCACCCTCTCGGGTCAACGCAATTACAACGAATTTTAACAATACAACGAGCCCTTATTGTAATGTAAATGAAGTGCAAGTAAAACCATCACATTTATAATTAAAACTTCTTCTAGCATGCATCCCAATATCTTAAACATGAATCCTACTCTTTGCAAAAGAAACATAAAAGGAAAATAACGACATAATCTTCTCATGCCACTATTTCCTATGATGGCGATGAAAATATATGGCACAAGACGTCGCCATCAATTCCTGTATCATGTCAATGTTAAGGAGTCGCCACTCTCTTTCTCTATCTATCGCCCTTATTCTTATCCTACCTAGACTTATTGTCAGAAGTCTTTGGATAATTTTGAGAAGGATTAATCATGATAGAGATTGAGAGAAAATAAGATCAAATGATAATCTTATAGAATAAGTCTTCAGATTGTGTAATTACTAAAGTTTTTCATATAAGAAAATCACATGAAGATCTTGGGTAGCCAGAGAGGTCTTATAGGTGAAATACCTATCCTGAGTTCTTTAATCTCCTATAGGAGCAAGCTCCTATAGTTAATTACATCCTGAGCAATTAATACTGCTTAGGAAAACTCCCGATTAAGATTAACATTTATCCTCGAAAAAGTGTAAGTGTTGTTGTGGCAGTGTGTTTCTGAAGAATCAATACTACCAGAAAGTTTTGTTTATGTTGGGTTTATGTTGTTCCTTTGCGGTGGATTGTTTTGTTGTTTTGGTGTCATGTCATGTGTCATGTCGGGATGTCGTAATTTGTATGTCATATTGTCTTATGTCATGTCGTAATGTCATGTAATGTTGTAATGTCATGTCATTTTATGTCATCTCATAATGTCAGGTCATTTTATATCATGTCTTAATGTGATGTCATAATGTCCTAAGATATCGTGATTAATATATTGATTTGTCGTGAGATATTTTATTTTATCTCCTATAAGAAGATGTCGTTATTATGTCATGAGATATCTTCTATAATGTTAAGAAGATATCATTATTTATTTATATTTGTTATTTTGTTTATGATTCTCTATTATTTTAAATTTTAGTTTTGTGGTCATCCCAATTTTATTTTGTCATGTCATTTTGTCAAGTATTTGTTTTGGTTTAGTGTCATGTCATTATGTTTATTGTGGTATAGAAAAGTCATTGTATGTCGATCTCAATGTTAATGATTTTGTCTTTTTATCTCTGATTTCATGGCTAACCTAAAAGTCTAGTTATCTTTGTTGTCATGTCATTTTTTTTCTGTTGTTTGTAGAAAGTTTAGGTTTTATGGCTATCCTAAAAGTTTTAGTTTTGTTGTCAATGTTCCATCGTTGACGTCCTGCAAAACAGAGTTAGTACACCCTATAACATGTAAAGAAAATATAAATGAAACTTCATGTCTTCATCCTGCAAGGAAAACAAAGTTAGAAACAATGTCATATCAAGATATTTAGCTCACCTGGTCAAAGTGTCTGTTGATTGGATGTCCGAGTTTGGTTGAAATGTCGATTTAGGTTTATGTCAATTTATGTTTAAATTTTGATTTCTCTTTAATGTTGATTTGGGTTGGATTTTGGATTTTATATTGATTTGGATTTAATTTTGGGTTTTATGTCGATTTTTAATTTTATGTCGAGTTAAATTCAATGTGGGTCGAACTTTAACAATTATGTTGTTTTATGTTGACTTATATCGAGTTTGGTTTGAAATATCGATTAATGTCATTTAATGTCAGTGTTTATTAAATTTGGTTAAAAATGTCGATTAAAGTCGGTGTTTGTCGAATTTCGTTTGAAATGCCAATTAACGTCGATTAATGTCAGTGTTTGTTGAATTTGATTTAAAATGTCGGTTAATGTCAATTTTTTTTTTGAAATGTTAATTAATGTCAAATTATGTTTGATTATGTTATGAATGTTAATTAATGTCGATTATGTTGAGTTTCGTTTGAAATGTTGGATTTATATCGAATTTTGTTTGAAATGTCAAATTTATGTCGGTTATGTTGATTTATGTTTGAAATATCGAATTTATGTTGAATTTGCTAAGTTTTGTTTAGAATGTCAAATTTATATCGATTTTGTCGATTAAATGTTTGAACTGTCAAATTTATGTCGATTTTGTCGATTAAATATTTGGAATGTCAAATTTATATCGATTTTGTCGATTAAATGTTTGAAATGTCAAATTTATGTCGATTTTGTCGATTAAATGTTTGGAATGTCAAATTTATATCGATTTTGTCGATTAAAGGTTTGGAATGTCAAATTTATGTCAATTTTGTCGATTAAAGGTTTGGAATGTCAAATTTATATCGATTTTGTCGATTAAATGTTTGGAATGTCAAATTTATGTTAATTATGTCGATTTTGGTTTAAAATGTCGATTTTATGTCTGTTATGTTTGAAATGTTGAATTTATGTCGGTTTTATTGATTTTTGTTTGAAATGTCAAATTTATGTTGATTATGTCGATTTTCGTTTAAAATGTCGATTTCATATCAATTTAAACTTAAATCTTGAGTTCATGTCTGTTTGCACTTAAGTTGAATTAGATTAACTTGAGTTCATGTCTGTTTGAACTTAAGTTGAATTAACTTGAGTTCATGTCTGTTTGAACGTAAATTGAATTAGATTAACTTGAGTTCATGTCTGTTTGAACTTAAGTTGAAAAGTTTTAAATTTAGATTCAATATTGATTGAATTAACTTGGGTTCATGTCTGGTTGAACCTAAGTTAAATTCAATGTTTATTGAATCTAATTAACTTGAGTTCATATCTGTCTGAACTTAAGTTAAAAGGTTTAAAGTTAGATTCAATATTTATTGAATTAACTTGGGTTCATGTCTGGTTGAACCTAAGTTAAATTCAATGTTGATTGAATCTAATTAACTTTAGTTCATGTCTGTTTGAACT
This sequence comes from Papilionanthe hookeriana x Papilionanthe teres, assembly GCA_022702705.1. Classification (NCBI taxonomy): domain Eukaryota; kingdom Viridiplantae; phylum Streptophyta; class Magnoliopsida; order Asparagales; family Orchidaceae; genus Papilionanthe; species Papilionanthe hookeriana x Papilionanthe teres. The sequence continues at coordinate 140,036,379 of CM040421.1, read as the reverse complement.
TAAGTTAAAAGGTTTTAAAGTTAGATTCAATATTGATTGAATTAACTTGGGTTCATGTCTGGTTGAACCTAAGTTAAATTCAATGTTGATTGAATCTAATTAACTTGAGTTCATGTCTGTCTGAACTTAAGTTAAAAGGTTTAAAGTTCGATTTAATATTGATTGAATTAACTTGGGTTCATGTCTGGTTGAACCTAAGTTAAATTCAATGTTGATTGAATCTAATTAACTTGAGTTCATGTCTGTTTGAACTTAAGTTAAATGGTTTGGTTTAATCATAATAGATCTAATTAAGTTTAAAGCCTTGTTTAAATAGTACTTAAAGGTTAATTAAATCTAATAAATTAGACTTAATTAAAATTTCAGACCATCTAAGTCCTTTTTAGGTAAGGCTTAAGTTTTAATCAAGTATAATTTGATTTAACCGAAATTTGTTTAGATATTAAGTCTTAGTGGATTAGACTAAATTATGGTTTGTGTTTATATAGACCTTAGTTGATTAAGGTTTAATGATTTAATTAATTCTAATGGAATATACTTAATTAAGGTTTATGTCGGATTTGGGTTAGACTTAAGTTCATGCCAGGTTGAATCTTAAGTAGTATTTAACTTAAGTCTAATGTGGGTTAGACTTAAGTTAGGTTTGAACCTAAGTGTAGTTTAACTTAAGTCTAATATGAGTTAGACTTAAGTTAGGTTTGAGTTAGGTTCATGTCAGGTTGAACATAAGTTTGGTTTGACTTAAGTCTAATGTGGGTTAGACTTAAGTTATGTTTGAGTTAGGTTCATGTCAGATTGAACCTAAGTTTGGTTTGACTTAAGTCTAATGTGGGTTAGACTTAAGTTAGGTTTGAGTTAGGTTCATGTCAGGTTGAACCTAAGTATAGTTTGACTTAAGTTTAATATGGGTTATACTTAAGTTAGGTTTAGGTTTGACTTAATTTCATGTCAGGTTGAACCTAAGTTTGGTTTGACTTATGTCTAATGTAGGTTAGAATGTAAGTTGAACCTAAGGTTTAGGTTAACTTGAGTTTAAGTTAGGTTGTATTCAGGTTATATTAGATTTAATATGGGTTAAGTTTGATTGTTTAAGGTTAATTAAACCTAATTTAGGTAAGGTTTAATGACTTAATTAGACTTGTTTACGGTTAATTAAACCTAATTTAGGCAAGGTTTAATTGATTAATTAAACTTAATATGGGTTAAGTCTAATTGTTTAAGTTTAATTAAACTTAATTTAGGTAAGGTTTAATTGATTTAATTAGACTTAATATGGGTTACGTCTAATTGTTTAAGCTTAATTAAACCTAATTTAGGTAAGGTTTAATTGATTTAATTAGACTTAATATGGGTTAACTCTAATTTGTTTAAGGTTAATTAAACCTAATTTAGGAAAGGTTTAATTAATTGAATTAGACTTAATATGGGTTAAGTCTAATTGTTTAAGGTTAATTAAACCTAATTTAGGTAAGGTTTAATTGATTTAATTAGACTTAATATGGGTTAAGTCTAATTGTTTAAGGTTAATTAAACCTAATTTAGGTAAGGTTTAATTGATTTAATTAGACTTAATATGGGTTATGTCTAATTTGTTTAAGGTTAATTAAACAAAATTTAGGTAAGGTTTAATTGATTTAATTAGACTTAGTATGGGTTAAGTTTAATTGTTTAAGGTTAATTAAACCTTGATTTAATTAGACTTATTATGGGTTAAGTCTAATTTTTTAAGTTTAATTAAACCTAATTTAGGTAAGGTTTAATTGATTTTAATTAGACTTATTATGGGTTAAGTCTAATTATTTGAGGTTAATTAAACATAATTTAGGTAAGGATTAATTGATTTAATTAGACTTAATATGAGTTAAGTCTAATTGTTTAAGTTTAATTAAACCTAATTTAGGTAAGGTTTAATTGATTTAATTAGACTTATTATGGGTTAAGTCTAATTGTTTAAGGTTAATTAAACCTAATTTAGGTAAGGTTTAATTGATTTAATTAGACTTAATATGGGTTAAGTCTAATTAGGGTTTAGGTTTGATTAAATTTAACTTTAATTAAATAAGTTTAAAAGATGTTTTAAACCTAATTAAGTCTAATTTTGTCATTTTAGACTTAATTGATTAAGCTTAAGGTTTAATAGGTTTAAATGATATTTTAAACCTAATTCAGTCTAATTTTGTCATTTTAGACTTAATTGATTAAGCTTAAGGTTTAATAGGTTTAAATGATGTTTTAAACCTAATTAAATCTAATTTTGTCATTTTAGACTTAATTGATTAAACATAAGGTTTAATAGGTTGAAATGATGTTTTAAACCTAATTAAGTCTAATTTTGTCATTTTAGACTTAATTGATTAAACATAAGGTTTAATAGGTTTAAATAATGTTTTAAACCTAATTAAGTCTAATTTTGTCATTTTAGACTTAATTGATTAAGCTTAAGGTTTAATAGGTTTAAATAATGTTTTAAACCTAATAAAGTTTAATTTTGTCTTTTTAGACTTAGTTGATTAAGCTTAAGGTTTAATAGGTTCAAATGATGTTTTAAACCTAATTAAGTCTAATTTTGTCATTTTAGACTTAATTGATTAAACTTAAGATTTAATAGGTTTAAATGATGTTTTAAACCTAATTAAGTCTAATTTTGTCATTTTAGACTTAATTGATTAAGCTTAAGGTTTAATAGGTTTAAATGATGTTTTAAACCTAATTAAGTCTAATTTTGACATTTTAGACTTAATTGATTAAACTTAAGGTTTAATAAGTTTAAATGATGTTTTAAACCTAATTAAGTTTAATTTTGTCATTTTAGACTTAATTGATTAAGCTTAAGGTTTATTAGGTTTATATGATGTTTTAAACCTAATTAAGTCTAATTTTGTCATTTTAGACTTAATTGATTAAGCTTAAGGTTTAATAGGTTTAAATGATGGTTTAAACATAATTAAAGTTTATCAAGTCTAATTTATCATTTTTTAGACTTAGTTAAAGTTTTTCATGAGTCTAACATAGACTATATTCATTTCAAACTTAGACTCTTAAAGAAATAGGTTAAGTTTATAAAAGGGTGATTTTTAGGATTAAATTAATTATTTAATAATGAATTTTAATCCTAAATTTTAAAATATCATTTAAAATTATTTTCATGACTTAGAAATTATTTTCCTAGGGTCATTTTTTGTTACCCTAACATGTCTAATCATTTTTATTTTACTTTTCTTAATTTTCATTTTTTTTATAATTATTTATTTGAAATAATTATAAAATGACTTGAAAATTAAAAATGAGTTTCCTAGACATTTTTTCTGTCCTTGGAAAAATCATGAAACATTCCGAAGAGCATAAAGATAAATGCCTCATAATTTCATATTTTTCTGATTTATAATTAATTTTTAATAATTAAAATACTCTAAAAAGTATTTAATTATTTAAAAATTAAATAATGGGAATAAAATTATGATTTTTATTTCATAATTTTCCTCTCTTCAAGAGCTTTCCAGAGGTATTTTTATTTTATTTTTGTTGCCTCTAGATCAAAAGATATGAATTTTTGAAGTTTTTAAGGTTTTATGGAATTTATTAATTCCAGAAAATCAGCCGAGTGACGTGTGTCCTCGTACGCATCGAAGAGCGGGAAGATCCCGTGTGCGGATCCGAACAGCGTACACCGGATGGTGCGATCAGCGCATTCCGTTCCAAAACACGGGAACAGACGGCGAAGATAAATCCCTTACTAATTTGAAATAATTCTGAATCGTTAAACTTCAAACATTAATATCTCACTCATTTCTCAACTAAATTGAGTGATTTTTGAACCTATGGAATGATCTAAATATGTAGAATATATCCATATGGTGATGCAACATTCCTGGGCTAGTATAACACATGATATTTCAAAAATATGAATTATTTTAAGAAAAATAATTTCATACCTTTGCCACAAGTAAATCAAACTTGATCAGACCTTGTAGTTGTCTTCTAAGACTCTAGAGGAAGATTGTTGCTGCACCAATTTGGTTCAAAAGTCGACCTCAAAGGAGAGTTTTAAGAAGGTGGCTGGTTTGGGATGTTTTTGAATATTGATCAAATTGGCTCTATTGGGCTCAATCTATGGCTTAGGTTTGATCAAAATGGATTGCTAAGACTCTTAGGAAGAGTTTTTGTGTTGGGAGCCAGAAGATTTGAGCAGCCTATAGGTCTCAATAAATTTTTTTTCTCTCTTAGCAAGGCTCGGGTATGGCCTTATTTATAGCCATGGGGAGGTCATGGCTTGGCTTAGGCTGTACTAGGGGAGTTGTTATCTTCCCTATTAATGAATTTTCAGCTGAGGGGATAACTATGGTTGTCTCTCCAAAGTTTTCCATCATGAGCTCATTGTTTTGGCTCCTTTTCATTGGATCATGCATGAGGTGGTTTAGCTCTTTGAAATGAGCTGTAATTTCCCTTCCTCATGAGCTTACAAGTCACCGATTAGCTGTGGCAAATGGTGATACATATGTTCCCCCCTCATGATTTCATTTAACCATGGAGAGGAGTGGAGTTTAAGCTTTGTTCCCTTCCCATTGGTTAGCTTAGGAGGTGGGAAATAAGCTTTAATGTTGGCCGACCACCTCATGTTGAATAGCGGTGAGTGATGGCTTAGAATGAAGGAGAAAGAGCCACCTCATTTTATTCACCATGATGGGAGTTATCCCATGGTTAACCATGTGTTAATTACGTCTTATGTTGGGTTTAATTTAGTTTTAACTTTAATTAATTATGGGAAGGCCATGTGTCATTTCCATTTTAATTAATTATGTTATTAAAAATTGTTGGAAATTATTTCATTAATCAATTTATTAATTGAAAATAATTTCAAATTAATTAATTGATTAATTTTATAATTTTTTATTTAATTTTGTCATTTTATGATTTTAATTTGATTTTTATTTTAATTAATTTTTTCATTTAATTAAAATACTGAAAATTAAATCATTAATTAATTTAATTAATCAAAATAATTTTGAAATTATTTATGTGATTAATTTTGTTGTTTTTATTTCATTTTTACCTATTTTGATTAAATAAGTAAGTGTTGACAAATTTTGATTTAGGTTGACCCAAGTCAGCCTAAATTGATCAATTTAATTTCAAGTTGTCCAATGTGAATTTTTTTAACTTTGTCATGGTTGATTTGATCACAATATTTGTGATTTTATCATTGTGGGCTTTTAAACATGTCATTGGGTCAAAGGGTTGACCTATGGGGTCAACAGGTTTGGTCATTGGGTTTAGTTTGGTCATTTTGACCAAAGTTGACTTTTTAGGTCAAAAGGGTGACTATGGGATCAACGGGGTTGGTCATTGGGTGCAGTTTGACCATTTTGACCAAAGTTGACCTTTTAGGTCAAAAGGGTGACCTATGGGGTCAACGAGGGTTAGTCATTAGATGCGGTTTGACCATTTTGACCAAAGTTGACTTTTTAGGTCAAAAAGGTGACCTATGGGGTCGAAAGGGTTGGTCATTGGGTCTGGTTTTACCATTTTGACCAAAGTTGACCTTTTAGGTCAAAATGTTGACCTATGGGGTCAACAGGGTTGGTCATTGGGTCTGGTTTGACCATTTTGACCAAAGTTGACTTTTTAGGTCAAAAGGGTGACCTATGGGGTCAACGGAGTTGGTCATTGGGTCTGGTTTGACCATTTTGACCAAAGTTGACTTTTTAGGTCAAAAGGGTGACCTATGGGATTAACAGGGTTGGTCATTGGGTCTGGTTTGACCATTTTGACCAAAGTTGACTTTTTAGGTCAAAAGGTATTGACTCATTATAAAAACGAGGTCAACATCCTAAGAAGAAGAAAGTGTAAGAGAAAGACACGAAGAAAACAAAATGGAAAACCTCATTTCAAAGCAAATCCACAAAATAAATGTTTATAAAATCATAAGATAATGAAGAACACAATACTTAGCATTTTTCCCTTGAAAGAAAGATGAAAATCTCTCCCATAGAGTATCCCACTGATCCATGCATTGCTAGAACATTTCCTTACAAATTATCTCAAAATCCCCTCACTAATCTCTCTAAAAAGGTAGAAATCTATATTTCTACTCCTATTCTAAGATTTCTCAACATTCTCCACGTTTTTCCTAACATTCCTCTCACACAAAATTTTTTTTTCTAACTTAAAATCATTAATTTAAATTGTGGGGATGAATTTTTGAAGAGTTGGCACAAGAAACCTTTCAAAAAGCATCCAAATACGCTGAATATCAGTCATAACCACTTTTGGCGCAGTCTGACACTGTCTGGGTGATGTCTGGTGCTATTTCCAATGAATTTTTCGTGCTTTCTAGACTTTGGCACGGTCAGGCACTGGATAGGGCGCCATCTGGCGCCCTACTCTGCGCAGCTCCACCGTTTTGCTTCATTTTGCTACTTTTCAGCTCTGATTCACCTCATTTCAGTTCCAATGTGTTTCTAACAAATAGCCCTACAAAATAAGCATAAAAACAACCTTTATTTAAAGTGTAATCTCATTTTAAAAAAATGCAAGAACTGTAAAATAGATTAAGCAAGGAAAGACTTATCAAAATGTGCCAGTCCAAAATTTGCTTTTTTGGCTTGCTTTTGCTTCAAATTGCACCATTTTTGTTTCCTTTTTTCCAAAAGTCATTTCTTGTATCTAAAACCAAAAAACATACAAAATACCTTCCTTTATAGTGCAATATCATCAAAAATTGGTATGAAATAGACATTAAAAAACTATCAAATTTTTAGTGGATCAAGGTCCCCCAAACTTAACTATTACTTCTCCTGAAGTAATTTAATTAGTACATAAAATAATGATCCACTGCAATGGACTTTATTTTTAGAATAATATGATTTTAACTTAGATAAATACAGTAGTAAAATTTTTAAAAAGATCTTTGAATAATTCAAGTAAATTCTGCAGGTATAAGACTATCTAGTCATCAATTCTAAGAATTCTAGCCTTCTTTTTATTTCAAAAATGATTGTAGATTGTCCTATTAATGCACTTAAAAGGATTACATGAAAAAGAAGTTTATGAGAACACTACTAGTAAAGATGCTAATCCATACATATAAGTTCAGGAAGTAATTAAGTTATTCCCTTTAAGTAGATGCAAGTGAAGTTAATTTTTGATTAGGCACCTCTTCAAGCTTCTTCTCACTTTTTCTTTTCCTTTTCTTCTTTATCTCTTTTCTCTTTTTTTTTACTTTTCCTTTTTGCCTTTTCAAGTGAGGATTACTATATCTTGATAGCCTTTAATAATTTTGAACTTTACCCTTCTCACCCTTAATTTGAAACGTACCACAATCCTTTACCTTATAGACATTTCTTTACCTTATTATTGATTCATCATAGAATCTCAATCATTTCCTTTCACATAAAGTTTTAAGATTCTTAATATTTTAAACATACAATTTTTCTTACTTTTAAAAGTTGACTATAGTTCTATTCTCTTATACCAAATATCATATCCTATAAAATTACTTTTCATTACCAAAAACTTTCATTCAAGTCTAATAAAGTACTCAAATAAAATCAAAATATAGTTATTTGAAATTGAGCTATATCATAGGAAATCATGTTAATAATTTTGAAATTACTTTTTAATGAGAACAACTAATAGGTAATTCTTTCTCTCCCCCAAACTTAAATTTTAAAATAATTTACAATTAATTCTATAAAATGTAACATGAGGAAAAAGTAAAGGTTGAATCTACTTACTACTACAACATCTTATCAAATTCATATACATGTATAATTAGGATAAAATGACTGTAGAAGAAAGTAAATCTAGCCTAAAACATGCTTGGAATAAAATTATACTAAAAGGAAGTATTCTCACTTTAAAATTTTATTTTTCTTCCTACCCCCAAACTTAATTTTTAACATATATAGCATTTAATACAAAAATATAAGTCGGAAGAAAAATAGTTTAGAAATTCTATCTGCCACAAATGTCTATCAAAAAAATCTTCAATTATTCATCAGGACTGAACAATATGCAGCAGAAAGTAAATCTAAACTAATCATGCAAGAATGAAATTCACTAAATAAAAGTTTAATTATCATAACAGGCATTAGAATGGGAATATAAAAATGTTCTTCAAGTCTTATATAAAATTGTAACACAAACACAAACACACATAATAAATGAGGTCAATTCTTCCATTAACTCATCACATCTCAATACTTACCTCCAATTTCTAAGAGAATCACTACACTAATAAATTAGGTACTTTTTAAAATGATTTTATAGATTATAATCCAAATGATAAGATTATCCCTCATATATTAGCTCCCAAGCACCAATCTCAGGCATCATCTAATCTCTTTAATTAAACACCTCTAACAATTATAAATCATAGTGTACGATAATCCTAATGTTATTCAACAAATAGATTTGTGACTCCTACCAATTAAAAGCAAAGTTAGAGAAAGGAAGTAATAAAATTAATATGGATCTATCACTGCTCAAATTTATGATATCTCTTGTAAAACTCAAGTACGAGTAAGACTCGAGTTAGTGAACTCGTCAATCCAACTACTACAAGAGAACATACAAATCTAAACATAATAAGAAGTTGAGGAATCACCTCCCTCATGACACACAAGATCAAATCAAACTACTAAAAATCCAAATATCTTCCAATCAAAAATCAAACTTATCTATCCATAATGACATATAAAGATCAACTAAATCCCAAACATTCACCGATCATTAATCAAGCTAATCAATCCACACTAAAGCAAACAAAATACAACACTAACTATCATGACTCTCAAGCATAATAAATCAAAGCATACTGATAACTATGAGTTGCCTCCTATAAAGCGCTTGGTTTTAACGTCATGGGCCCAACAAATGATTCCTCCTGGATCAAAATTTCAATTAAGTAATCTTCGATCAATCCCCCAATCTTTTCAGATCCAAGGATTCCTAAAAAATCCTCAAATTTTAATTTTTCATTCAGTTCTTCCTTTTTAGATTGATTTATATCATTGTTCCTCATATTTTTTTCTAGATCTAATATGCTTCGATTGATTTTTTGAATTTGCATATTAATATCATCATTGAAATTTATAAGAAATGGATCTTTATATGATAGTTCAAGATCTCCCAAATATTGCATCGGATTCTCTCTACATAGTTCAGATTCTGGATCAAATTCTTCTATGTTACTCTTCTGTTTTAAGTTATCTTCCAATTCTTCCCCTTGATAATTATTAAATGATGGAGGCGGTCTTTCTATATCTATCTTAGTTGAGGAAATATGTTTTTCTAATTCCTTAGGAATTTCTTCCAATGGTCTTTCAATATCCTTATCATCTTTTCTCAACTCAAAGTTCTTTTGAAATATATCTTTAAATTATTTTCCAAGTCTTAGTTCGATATCTTTATCTTGTTTATCATTCAATTCAGGTTTTTCTTTTGCTTGAGTTGAATCTAAAGATATAAAGACTTGTGGTGTAGATGAATTCCCTAAATAAGTAGGCTTTAAAATTGTATGGGGTACATCCATCTTAAGTTCATGAGATTTTTCAACAAATGGAATTACAAGTTCACTATTTTTTGTAGCATCAATCATTTTACACCTATCCTGAACATACATACAATCTTTTTTAGATAACGTTTTTAACTCATCATGAAAGTCCATTTTGATCTCATCTGTTAACTTACTTTCAAAATTTTTTTGAAAATGGACATTACTTAGATAATCAATTTCATCCATCCAAAAATAATCATCATCTTTTCATTCAGTTGGATATTTCATAGAATTTAACGCATCAAAAGTGACGTCCTAGTCATTAATATTCATAACCAACTCTCCTTTTTGCACATCTATCATAGCTTGTCACGTAACAAGGAAAGGTCTTCCGAAAATAATTGGAATTTCATTATCTTCCTCTATATCTAATACAATAAAGTCCATAGGAAAGATAAATTTATTCACTTTAAGAAGTACGTCTTCTATAACCCTTTTTGGATAAATGATCCTCTATAGAGAAACTATAAGCACCCTCTCCTGTATTGGGTTCTGATCAAGCTGATTATGTTAATTGGTGCAGAAGTGAAGTCAACAACAACAACAACAACAAAGCCTTAATCCCACTAAGTGGGGTCGGCTACATGAATCTTTTTTCTCCATTGCGTCCTATTTAGTGTCAAATTTTCGTTTAATTCTAATAAATTAAGATCATTTTTTATGCAATAAGCCCAAGTTTTCCTAGGTCTCGCCTCTCGCCTTTCTTAACATAAGTTGTATTTAAAACATCTACTCTCCTAATCGGATCATCACGTGGTCGACGTCTAATGTGACCAAACCATCTAAGGCGACTCTCTCTAATTTTATCCATCACTCGGTGCAACTCCAACCCTTTTACGGATATATTCATTTCGCATTTTGTCTCTAAGTGTAAAGCCACTCATCCACCTAATCATTCTCATCTCGGCAACACTTAACTTAACATTATGCTTCTCTTTTAAAGGCCAACATTCGACACCATAGAGCATTGAAGGTCTCACCACCATCTTATAAAATTTTCCTTTCGATCTCAGCGGTACTTTTCTATCACACAATAGGCCGGACGCATTCCTCCACTTCAACCAACCAACCTGAATTCTACTATTAACATCCCCATCTATATCACCATCGCTTTGAACAATGGACCCGAGATATCTAAATCGTTCACACCTTTTAATAATTTGATCACCCAAAGTTACACTTGTTGTCACTAGACCTACTATTACTAAAATTACATTCCATGTATTCAGTTTTAGTTATACTCAAACGAAGACCTTTAGACTCCAATGTAGACCTCCATAATTCAAGTTTTTCCTAGACTTTTTCGCTTGTCTTATCCACAAGGAGGATATCATCGGCAAAAAGCATACACCAAGGTACATCCTCTTGTAAATGCCCGGTAAGACCATCCATAAATAAAGCAAAAGATATGGGCTTAAAGCCGATCCTTGATGTAAACCAACGAAATAGTAAAAATACTTGGTCAATCCTCCTCCAGGTTCGAACACATGTAACGGCTCTAGCATACATATCTTTACTTGACTTGAATATAAGTCATATCAACACCTTTCTTCTCGAGGACTCTCCAAAGAACATCTCTAGGAACCTTATCGTAAGCTTGTTCTAAATCAATAAAAATCAAATGTAGATCCTCCTTATTATCTCTGTACTTCTCCATCAAACCTCTCAATAAATATATAGCTTCCATGGTAGACACACTCGACATAAAACCAAATTGATTATGAGAAATCTTCGTAATACGTCTTAACCTATGTTCAATTACCCTCTCCCATAATTTTAAAGTATGACACATCAATTTAATTCCTCTATAATTTGCACACTCTTGTGCATCTCCTTTATTCTTAAAAATGGGGACCAAAATGCTCTTTCTCCACTCCTCGGGCATCCTTTTAGTTTTTAAAATAATATTAAAAAGTTTAGTAAGCCAAGAAACCCCCAAATCACCTAAACATTTCCACACTTCAATTGGGATATCATCAGGTCCTACAGACTTTCCCCCCTTGGTTTTCTTTAAAGCCTCATCAACTTCTTTTTTACTAATGCGACGGTAAAAATGAAAAGTTTTATTATTATTAACTATATGAAGTGAAGTCAATGAAATCAAAATTGTGTCCCCTTCACAATCCACTACTCCCACTGATCCCCCCCATCTGTCATCAATGGTATGCAAACTGATATGGAAGGGAAATGGCAAACCCAACTCTCGAAAAAAAAAAAAGAAAAAGAGCGAGCATAGAACCGTGTAAAACTAGGATCTCCACTTTGTCGGAGGGTGAACTAGCGAGGCTCCTCAAGGAGAAGATCCAGATCAAGATCCAGATCCCAACCAAATAATATCAACCCCCCATCAATGATCAACCTTTTATGTTGGAACATAAGGGGTATTGGAAACCCTTTATCTTTAAAAAGAATCATTCATCTCAACAAAAAATATAAACTTTGGTGCTTTGCTATACTTGAACCCTTGGTGCACAAACACCCACAAAAAATCATCAATAAATTCCATGGTTTCCACCATTTTGCCAATTGTAACAATAAAATTTAGATTTTTTGTAGAAAGGAAGTCTCTTGGTCTCCCATTATTGATCACCAACAATTTATACACTCTTCATTTCAACTCAATGGGCAAAGTGGCTTTATTACTTTTGTATATGCTAGCGACGAAATGATGATGAGAACAAACCTCGGGCTAACCTCATCAGCATTGGAAACATGCTTAACTTCCCTTGGCTTGTGGGGGAGATTTTAACAATATTGCCACTACAGCTGAAAAATTGGGAGGTAGAGCTCCCAATCTGACTAAGATGTTGACCTTCAATGAAAACATCCAAGCTGCTAATATTTTTGACATTGGCTTCAAGGGTCTAGCATACACTTGGAAAAGAGGGAAGATATGGGAAAGGTTGGACATATTTCTTGTAAACAGTCAATGGCTCTCAAATTGGCTCCTAACCTATGTAACTCATCTTAGCATTGCAACATCTGATCATAGACCCCTTCTCATCACTATTACCTCCCCCACCTCTCTAAGCTCCCCCCTCCATTCAGATTTCTTAATGTCTGGTCCACTGACCCAGATTACCAACAAATTGTTCAAGCAAATTGGGGAAGCTTTGTCCACCCCCACCCTCTTGTCAAACTGAACCTTATGCAAATCAAACTCAGTAAAGCTCTCAAACATTGGAGTTGGAACTATATAGGGGATATTCATCAGGCTGTTAGAGAAGCTGAAAAAGAACTGGTCAATTTGGAAGATTTAACCCAAGCTGGACTTGCCACTGAGGAGCAGTTTTTGACTGCTCAATCCAATCTCCTGTTGGCCATCGAAAGACGGGAATCTCTCCTAAAACGAAAGCTGCACTTACTCATCTCATTCATGGTGACAGGAACTCTAAGTACTATCATGCAGTCATTAATTACAAGAGGAAATGCAATCATATTCATAGCATTCAATCAGATGAGAGGGGATTGCTACAGGATCTTCCCTCCATAGCCCTGGATGCTGTTCAGCATTTTGAGATTCTCCTCACTCAGAACAATGACCCCAGGGACTCCATTGATGGCTCACTATTCCATCCTGAGACCCTCTACACCAGCAACCTAGTGCTCACTGATGTGCCATCTAAGAAGGAAATTTGGGATGCTATTTTCTCTATAGATAGCTCTAAAATAGTCGGGCTCGATGGCTATACTGATTGAATTCTACAAAACATCCCGGGAGCCGATTAAAAGAGATGTAATTGAAGCCATCCAATGTTTTTTCTAGGGCTCACCTCTCCCTAGCTACTTTAGTTCTTCAAATTTTGTCCTGGTCCCCAAAGCAAATTCTTCCCCTAATTGGAACCATTACAGACCTATTTGCCTCACTTCTGTCCTCAGCAAAACAATTAGTAAAATTATTGTGGTTAGGCTTCAACCACTCCATGATACAATAATTAGTTCCAATCAATCAGCCTTTGTAAAAGGGAGGTCCATCAATGACAATATTTTATTAGCTCAGGAATTACTTCTAGATCTTGATACGAGGCATAGGGGTGGGAACCTGATCTACAAACTGGATATTCAAAAGGCTTATGATACAATCCACTGGGATTTCATTATGGAAGTTCTCTCAGCTAGAGGTTTCCAGGTACAATTCTGCACCCTTATTAAAAGATGGTTGGAAGCTAATGAGCACTCCATACTGATCAATGGCCAAGCCTGGGGAAAGTTCAAAGCCACAAGGGGTCTCAGACAAGGAGACCCCTTATCCCCTACTATATTCATATTGTCCTTAGACTATCTGTCTAGATTACTCAACAAAACTGTAGCTCACCAGAATTACTCCAGATATCATCACAGATCCAACATTGAAGTCTCCCACCTAATGTATGCTGATGATGTATTAATCTTCTCCAATGCTCATAGAACTGCAGTCAAAAATCTGAAAAAATGCTTGGAGTCCTTCCAGGTACAATCTAGCATGAATCTTAATCCTAAAAAATGTCAGCTTTTCTTCTCCAAGCACATTTCAACCCAGCATAAACACTGGATCATGGAACATATCGGGTACTCCTACTCTACTCCTCCTTTTAAATATCTAGGGTCTTATTTGACTATTGGTCGAGTTAAATAATTACAATTTGATGAAATTCTGGCAAAAATTGATTCCCAACTTAAGTGTTGGACCAACTCTTTCCTCTCTAATGGTGGGAGAATTACCTTGCTGAAAAGCATTCTAACCACCTTCCCATCCTACCTGCTCCAATTAACTCCCTTGAAGAAGAGTACCCAACTCGCAAATGGAAAGAGTGTTTAATAGGTTTCTTCGGTCGGATCGGAGGCAACGACCTACACTGGACTTCTTGGCAAAAAGCTATAAAACCAACCTTAGCTGGGGGGCTTGGCTTCAAGGGTCTCCATCAACTCCAACAGATCAATTTCTACAAACTTTGGATTCAATTCAGAGCACAGTCCTCCCTATGGGCTCGATTCCTCATGGGTAAGTACTGCAAACACTGTCATCCCTCTCTTGCTACCAGGAAAATGGGGGACTCTAGAATCTGGGTGAAAATGCTCAAAGTGAGAGAGGAGGCTGAAAAACACTTCATTTGGGAATAGGGCAAAGGCGAAATTAACTTTTGGCTAGATAACCGGTGTCCTAAAGAGTGGTTAGTTCTCAAATCATCCATCGCCGATCTCAACCTTAAGGTTGCCGACTTCGGAATGGTGATCATTGGTCCATCCCACACCTCAAGGCTATTTTACAGGACAATTCTGCTTACCAGGTTGCTTCCATCCCCTTTCGGAGGGAAATTTCTGATACCATAAACATAGGGGTACCTAAATCCCATAGTGTCACAAAAACACTCTATGGGAAAGAGTTTAGTTGGCCTATTGTCACCTGGGGCCAAACCATTTGGAGAACCTTCCTCTCACCTTCTATGACATTCCTAAGCTGGAGAATCTTACACAGCATCATACCAACTGATGATATTTTGAAAATGAAAGGTCTGAGAGGCCCCTCCATCTGTGTGCTCTGTCATCAACAAGTTGAAAACATCCCACACCTCTTCTTCAAATGTCCATTCTCTCAATCAGTTTGGAAAGAGCTCCAATCTCACCTCACACAAGCATTGTCAAGATCTCTCCGGGAAATATTCCACAATCACCGGCTCCATGGGATCGCACCAAAGTTCAATACAATTCAATTCATTGTAATCTGGTTCATTTGGATGGCAAGGAACATGGCCAAATTTGATGACATTAAGGCTGAGGTAAACAAGGTGGTCAGAAACTGCAGATCCTTTTTAAGCAAAATTATTACACGTAAGAAATTCCCAATGTCCTGAAGTCTCATCCTCCATCACCTGATTCATCTCCCTTCGTTAAAATTGTGAGATGGTAGTACCCTCCTAGCAACACTATCAAAATAAATACTAATGGAATTTATCTTAAAGATAGTGCTGGTGTGGGGGGGCATCTTCAGAAACTCTCTTGGTAACTGTATCTTATTCTATTATGCCCCTATTATTGCCCAAGATGCTCTTGAAGTAGAACTCATTGCTGTCTTGTGGGATCTCCAACTGGCCAACTCAGCTGGGTGGCCCAACCTATGGATTGAAGTTGACTCCCAAGATCTGATCTACTACCTAGAAGACCACTCCATCCCAAATTGGCATCACAACTATTGGCTAAAACAAAGACAAGCCTTCAAATCACCTCATATCAGATTCTTATTTATCTTCAAGGAGGGAAACAAACCAGCTCATTGGCTTGCCCGGTTAGGTGCTGACTCTTCTTCTGTTCTGATCTCCAAGAAGCCTCCTGCTGAATTAAAACTGTTGATATCAGGAGACAAACTTAACTCGCCTCATTTCAGATTAGACTACTATCCAACAATTTAATACTTTACCTGCTCCCTGGCTACATTAATGCAGTTTCACAATTGCTCCTACTATGTTACATTGTATTTTTGTCTTTTTTCAGATTCTAGTGAGGTAACATCATCATCCTTTTTTTACATTGGATGGTTGATAGTTACCATTAGGACCGATTACTGTAAGCCTTTTCCTCTTATTGTTAACATGTAGGGAGCCATTCGTAGCTCCTTTTTTTTAATATATATATATATATATATATATATATATATATTAAATAAACTTTTGACATCATCACTAGACATGCATCTATTTTGAGAAATAGAATTATCACTTAATAGTGAGGC